>BLKR01001565.1:0-273756 GCA_011170035.1 Teleogryllus occipitalis
GTACGCAGAGAGGCGGCGAACACAAGCACTCTAGGTGTAAGGTCTCTCGCTCACCTTTCTGTACCCATTTGAGGAAGTTGTGACTCCATAAGATGACTCTGGGCGTTAGTAAAAAGAATAACAGCGAAACTAAGCCTGTAAACTTTCTTTTGCCGTTTTGTCTAAGTCGTAATTATAAATTAACAATCACGGCCACTGTCAAAACAAATTATCTTCCGCACGAACTTGATCGATGTTTCTAAACCAGGTTTTTTAAAGATGTTTTAATTTTGAACATTGATATTTGCATTTGTATTACTTGAGCATCATTCCTTCGCTTTTCTTGCTATCCGAAACTGGGAGGGGATGCGCCGATAATTCAGCGAGTTCTTCCCTAATAATGGCAGAATGTACGCATGAAAGACTGCGGGTATCAAACACACTGTTCAGTGCGATGATGTCTATTTGTCGGCTCCAGTCCCGGTCAAGCAGCGGCTGTGAGCATCTCTCCTTTCATCTGCAGGTCCCAATTCTTCGCGGGTCTGAACGCGCAGAGAAATAGTACTAGAACATTGATCGCAAGCCATCCCTTGTTAGACCTATCTGGATATACACAGCAATAGGATGCTAGCAATTTGTTCATTGCTCACTCGGACTCGAACTGCCTTTTTCCTTTTGTTTGTGATATTGTGTATTAGTTATTCAATTGTGCCACTTACACTCTTTTCTTCCGCTTCATTCTATCATTCCAAGCATAATATCTTTTTCTAGAGATTTTGTTTGACTCATAGTACGTCAAAAATATTTTATTTTCCATTTTTTGGCTTTGGCTTTTAGAGAAAGTTCTGTTTTCTTTTCAAAATTTCGGCATTTATCTTTTTGCCCTCCCATTGTACGTAATATTTTCTTCCGTGTCCATACTTCAAAAGCATCTTCCTTTTTTCGGCCTATCTCAATGTTCAGCTTTTACACCCACACAACAGGATTAGATTCACCCCATTCCGAAACCCAACAAAAATCATTCCAAAGTAGACAGTTACCGGCCCATCAGTTTACTACCCGTTATTGCCAAAATATTCGAAAAACTGATCCTTGCCAGATTAAACCAGCATCTCAAAAACATTAACTTAATTCCCAAACATAAATTCGGTTTCATTGCTCACCACTCAACCGCACCAACTACTTAGATTAACAGAACACATCCACTCTGCATTTCAGAAAAAAAACACACAATATCTACATTCCTCGACATCACTCAAGCATTTGACAGAATTTGGCACCCGGGACTAATCTACAAACTAATAAAAGCTGGAACTCCAACCTACATTATTCACATCATCAAAAGTTTCCTATCAGATCGCACATTCTCAGTAATAGTCAACAATCACCACTCCACCCCACACATAATTAAAGCAGGCGTCCCGCAAGGCTCTCCTTTATCTCCAACATTATTCAACATATACATAGCAGACATTCCATCATCATCAAAATCTAATATAGCTCAATTCGCAGACGATACAGCCCTATTCGCCTCAGGATACTCACTAAGTAACCTACGATCACAAATTCAAAATCACTTACACAACATTGAAACCTGGGCAAACCTCTGGAAAATTCAACTCAATCCCGACAAAACAATAGCAAAAATCTTCTCACTCAGAAAGTTCACCTCCCCCACTCCGCTAGTAATAAACAACTCCCCCATCACCTGGACCCCACCATCGCAACCCATAAAATACCTAGGACTTCATCTGGACACAAAATTAACCTGGAAAACCAACATAGATATCAAAATTAAACAAGCAAGAAATAAATTATTCCAACTCCGGTCACTAATCAACAAACATAAATCTCTGTCATACACAAACAGTACAACACTATACAAAACAATAATCAGACCACTACTCCTTTATGCATGCCCCATATGGACAAACGCAGCCCCCACAAATGTCAATAAAATTCATGTTATGCAAAATAATTTTTTAAGATTAATCACAAATGCCCCCTGGTTCATAAGTAGTAAACAACTTCATTCAGAATTAAACATCAATACAATAATAAACCAAATAGCACAAATATCACACAACTTCTACCAAAACCTAACAGACATACCAGCAGCATCCCATTACAAACTTCCGAAAAATCCAACCCACACACGACTAAAAAATAGATTCCCTTTTGAAGCATTCCTCAAACTTTTAGCCAACGACAATTCATAACACCGAGGTTCTCCCCTAGAGTATCCTCTCCAATGCATAGATTAAGTTAGCTTAGATATTTTAACTAGAATAAGTCTGAAAAAATACATCTGTTATAGTTATAGTACTGAACGATGTTACTACTGTACATAGTTATAGTACTGAACGATGTAAATCCTCCAAAATTAATAAATGTGTTTAAAAAAAACAAAAAAACAACAGGATTAGAAATACCATTTTCTCGATTATTTGGATTTTTGTCTTACGCAAGGCTTGATTTCTGACGGAACACGACGGAACGGCGTTCCTGTATCTCGCTGATAATTATTACATTATATTATAAATATATAATTATTTCTATTAAATTAATAAATCATTTTGAGCGCGTTCCGGGACCTAAAATTTTAGAAATCAATCACTTGATATGCCTGCATATTTTATGAATTTGTGTAATTTTCTTTCCACTGCTTTTTCTAAAATTATTCCTCTCTTTAGTTTTTCTGTACAGTATCCAGAATTTGTTATTGTAATTCATAAGTATTTAACTTCGCCTGCCATGTATATCACTTCTCCGTTGATGTTCAGGCTTCCTTTTTTACCAGTTGACATAAATGTTGTTTTCTTTAAATGTAAGTTCATAGAATATTTAAATTTTATATTAATAATATATTTAGCTATCATTATTACATAATTCAGAATTAAGTATAAATAAAACATCTGCATAATTTTGATGACATAACATTTTTGCATTTTCTCGAAAAGGAGTAAAGTGGACATGTCACGTTTTGATAATTTGCTCCTCATTTCGCGCTCCTTTCTATCCAAACCCAGCGCCGCCAGGGCACGCGCTCAAGTGAAGTCACCCTTCTGAGCTGGAAGCAGGGTCGCACCTCTGGCACACTGCTGTTCTGATAACGTGACTTTTCTGACCTCTGCAGACATCTCGCCGCTTTCTTCGGCGGGCTGCGTGCTACACTAGGGCAATTCGATATGCCCAAGCGTAGGAAGAGGGCGGTGAGCAGTTTTCATTGGACGGGAACATTTTGCAGTGACGAAGTGGAGATTATATTTACTATACAAGAATTAGTGGAATCATTCGCGTTTCGTTAATTATTAGTAACCGAGTGTTATATATGAACAAGATAATAATTCAAACAATAAATAACAATTATAAAAGTATATTAGTTTAATAAACATTTTGTGAGATATTATTAACTAAAATAACTTATTTAGTCGACATTTATGGATGGTAAACTATTGTTTTTCATTGAAAATACAGGTATAATACCCTTATAACCTTCATGGACGTCCATACCGTTATAGACGTCCTATAGAGGTATTTTACCGGTATAAAAGAACAGGTATTTGAAAAAGGTATGTAAAATACCGGTATTTTACCGGTATCTAATACCTTTTCGGTCCCTGCCTATTCCTCATTGCCAGTTTACACTCCCTGGTCATATTTCGAATGACCCGGAACATTTCTTTAGGTCTCCTTTTGTTGTTATGTTCTTCCACTTCTTTGCATTTTTCTTTTTATTTATTTATTTATTTAGCGTCAAAAAACAGTTAAAAACTACGTATGACGTGCTATATTTCTTGAAGAAACTTTTCTTTATCTTGTCTTGGTCTACGCTGGAATACCCTGCTGAGTTCTCTGACTTTTATCCTTTGCTTTCTTAGCGGAGAAATATAATACTTGAAAAGAACGAAACATTAGGACTTTATTATTATTATTATTATTATTATTATTATTATTATTATCATTATAATAATAATAATAATAATAATAATAATAATAATAATAATAATAATAATAATAATAATAATAATAATAATCACAATCACGCGAATGGAGAGGAATCGAAGGTAAAGTGTATATACTCGTACTATATAATCCTTCGAATCTTCACTTCGATGACTGAGTTTCCAAGATTTATAACAATTGTGAGACTCCATCTTTATATTTCACGGTGAAAATCTTGAAATATCTCTACAGGTCTGATTCAGTTTGCCCATTGTGAAACCATGGAGCAGGTTGTTACTGTGTGAGAACCCCTAGGCACCGGCGGGTGTTCTTTCAGCGCCCGCCGCGAAGGGCTAGGCTAAAGTGACCGTGGGGGAGGGGTTCCGGGATTTCCAAATCCGATATGGCACTGGGACAGTGGTTCTCAAATATCGTTGCGAATGCTCACTCCAAGTTCACTGCGGGAAGGGGGGAGGGGGGAAGGGGGGTCAGGTAGTTTTTTCGAAATTTCACTTTACGCCGCTCCTATTCATCCGATTTGCATGATTGACACGGCGTTGGATTCAGGAAGCACGTCGTCATCGCGCTATAAGCCCACATTTTTTAATTTCTTCCCGAAACTATGAGAAATCATTTTAAATTTTTTTTGGAAATATTTTTTGAAAAAACGGCATCGTAGCGTGAATTCTATTTTAAAAAGGAGTCCAATGCCGTTTACAGATCGAAAATCGGACAATTTGTTCAGACGTTATCGGTCTAGTAAATTTTGCTTATTTTGGTGCTGCCACGTGGTGGCGACAAATGGAACTAGTGTCGGTACATTTAGCCTTAACCAATTGTTTGCTATTGTAGCCCGACAACACGGAGTTTTCTGCCAAAAAATCGCTGATTTCGAACGCAGCATTTCAATATTTTCTCATCACCACGTAAACGTGGTAAGGCGAGAAAGTAAAAAAGTCAATTAACTCCTAGTTCAGTTCATATAATTTTATTAACGTGGATTAATGGAAACGTATTTGCACGACGTACACCTTCGTGGGATTCGCTATTAAAGATTCATTGTCTAGATTATTGTTTCAGAACCAAATCTAGATTTCCAAAAGATAAATTGAAACCGCGCTAAAGAGAAACGCATGATTTCCCAAACTTACTCTAATATTTTTTCATCCTGTAATTGTAACCTACACCCCTATTTTCCAATTTTCATCGCATACAATAACTATTGATTATTGAGGTCTCCAGTGTGTGTGTGTATCCTCGCTCTCCTGTTTGTTGCACTCCTGTAAGTACTATGCGTGCTAAGTTGCAGTTCTATTCACTCTTATAACGCGCTTGTCTCGCTGTGTGGGAAAATATAAAATAAAAAACAATTACAAAAAATTAAAAAAAGAAGCAAATACCACGAATTGCAAACTTGACAAAAATATTTTTATTTTTTACTGATACTTTATTGCTTGTTAGTATCTTCGACATGCAGCTCGATTTACATTGATACAGAGCTAGATACTGATTCGGAGGTCGATATTTACTGAATCGAGAGGATCGTGGTTACGAGGAAAATACGAAAACAGTTCAATGAAGCTACATGTTTTGGAGAGAATTATGAAAGGAATTTATGGCAGAAAAATACGAAATGACAAACCGAGTCAAGTTAATATCTTGTTAATTAGTAAAGAAGGAAACCCAAACAGTTAAAATTAGATAAAAATAAAATATTGTATATACCATTGGCGTTCACTGGTTCTAATGATCTTTGGTAGCATAAAGCCATCGGGCCAAAGGCCCTCAATATTTTTGTCGCCCCTCAATCTTCAGAACCATTATGACGCCCTTGATGCCTAAATAAATATTAAAATTCTTCAGCAGTGAAAATTAGCAATAGACTGTCCTTAATCATTGATTTGTGACGAATTAAAAGCAATTATTTTTCGAATGTGAAGTACATCGTTGGAAAATAAAATACAAAATTTGTATAGAAAGTAAGTGTGGACTTAAATTTTAAAAAGTCTAATGTCTTACCCACTGGCATTAAATTATTTTTTTTTCCTTTTTAGCAATCCTTCATGTTATGATTCACGATCATTAATGATTCAATTTTATACATATGGTTAAATGGTATAGTACAATATACTTGAATATTGATGATAGTTGATGGAAGATTTCGAGAAAAGTTACGAAAAGTATTTCAGTATTTATCATTTTCTGAGCGATTTCAATCAATAGACATTCGAGTTATTGTTCATTAACTACATTGAATTAAATAATTTGTTATATAATTAAATTCGTGAACGCAATTAAATTTAAAAAATCAAATTTGTTAAACAATAACCTTAAATTTGATTTCTATGATAATAAAATGATTTATATTTATTTAAACGCTACTATCAAACAACGCAACTACATAACAATTAGGAGAATAAATTTCCAAAGAATTGCTGAAGATCTCTAATTCGTCTACGTTTTAAAAACCATGTTTAGCGATAGGTTCAAAACAATTCTCCCCGCCATCTCGCACACCCGCCTCCTCTGCATGCCGAAGTTCACCTTGAACCAGAAAGCTAGTGAGAACGCCTCGCCAGGCATTGGTATGAGGAAGAGGTGAGCCGGGCACATCATCAATATTGATGAAGGGCGACGCTGCACAGCACCGGGAACCAAGGCAGTCACCAAGGTCTCACGATACTCTCCATCTAATTCAGTTGCGTCTTGCCTGACTCCGCCCTTGCTCAGAAAAGTTTGCACATCCCGCCAATCTTGCTATACTACGACAGTTACCTCTCTTCCTTGGTAGTAACCAACCAACCCACGGTGGTCCGCATCTTGAAAAAACTGGCCAAAATTCGAAAAATCATTAGAATTGTATACAAATATGGATACAAAGATTATTCGAGTCTCTGAATCCGAATATGTCATTAAAATTACACAACTGAAAATGGCGGATCCCAAATGGCCGACTTCGTTTAGTAACAAAAAGTGAAATTACATGAAAATTTGATTATCAGTGTTTCTCGTGTAGAAGAATCAGAAGTTATGATTAAAATTACACAATTCAATATTGAGGATTAATGGAATATTCGGAATCAGTGACTCTAAAAACCTTTGTATTCATATTTGTATAAATATCGAATTTTGGCCAGCTTTTTCAAGATTCCGACTATCGTGCAGCCGTCAATTCCAACTCTCCTTGCCGATCCCGATCCCGCCCCTCCATTCTCTTCCTGTTCCGTAGCTCAATGATATATTCTGACTGTTAATTGAAAGTCATAGACAATAAAATTACCATTTTTATTATTTTCTTAACCCTTTCATTCGATATGCGATTGACATTAATTAAATTTCAACCCATGTTATGTTAATAAATTTGTTTAAATTTTAAAAACAATTTCGCGTAATGCAAAAAAACGCTTTAGGTGCATAACAATAAAACAAAAAATTGCGTGAGCAATTCATGGACTAGCAATCTTTTTGAGACTACATTCTAGAAATATTGCGTAGTGGTATCAAAGGAATGATGCGCTTCTTAACGAACTTCAAGCTAACTCAATATAAACTGTAATAAAACTGTAAAATAAAACAAGGGAAAGGTGACCGGATGCTCCTTTCAGGATAAGCATTTTTTGCCTACAGTCGGCACTGAAACCACTACGCAATATTTTTATACAACATAATAAATCAAATGTAAATTCAATTAAATCAACATTAAATAATAAATTTGTACCATTGAGAGCAATTCTGGTTGGGCTGGTAAGAAAATGCAACGCATAAAGTAAATCATCAAATCTCAAAGCTGATAAAGATAATTAAATTGATTTGTTTCTTTAATTCACTTCAAAAACAATTCAAGCAACGAAGACACTATTTTCATACGATATGTGACCAAGATACGTTAATTTACCAATCAATTTACAAAACAATTTAGTCGAAAATAATTCCTGTGAGTATCAACACGCTGCCGGAATCAGATCAAATAAGGCACAATCAGTCAACAGTGAATAATCACAAAGGCACCAATGAAGTTAAGCAATTATATTTCAATACATCAGCAACGGAAATGGTCATTCAACAACTCACTAAGTACACCCTAATATGAACATCAACGGCCACTAAAACGATGTTCTATAGTGATTTGTCTCGCAAAAGGATATACGGGTTCGTGAAGGCAAGCAATAAGTAAAATTATATAATTTTGAGCGCATTTGAATTTAATATTGGGGTTTAACAATGTCATTTTATTTTCATGTTTACAATAATCCTCCTATATCAATAAAAGTAATCATATTACATTTAAAATATTTTATATTTAGGTTTCTCTAATGCTGACATCTGTAGGCAGGAACTATGAGATTTCATTCACAGAAAAGTAGCAAAATAATTAGGTTTCCAAGACCTTTTCCCACGTTTTTCTAACCAAGTGACATATTGTAACCTTCAAGAGCATGAAATTGAAAAGACTGTATATTTTAAAATATGCAGTCTTATTAAATGCCAACCGGCATTAACGGTGACTGCTTACGAGACTAGATTTTAATTTTTACTTCTAAGCCACTGGAGATGAGCTTCCGGGCCGCGTCCCCACACAAAACCAAAAAAACACAGGACGCCTCAAGGCGTGCAGCGGCTTCTGTTGCCTCCTTCCGTACCTGGATGCCTGAACGTCCCTCGACACTTTGCGTATGCTCAGGATGAGCGCACTATCTCCCATCACTAGCGGCCGGCGAACGTCGTGAACTGGCAAGTTGTCAACACAAGGGCGGAAAGATTCAGCTCACATTGGAATTCGTTGGACTCGTCGCTCTAATGAACTCGTCGCCAACTTATCGGACCGCAAGAACCACTAAATTAAAATTGTGTCCATTACAACTATTTAAGTCAACTTTTATTTTGTTTTTTCTCGGTAACACAATCGAATTAACACTATCGAATTAACAGAATTCTATGAAATTAATAATGAGCTAATATACTCTATAAGACAAAGAAATATCTCTAGAATGCTATCTAGCTTCTCAGCATATTATTTTCAACGTTAGAGCAATATTGTGAATAACAACTGTAATAAACTTGTATAATTTCTCTATGATTCTCAATGTGCTGATGAACAACAAAGAAAGTTCTTCTCAAGAGACATTAAATGGTAACGAAGTTATTAGTATGGAATAGTTTTACAGTAATCGTTTGATACTCAAACATTTTTATAAAATTGTGTTGTTTGTATTCGTTGTTTGACCACAAAATAAAAATTAAGCAAACCATACCCAAAATTAAAGGCTAATTTTAGGAGAAATAAGTGGTGTATTTCCGAATTTTAGGTTCTTCAGGATTTTCCAAAATCGTGGGCTCTGTTAGCTAATGTCTAAATCTAGCAGTTCCCACCTGAGAAACACAACTTCCAATCATTGGAAGTTAAGGAACATGGAATGAGAAGATCTTTCGAGGCACCGTAGTTATCGCATGCGTATTTTCAGAATTGCTATCGCTGGACACGAGCTCATTCATCCCCACTAGAGTTCAGTTTCAACATGTGCGAAAGGTAAACATTTGTTTGTGTCAAATACTATCAGCACAAATGCATCTTCAAAATTCTCCATGTATTGGGCAGATTTGTGTCGTGCCTATGTTTCTGTTAAATACCGCTCTTTAAGGTAAACAATCATTCATTAAAATGTTCTTGGGAAGTGCCCTAATGAATCAACACTTCGTAAGAACTATCTTCCATAGTGCTACGAACAAAATATACAGTAGATCCCTTCTGTCTGTCAAAAAAAGAAAATTTGGACTTGTATCAAAGAAACAGCAGACTTTGGTGGAACAAAATTTGGAAATGTCATTGGTTTACTGACAGCCTTGGAAGAATGTGAAAGAAAATTCTTTCTTCTGAAGTGCAATGACTGCAGCAAGTCATTTTATCGTTGCAATACCTTTTAATCAGACAATACGCTTACTTTTATCCAATGGGGTAAAGGTATACTTCCCCATGCAGGGGCGTACATGAAAAAAGTTTACAGATGTTCTCGCAGTGAATTATTTCAAAATGATTCGTGTGACTTCCTTATTTCACAAGTGACGAAGATTTTTTTGAAAAAAATACGCATGTTCTATCCTAACGTAGATAACCTCTTCTCAAATAAGAAGAAAGTGTTTGTAAAATCTCTTGCTAGGTTTGATTTATTCAAGACTTCTGATATTTGTATTCCTTTACACACAAAAGTAACGCAATGGGAGAGGTGGTAGAGTACAATTCAGAACATTTCAACTCTGTTATTTAAGACGGTATTATTTGACGGTTTTAGTAACATAACATTTTTAATATTTTAGACTTTTTAATACCTACAAATCCGCTCCCTAATTATTAAGCTTTCTTTATCCACATAATACCAGGAATTGTGTAGTTCTTTCTTTTGAAAACATGATTCGAATCTTGAGATGAAACATCAAACAGGAAGTGTTACGTTTCTCTTTCTCAGCAGCAAACTCCAGTTTCATTGCTAAGAAATAACATATCTTTGCTTTCACTTACATACACAGACTTCCATTTCACTAGAAGAAGTGGCAAGAAAATTAAATGCCATTACATCAAAGAACATACTTCAAATGTTCGTAAAGAGTAATTTCAAAGATCAAAATTTATTTCTGAAAGAAAGTGTAAGACAAAATAAATACAATATTAATTCATAAAAATGATAAAACACGATGTATCTAAAAGGCCCGACTCATATGAACAATTTGACAATATTTTAGCCATTTTTGAAAGCAGTCTCTTGTTTTCGAGGCAAACAAGCCCACATCATTTCCCCCACCCTGAAGTCCTGAAGAGTCAACTGTGCCCTAGCGCTTTTTTTAAAATTACATTTCGTAGGTTTTCAACTTTTTGCGTGTAGTGCGTGCTTGACATCGAGTGCAGGAACCTAACGGTTCAACATCACATGAAGAGGTAGTTGCTGATGAATCTTCAGTTGTTTAAAAATTATCTGAAGAGCTTGGTTGGCGCAATCTTAGTGGCGTTGAGCTTATGAACCAGACGGACGGCTCGTATGTAACCGATATCCAGATTCATCAGTAGTTAAACCCTCTCTCAAATGCCACTCTCGTGTATCATTCGTTGGTGGACCATTTTGTCCTGAATACGAGTTTCTATTATCTGAACACATTTGTGATATGTTCTTCGCAAGGAGAATAGCCATGCGGTTTTGATTACTTCCCTGTGTTTGAAAGTCATTTGAATCAACCCGAAAATTACTATTTCCTTCTTCAAAATCCGTTTTCTGTCCACTGTTAATGTTTCTGTTTTTGTGCTCTGAGAACATAACATGTGGCTGCGGATTTAAAACAAAATGTGTCCTGCTAGTGCTCGATAAGAGTGAATTTCCCTTTTCGCTGTTTAAAGTCAAATCATTTTTTTGTAAATATTGTGTATTATCATCAGACACCTCTGCTTTTATATTTCTAATAAGTCTTTTGCTTGCGAGCAAATCAGGGTTAGAATTCTCTCTTTCAAATTTCAAAGTAGTATTACATTTTTGCTCGCTTCGGATATATTCTGCATTGCCAGCATGCACGGTCGCTTGAGAATTCTGGTGTAAGGAACACTGAGTTCCTACACTCGAAACAAAATTATTTGAGATACCTCTCGCCGAAGAAGTACCTTCAAGAGTTCGGGAAGGTGATTCATCAATCCACTCCAAAACCACTCTAATATTCTCTCTCAAAGGATACCGACCTTCTAGTTCTCCATTCCATTCTCGGTCGCTTGTTCTCGGGGAATACACGTTCTCTTGAGAATTGTATGAAGCAGGAAAAAATACACTCCTCGTCCAACCCTTGCTTTTGCCTGTGGAGGCGGGGCCACACAGAGTGAAGTATCGGCTTTTCAGGAACGGGGACCTACCTGATCGGTCTTCCCAATACCGCGGCGAAATCTTCCTGGGCGACCGGAGGAGCGAGTGACGATGAGGGCAGTGAGGAATGAAGCAGTGATGTCTTCGCCACAGCTTGCACACACGATTACTGCCCAGTGCTCGAGGTTCATGTCGATAAGGGCAGTTGTTTCCTTTGTAGCAAAACCCGGTGTAATAATGAAAACAATCGTTGATCTTACGTTTTGGAGACATTTTATCGATGAGAGTCGAAATTGATGTACTAATTCACGTTATATTAGTCCACTAATCCCCAATTCAACGAGAAAAAAAATCCCGTTGGCCGAATGGGCCTACACATCTAACTAAAGTACTCGTAATTACCATAGTTTTAAACAATTGAAAAAGAAATGAGATCAAACATCTAATGTAAACTTACTATTGTTACAATAATGCGTTATGAAAACACTGGTATTGAGAAACACTTTTCTCCAGATCAATCTTGAAAAGTTATGATTGTACACGATGATAAAATTTACACTTTACACGTTATAAATTATTACTTACACACATGAAGCCAAAAAAAGTGTGTAAGTAATAATTTTGAAAAATCCAAAGCATTTGAATAAAGTAGATGTAACACTCTGACATTTTAGAAAATATGTAATTAAAATATTAGTAATATGTAAGTATAGTAAGAGTATAATCAAGTAGAAAAAAAAACATTAAAGCGAATATCTAAGATGTATTTATTATTTTCCACACATTTAAAGGATTACTCCATTAATTTTGAATCGTCTGGTCATTTCAAAAAGGAAACGGGTTTTGAAGAATGAAGAATTGGTCCCTTTTTTTCTTATCAACCCAAAATATCGCTTTCTTTCTTCCTTCCAAACGACACAGTTTTTACCGTTTTTTGACGTTATATAAAAAATAAAAATATTTGTCTTTCAAGAATTCGTCGTTTGTATGAAGCCCTTCTGTATATTTCAAATATGATCAATTGGTGAAAAGGGCATTTTTGTCGTGTATCTATTTCTATGGAAAATCTGAGATATTGTTACGAATGTTACGTTTTTGTTGAAAAGATGTCGTAATTCTTAAGTGAAACTATTTAAGAGTAAATGAAGATTAAATTTTTGAAATTTGTCCAAGAAAAAGCTGGAGTTCTCTTATTAAATTTAAAATTAAACATTTCATAGATTCTAAGTTATTAAATTTTTCAAAACTCAAAGACTCCCTTGTACACTAATGACTCGTTCTGCTTGACGCGATTCGAGCAGCATTCTCATTACACGCACACCTCTTTCATAAGTGTGCTTTATTAGAAGTTCAGCGACTTCAATTCTCCACACAGTTCTTTTTCTTGATGTGTCAATAAAAGGACATGTGTCCTTCGTCAGTACAGTATTTCAGTCCGTACGTTTTAAAAAGGTACTCGAATGAAATTTCACTCCTACCATTAATGTGAGCCTAAGAAGTTTATCCATAAATATTACGAACATTGAGAAAATAATGTGTGTGTGTGTGTGTGTGTGTGTGTGTGTAAAATTATATCTGTGAAAAGTAATATCGCATGTGATATAAAAAATATTTCGGATTTATTTACATATATTCTTCCCATAATAAAATAAGTATTAAAGAAATCCTATGTATTAAGGTGTTTCTGAAAGCAAGTATTTACTATTTTCTATAATTAAGACACTTCGTAATTTCAATTTTCTCCCTTTGAAGATGGACATTTATTTTTAGATTTGCTTTCTAAACGACAATTAGGTATTTTATCCTTCACTATAAAATCACTCGCTGGTGTTCCTTGCATTTAAGGAAATACTGTCAGTGACTATGCTAATAGATACTTTACCACTTGATAAATATAACCTAGGAATTTACAACTTTTAAAATGACCGAAAATTCGAATTCAGGGACGTTACAATTCCACAAAAACTTTGTAAATTCACATCACAAGAAGGGACAAAATTGTTTTCAAATGTATAGGGTCAGGTCTTCTCCAAAACACTGTTACATTAAAGTTCATGTGTTCTTTACTTCAACTTTTTCAATGGACATGGGCTTTTCATTTCCTTTGAAGTCTTCTTTAGGAAAATCCATTTCCTCGTCTTCGTCGGATATTGAAACACCTAAGTCCACTTTCACAGTTACTTTTAAACCGCACTCCTTACAATCACCCTCTGATTTCACTAATTTCACAATTCTGGCGTTCGAAGAATTGCTTGACGGTGGCTTGTTTTCAGTCGCGCATCTCCTCGCACAGACGGCTGAGCAGCCTTGCGTTCCTTTCCAACGCGACAACCCGCAATCTCGGTCCTCGCGGTCGGGTTCCAAGTGGTCCAACTCGACCGGCGCGTGGCGAAAAGGGCACCGCTGTATGTTGCAGATGCCTTTCTTCCACTCGGGACACACACACGTAGATCCAAACGCGCGGGGCTCGTGTCGATACGCGCAGATATCACTCTTTAGACAGAACCCATACTCGTAATAACGAGCGCAATCGTTTTGCCTTCGACGTCTCGTTAACTTCTGCGTCGAATTCCACCTTTTGCTTTTAAGTTTAGTCGGTGACATTTTAGCAAAGAGTATTATTTTATTCAAATATATGAAATGAAATTTATCTGTTATGGAAGTAGTTGTCAAAGCTGCTTCACAAGAAGATGGTTAGCAGTGTTCAGAAATCAAAACATGCAACTATTTCTGATAAAACAAACGTGAGATAATTAAACAAAAGTTGTCCGGGTAACCGCCATATCGTCAAAGATATTATAATTTTTGTAAGACTGTAACATTATTTTGGTATGTTAGTACACACTTTATAATATTATCATACAAGCATTTGTGAGTATAACTGATGAATTCACAATTTGATTATGAAAACTAATTTTCCTGCCTTTTTTCTCAAATTCTGAAACTGTAAGCACATTAAAACGTCAATGGCTTGTTTCTTCCGTACAAGTTATACGCTTAATATAACTGCCAAATGTTATTGTTAAATAAATTAAAAGAAGACGAAATTTTGTAACTAGCGATCAGATATTCGGTTCACTTTATTTCCAGCACCTGCTGTACCATGAATTCTTTAAATGAGGCGTTTTCTACTATCAAAACTAGCCCATTTCACTATTTGTATAAATTCTCTTTTTCCATTTTTCTTTTTTAAGTTAAATTTGAGTGGTTTTTCATATTCTCGTGAAGGGTCAGAAAAGCAACTTTTATTTAGGAAAACTGGGTGCCAGATTTTAACAAATGTGCGTTCTACATATGATCTACAGAAATGATTCCTTCTACTTCCTCGTAATCGGAATACACAAAAATTATGTAATGCTGCAGGAAAAAATACCAATTTTTCGATAGAAAAATACGTTAATGTCGCTCTGTCACCGGGAAATGAAGTTTTCTTGCTATTTGCAGTTTTAATTTCTTTCTCGAATTAGGGTAGATTGATCCCTCGAAATTTCGGTGAAGCAGGGGACGACTGTAGACCTACAATAGGAAGTACCGCGAAGCCCTCCTGTGAGTCGATCGCGGCCGTACTAGCTCTAGCTATTCTTGTGTGGCTGAAAAGCCACTTCTCCCCTGGATGTCACATACCGTTTTTACTTCCTCGTATTTGGTCGTATAGAAAGTTATGTTATGCTGCGGAAAATCAATTTCGAGATTTCAACGGAAATACACGTTTTAGGGTCTCCTGATAACGAAAAAGTTCTTTTAAAATATCCCTCCGTCCGTCTGTCGTCTGTGAACAACACTAGCGCCTAAACAATGTGTAGGATATTTTCCAAACTGAATAAACCTGTCGATCTGGCCTCACTCAAAGCTCTGCGATTTTCAAAAAACATTCATTAATTTTTGGGGGGTACTTTACATTAAGCCCATGGGGCATGGAGATTTTGATGTAAGTTATGTTTCGTCAATTTTACTACTAAATCAGGTCGTCCTCAGTATTTGTGTCATGCACATTCGAACACTACAAGTAAAGCTGCCAAGACGCAGCGTAGTGGATTGATCGATTTATTGATTGTTAGTGATTCCTAGCGCGTCAACTATCAATGGTCATTAGTCCCGTACGTGTAGTGCGTATTTTTGCTCGGGAGGTGGCGGTGGTCTTACCCCGCTGCATGGTGAGACCCGGCGCCGACCAACCGTCGACTAGCGGGATTTTCCTCAACCAGATATCTCCTACCAGCGAGGCACCGCCCCAGAGAGGACAAGCTCTAAGCTCCTGTTGGATTCTCGGTAAGTGTGGTAGTGTAGTGCATGTTAGAGTAAGTGTGTGTGTGTGTGTGTAAAGGGAAAGGATAGGACAAGGAAGAGGTAGGAAAGATCGCGCGCGATTCGTGGCCCGTTTGTTAGGGTATTGCTCCGACATTCACCTGGTGTTTATCGCAGATTGGAAGCTGTTCCAAAAGGAATGGTTCATTCCCAGGTATGTTGTATGTTGAAGTATGGAAATTATTTACCATAGAAATGATTGATCTCCAAAATTTCAATATCGTGTGATAGTTCCTGGTTTTTAATGTAATTTGAAATGAACACTTTACAATGAGCAATGTCATATCACGTTTTTTTCTGACAAATGTTTGTTTTATGTGGAAAGTATTTAGCACATTATCGACATAAAATTATCAAACCTCCTTTTGTTTTTAGATTCATCAATAGTTTCTAATGAAAATCAAATTACTCGATTTTAGGTATATTAATCATTCATGTTTATAATATAAATAAAATTACTTAGTTGTAGATTTACAATTAATCACTGTCACTGTCATCAATAACTGGGATCACGCATTTGTTTATAAACAGTGTACTCATTTCTGTTTTTTTCAACCTTTCCAATTCAAAATACCTGTTTAATAATTTTCTCCGAGTAACTGGCATGTGCAAAATATGAGTTAAAATGATTGCAGCTTTGTGGGAGCAGCATCCGAGGGTTCCACTTCCGTTCGAACGTTGACAATATCGTTTCCCTCCCGCTATTCCCATGGTAGAAAGAGATCGGTGGGCTCTTCCGGTGCACCGATTTTTGCTCGATCTGCACAGCACCAGTTTCCGTCACGAACCATGTGACCACTTCGTTTGAAAAGCGAGACCAGACGTCGGCCGCCGTGTTTCATGGAGAGCAAGAAGTGCTGAGAAACATTTTTAGGTGGCATAAATGGACAATTTTCAAGGGTGGCCACCAAACATAACACGATGAAAGGGTAATTACAATAAAAGATGAATATTTAAAAAAATTATTATCTGTTTCTGTTTCAATGACTTGTAACTGTAATAATTTTGCCATTTAAAATTCACGCTAATATTATGACGCACACTGAGGCCTGAAGCTCATTGGCTGAAGTCGGATGCACAAGAGGCCACCCATCTCTTTCAACCAAGGATATTCCGATTGAGTTCGATACATAATCGATGTAGCACCTATAAGATTTCGAGTTTATATGTCGTGTTTAAATCTGTGTTTAAATATAGGTTTTTCTTCAATCACATTTAGGCGCGAATTTCAAACTTTTAAACTGAAAAATTTGGTTTTAATTTTTTTTACTACCGTCAACATTGTTTAAAAATCTGAAAAAAATTGTCATAGAAGATTATAAGATATATTTTAGGGGGAAAATGAGATAGTACTTCAACGTTATCAGGTCGAAAATTAATTTTAAAAATTTATTTATTTTTCTATATGAATCTAGCGTCAAAAGTAATCGACAAAAATACTGTCAAATTAAACTATGTTTCCCCGTCTCTGTAATTTTGTTCAGCTTAATACACGCAATAGATGCTGAGAGAAAAATAAAACATGCAAAACACGTTTTCTCTTATCGCTGCAACAGATTGCCCTAGGAGACTGATTTGTTTGTGAATCTACATCATTTTGTATTCTCTTTCATATGAGCATCGCGATTATCTATTTGGTTTGGGAGCACTTTTCACCGCCTTATTGGGCTATACTTTTTGTTTCTTTGCATGTTTTTTCTCGATTAGAGTAAAGGATGTTAGATTTTCATTTAAACCAAAGGAATTTCGAAACTTGCTTCGTTTAATATTCAATGAACGGAACAGGTAAGCGAATTTTAGCATATATTTTCGAATTATGAAATTGCACAAACAACTGCAAGTAAAAACTTGTTGAGGAAGACACTAGTTTCAAAAAAATTATTTTGAAAGTAACGTTTTTAATTTCATAGCACATCACTTCGTGTTAGTAAATGCTGCGTTCATATTTCTGATAATTGGCAATTCCATTTTATTCTCAATAAAGTCAAGTCGTTGTATGACAGGTCTTCTCATTCCGTTATCCATACATTGGTGGAATGGAATAAATGGGCAAACCCGTATCATCGAAGCACCCTGCACTTGCATCACCAACGATTCCATCTACCGCCGACTACGGGAACTGCATCACTTAGTTACTGTTTTCTCCACTAGGTGGTATCCACACAACGAAAGCGCGCGAGTTCAGAACTGCTACTACAGATCTAGCTACAACAGATATTAACCAATACTCATACTGTACATGATATTTCATTCAGAATATTTCATATGATATTTATTCATTAGATCAGGAAATCGCATTGAAGTTAGTCAAGGAAACCTTGTAAATGTAATCAGAATCGATTAAGAATATTCTATTTACCGTGTGAATCATTGCATACATTTAATTAACTCTCCGAGTCTAAAAATGAATGGTAATTTTAATTGCAATTAATATTTACAATTCAAAAATATTTAGAACTCATTACATAGTAGCACCAATATTTGACTACGGTCTCAAAAATATAACAAATTAAAAAGTGTGCGGAAGGTTATTCAAAACTAAATTAATTAAACGCATGCCTGAACAATAACGACGCATTAAAAGATATCATCTAACTTTGGAAAACAACAGTTTCATTTCATGTTTGGGAAGTATTTTTCAACACCCTAGTTACTTTTGATTCATATTTATGTTATCTCTAGAGAGTAGGAGTGCTCAATGAAAATACGGATTATTTAGAACTAAATATCTGAAAGTAATTTAAACGAAACATCCATAACTAGTTCTTCCAAAGAACCTTATTGCATTGGAGAAAAGAGAATAAATGATATTTACCCTATTCACAAATTTATTTTCAGCCTAATTAATAATGTTGATGCTGCGTGAGAAATGTATTGGATGGGAAGGGAAAAAATGGAGAAATTGGAACTTTAGAGAGAAGAGCCTATGAGGAACCCAAAAAGAAAAATCAAATGGAAATACCAGAATATGTTTGCCCAATAAATTTCGAAATGAGGGAACCAAATGTATTGCACACTTTACAGAAAATGACACTATCTCATGTTCTTTTGAAAAATAAGAGCATTATTACTTTTTTTATCAAAAGGAAATAACACTAATTTTTAAGATAGTAAAAATGCGTAGATAATTGTATAAATTTGATTCAACAACACAAGTCAAGAATATTGAGTTAGAAATTCTGATTGTCTTTCATACACGTCTGAGCCATTGACACTTTTTGCGGTTTATCTTTAGAAAGATTAACATTTCATTCATTAAACATCTTCAGAATCACATGTTCACATTTATACTACATTTGGTAGCCACATCTAAGAATATATCAAACGGCTTTCCGACTCAGCATTTCGGTTTCCGTTTTGAAGCGTCAAACTGCGCTAGTGAGATATCCTATCAGAGCCGGATGCTCTCAAATGCTTCCAGACGACTCCATGTGGTTCATGCGCAACAGTGGTTCAGTGCTTCAAAAACCCACGATGTCTCCCGTGGCATGGTTGCTGAGTGTGGTCCTGTACGCCAGCACGTGCGAGGCAATCGGTCTTGTCAGGGGAATCAAGGATTGCCGATGCCTGCCTAACAACATTCTCGACTGCCCGTTCCGGGGAAAGACTGTCCTCCAGGACAACGAGCTGTGCATTTCGATGGAGGTGGTCAACCTGCAGCAGAATAACTTACGTACGTTTCCCGACTCTATGCCTCCACGCCTCCGCATTCTGGACGTGTCCAAGAATGACATCGCCGCGTCCACACCGGAGTTACGCCACCTGAGCAAGCTCGAGCAACTGGACGTGAGTTATAATCGATTGTCAGACTTCGACTTTTTGCCGGATATTTGCTCGCTTGGGTTACTTATAGCAACCGATAATCTCATTTCGACCATCACGGGCCCGTTACAGAATTGTAGTCGATTGATTGAGCTTAGGCTAGCCAAGAACAAGATAGAATACGTACCTGAGAATTACTTTCAAGAATTGGGATCTCTGGAGCTACTCGATATGTCCGGAAATCCGAGTTTCGTGCTTCAAGGCGGAGAATTCAAAGGTCTTCGGAAGCTCCAGTATCTGGGTCTGAAATCCAACGAAATCTCGGAACTACCGGCAGACATATTTTTCGACTTGGTCAACCTCGAAATCCTCGACTTGCGCTACAACAACATCAGCAACCTGCCGGCGAAAGTGTTCCGCTCGCTGGAAAAGCTGGAGCAGCTGTACCTGCAGCGGAACAATCTGCGGGAGCTGCCGGCGTCGTTGCTGGAGAGTCAGAAAGCGTTGCGGAAGCTGGTGCTGGACGACAACCAGCTGGAGAGCCTGCCGCGAGACCTGCTCGTGCGGCTGCACCAGCTAGAGGACCTGTCGGCGCGCGGCAACCGCCTCACGGAGGTGCCCGACGCGCTGGGGCGCTACTGGGGCCCCCTCCGCACCGCGCTCTTCAGCGACAACCTCATCGCCGCGCCCTCCGAGGAGTCCCTCCGCCCGCTGCTGCGCCCCGGCCTGCAGGTACTCGTCTCTCTCGCACAGTTTCATTCAAAATTGTCGTTCCTAACTCTTCAGTGGGCGCGCTCAAAACTGAAACGCGAGCGGTCGCGTGGATTACAATTGTAATCCATGTTTAAAAAATTCTTATTCATAATATTTTACGAGAAATATTATCTTTTATTTCAAATATAGACGAGTAATGGTATCTAAAAACACTGACTAATTACAAAATACTATTAAATTTATTAGAACGTCTATATATTGCAAATTCTTTGAAATGTTACACAAAACTCCATGTATTATGCGTTTAAATAAATGTATTCAAATACATGCGAGTAGATTTATGTTTTTGAAAATTATTGTGCTCTAAATGTTTTGTGCACTTAATATACTTTGCATTACGATTATTAAAAAAACAGTTTGACAGAATTGTTTAAACATTTGGAGCCCGTTTTCTGAACGTGATTCAGTGTCAACAGCAGATGAACAAATTACACATATTTTCGTGATGCGCACATCCACTGAACTCAATCAACGTAATACTGTCGAGTGGTATTGCTTCGTTGAAATCCACAGAGATAACAACGTCCCACGTTGCCCTTTGGTGATTCCGTGGACCTCTCTGTCCCTTCCCGGATTCCCAGCAGATCTCCCGCGTATTCCTATAGCTGCTGGCACAGTTTTTCTCTCGATTGTTCTTTTCATTCATTGTTTCATAAGAGAGAAAGCAAGATATTTTAGAAATCCCCTCCTAGTCAAACATTTACCGTTGTTGTTCTTTGCTTAAACATTCAGTGTTCTGATTGCAGCGATATTCGTGATGTCCGCGTAGGTCAGAAACTGAACCGCGAGTGGTCACGTGGAGTTTGTCAATTCTCGCTGGAAACAGCGAATGAATATGACTGGATTATAAAAGTAATCCACGCGACCACCGAAGGGCTAATGCTCGAATACAAATGGCATCCGAGTCCCTGTGCCCCGGTCTGCAGGTAGCCGTCACTCTCATACAGTTTAATTCAAAATTGTTGTTCCAAATGCTCGAATACAAACAGCATCAAAGAGTCCCTGCGCCCCGGCCTGCAGGTACTCGTCACTCTCGCACAGTTTGATTCAAAAGTGTTGTTCCTAATGCTCGAGTACAATTGGCATCAAAGAGTCGCTGCGCCCCGGCCTGCAGGTACACGTCACTCTCATACAGTTGGATCCAAAAGTTGTTTCTAATATTCGAGTATTTGTAAGTGGCACCCAGGAGCCACGGTGACCTGAACCGCATATATCCTCTCATATAGAATTCTTCCTTTCTAGGTTTAGGCATCATTTTCACTTTGATTTTTATTTGAGACAGGAAAAAAGCACAATTTAAAACAAAAAATTGAAAACGGATATAACTTTTTATTATTAAAATGTTTTTTGGATGAATAATATTTTAATTCATCAAAAATAGACATGTAACATATAGCATTTGATAGCAATGATTATAATAAAAATAAATGATTAAAACATATTTGGTAATTTCTAAATTTTTATTCATATTAATTTATAAAAACGTGTCCTTTGTTTACTTGATTATAAATATTATCCATACCTCTAAACCATTTAAGATATTTCATGAGTTCTAATATATTTATCAATTAATTAATGCAACTGTAATTTAAAATATTTAATTTTTAACTGTGTAAAAATTATATCGCTTTAAATTTTGATTAAATTAATTCGAGCGAGCATCTCGTTTTGCCTTCTTAGGTACACCTCAGATATTTCATTTTTCAAAAGTTTAATTAGCATTATACCCGCGTTGTTTCCTCATTTACTAATTTCTGTGTTTCATTATTTGAAAATGTAGGCAGGCACATATAAAAGCATAATTTTGGGAAATTATGATTGAAAGAATAAAAAACTTAGTATATTTTAAACAGTATTTTTATCGCTAATTTGAATTGAGGATTTTTTAAATAATTTAATTTAAATTATTATATTACTCAATTGATTACAATAATTTTTCTTGAGGTTTGGTTCTAATGACAATGATTGAGTCGACTCATTACAATAAGTCGTAAGTTCCGAAGTTTCATATTTAGCGTCAATAAGCATTCCGCTATCTACTAAAAAGCATTAATAATTCGCTTCCAAACAATAAATCAAACAGTTGCGTCACTTTGTGTAAACGATATATCTTATTTTAAATTGAGTGCATTTTAAGTTCATGGTTGAATATTGGAACAGGAGCAAATCGCAACCAAGTTGTAATAATATCCCTTTACTTTAATACATAAACTTGAAGGTTAATATTACCGTAGCAAATTTTGAGAGAGAACTACAAACTGTTATTCGCAGAAAAACTTGATGCGTGAATAACACTCCGAAGTAATAAGTTCGAAGATGCAAAGTTGAAAACATTCATCAAATCATACTATACCCTATCACTTATATCCATAAGTGGCCTGAATCAGTTTCCAAAATTAAAATACAAATCATTCAGAGGAAATTAATTCATGAAGAAAACGAAGGGAGTCGCCAACTATAACAAATATCTACTCTTATTTTGTAGGGTACGGGTATTTTGTACGAGTTATTTTGTATATTGTAGCACCGTTTTTTATTTAGAATTCATTCCTTAATTAATCACAGCCCGTATAATAACTATACGATCATATAAGATGAGGAAAGTTCTGAAATATTATCGGCAATTAGTTTGTGTTGGTCAGCTTTTAGCAATAGGACTTTCAATGAGCAAAATTCAAGACACAATAGAATTTCTAACATCACAAGAGGGATCAAGCTCATATTCAAATGAGTGGATAAAGTAAAGAAATTACACAAAAATTACGAAGATAAAAACTTAAATTCATTCAACTCAATTTTTATAAGTAAAAAACTATAACTCCGGTAAAATTTGCAAAAAAGAACATTACATTGGGTTTGAAGGTTCGTTACAGTTTTCCCCTTTCAGAAACAGCTCGGATAATCCGAAATCAAACCAAACTCGAATTTTAGGATAGGAGGGAGAATTGGACGGAGATCGGAGCAATGCCGAGTTTGTTACGTAACTGACAGTTAGGTACAAACCAGGGAGCTTTTGTAATGGTTCGGAGGAGGAATTTGTTTTGGAAATTTTGCAGTTTTTGGATATTTGACTTGCTGGCTGAAGCCTAGATAGGAGAAGCCTAGGATAAGATTGGACGGATCATTGATTGAAATGTTGGTAAGGAAGCTCCCGATTGGATGACAGTGCCCCCCCCCTCCTTTTCAATCCGACCTTGAGTCACCGTATTTAAATCGGGCAACAGGGAAGAGCACCAGACTTACTGTCCCTCGTTCTGTGCGCAGGTGGCGGACCTGGAGGGCAACCCGGTGCGTCCCGAGGCGCTGGCGTGGCTGCTGGACGCGCAGAGCGACCTGCGCGCGGCGGCCGACGCCCAGGACTGCGCGTGCGGGACGCTCTCGCTGCGCGACGTGCGCGCCGTGGGGGACGTGCGCCTGTGCGTGTACCTCCCGTGCGGGGACGACCCCGACGCCGACGCGCTCCCGGATTGGCTGGCCGTGGTGCGCGCCGCGCGGAGGGACCCCGGGCGGTTCAAGGCCGTCGACGCCGCCCCGCGCCCGCGTCGCCGCGCCGCCCCCGCCCCCTTGGCGTGAACTCACTCGCAGGCCCTCCACTAGGGCTTCTATACACAGATTAAAACAGGAAGGTCTTTCAAGGTCACGAGCTGGCAAGAGACCGGGGACACTGCCATCGAATCACCAGCTTCGTTACGACTTTTTTTTTTTAATTGAAGCTTCCGATTGGATGAGAGTGTCCCTCTTCCTGTTTCAGCTCGTATCTTCGAAGGGACGTCGTGTTTTAATCAAAGTATATACTGTAATGCAAGGAGCTCCAGAGATTTTTCATAGGTTGCGGAAGTTCGTCCCCCTACTGCAATCCGCGTTCTTCCGTTGAGCTATTCGCGGATTCAAGGCACCACTCGAACATCCATGTCCCCACCCTACGAGTTCTTGCATGAATCAAGGTCATGGTGACATGCATGGAGAAATACAAATTAATTGTAGCCCAAAGTGCGAGATTTAATTTGATATATTGAAATGTACAGGTTATTAAATTAATATTTGAGAATCATGATCAAAAATAATCTAAGTTCCCTCCAAGTATTTCTAAAGGAACTAAATGTAACACGTGATTTTATAAGCAAGGTATTCGAGTAATTTTAGTGTCAATTGCATTACAATAACCAAATACATGATTAATTATGCAACGCTCACTTTCATAATTTTTAAATTGCCAAATGAATAGAAGAAATTCAAAAGTTTCAGAATAGTGTGCTTCTATACGTTCGTTTGTTTTCGCGTTACTTCTGTTTTTGTGTTAAAGCCTCAACATCATTCCTTAATATTTAACATCACGAGATTTGAGTACATCCACAATTCATTCTAAGCCTTTAAATGCCTTGCATGGTGCTCAAATAGTTCTTAATAAAAATTAAATTCATAAAAATAGAATTTAAAAAACTACGATTTCAAAGTTACTAAAACGTTGTAAATGAAAATGAAGGACCGCGTTCAGGGTAAAAAGTGTGCCTAATGTCCAATCTTTCATTTTCGTTAAATGACTGCTATTGAATTATCTTATTGCAGTCATCCGTTGCTTCCATCGAAATTATTTCTTGCCTTCGTTTCCAATATTCTTCCAAATAAAAAATATATTTTGAGAGAAATTGTATTCTGTAACATCTTTAATGACCACAGATTTGCCTTTACTACGAGTTTCAAATACAACTTACGCAATGGTTAATATTAGAAGCATTCATCTTAAGTAATATTAATTACACACCTCAAAAGCAAACAGTTGTTATAAATGTCATGCAAAGTAAATGAATATCAAATTTAGAGAATGGTTTTACTGAGGTACAAAGGAAGAATTAAACCAAATAACTTTCAGCTCAGTATGATGAATTAAATTTTGGAAAATAATATTAACGGATGGAAACCTGAATAACAACTAATGCAAGCCCAGGACACAAACATAAATTAAGACGCAAGTAAGAATGAACATTTTAAAAAATCGTTCTATGTAGAATGAGCTAACCAAAAGCTAAGAGAAGTTATCATTTAATTGTACTTCAGTTCCATCTGTTAGCAAAGCCTCCTCTAATTCCTCAATGTCAAAATCTAGAAGATTGAAAGCTGCTCTAAATAAAGAACAAAAATGGACAATACTGGGCTCTTCCCACCATGACTGAATATCATCCATCTGCATCCAGAAAAATTCACAAAACTATACCAAAATTGATCGTAAACACAACAGTAACCCTCCACTACTTCACTGTTTACTTACCTTCAGCACGTGATGTATCCACTCACAACTCCTGACAACGGTTTAAAAACATTCACTTTTGATTTCGCTGAGATAACACTGTCACTGTATTCCGCGGCTACCATCCATCTCAAACCCAGGCGGCGAAACAACTGCTGAAGACAGACACTTGGAACACTCCCTTCCAGCCAGTGCTGCCAACTTGAACGTTCCAGACTTCAGAAATATACTATCATAATTTTTGTTACTAACTGTTAATAGATATAATGTTATATAATGCTGGCTTTAAAAAGTTGTTTTGATGGTCAATAAAAACAACTATTTTATAATAGCAGAGAAAATATGTCTGATATAAAAATGCTTAATTTGTTTTGTTAATTTACAAAAGAATCTGGAAAAATTAAGTGGTTTTAAAATATCTGATACGACCTGTTATAATGCTTACTACACATCTTGCACAATTTTTATAAAACTTTAATAATATGAATTTTCATAAAATAATGTACTGGTATTTTTTGTTTCTCTTCCTACAAAAATATCAAATTTATTAAAAAAAATTGATAAAAAAATCATCACCAGTGGTTCCTTCACAAAGTGCTGATATTTCAGTTTAATATTTACTGTCTTCTCAGAGGATTGTTGTTGATGTTATATCTCTTTAATGTATCAAATATATTAGGATGTTCTAATAACTGCTTCTAATACCCAACTCACAAATGTCATTCTGGATATTTCAAATTGCACTAAAGGAGCATAAGGAATAAAAGGACCTTTGCTGTGGTCATTCTACCTTCCTTGTTGAACAAGAGTGTCATCTTCCCTAATTATGTAATTGTATGATAATTCAGTTCAATAACTTTAGCTTTATTTGTGTCATGCAGCATGAGTCAATAAATAAAAGAATGAATTAATCAATACCTTTGATTTAGTTGTGTTATTCAGAATTAATGAGTTTATAATCCAAAAATTCAAAATAAACAATTTATATCTTAATTAATATAAATGTTTAGATAATTTAGTTCAATATTAGTTTACAACTTAAGCTTAAGTAAGTATTCTGCCCTGATGTAAGTGAAGTAGACTGTTATGTGTTCATGTAATGCATATTGTAAATAATAATCCCAAAAAGACCTAAAGAGTCGAACGGATAGGAAATAAATTTTTAAAAAATAATTTCAATATGATGGTGAAAACTACAACACGAGAATAATGCTACAACAACATTGAATCTCAACTTTTTATTCAATAAATGAGTTGAAATCTATTTCTATCTAATTTTCAAACAAATTGTCATCAATATATTATAATTAATCTATGGTAATTATTTTACATTTTGTTTACAACAAATAAAATAGAATGTTCTATTTTCCTGTGAAATTGGATTTTTTGACATACCAAGTTGCCATTTAACATATGCAAAAATGTTAAAATGTAATGACAATGTCAAATATAGAGAATAAAAAATATAAACATTGACACAAACTACTTGCTAAAATTAGAATTCAATTTTATTGAACATTTCAATTTTACAACTCAATTAGAATTGTCTTTCTATACTATAGGCTACAGAAATTAAAATAGATGTTTTGTTTTGAACATATTTTTCCTTATCACAAAAAATTTTAAAATGTGGTGAAAAAAACATCAGATAATTAGAATATCTTATCTGATTCAATAATACATTTTATTTCATTTTACTTCATAAAATACATTGTACTTCATAAAATACATTTTATTTCATAAAATATATTTTACTTCAGTCCTTTAATACTGAAAAAAAAAACAATCTGAATTAAAAAATTCAATAATTGAAAAGTATCAAAGAGATAATATTCATATAAATTATTACTCTAAGAGAATGACACGAGAACTTATCTAAGTAAATCTTTGGTCAAAGATTTTTAATTTGGTGATGCTATTTCCCTAGACTATTATATACGTAACACCAATAAAAATTTTACATCCTATTCACCTCATTTTTTTCTTTAATAAAGCTTTCTTTGAAGACGCAAAGATGCAAGGTCAAATCATGTCCAACTACCTAATTCCTACTAATTGTTTCATAATACTGATTTAAAAATTACGATTAATCAATTGTACATTTTTAACGTGTCTTTTTTTGTATCTTCCAATGCAGGTGATCAATATTCGTATTTTTACTTTCACGCCCTTTTCCTATAATTAATAAAACGAGAATAAAGGTTTTTTAACCATTACCTATATAGTGAAATGTGTTTGACACTAAAATTGTCGTTCATGTGTTTAATCGTGTACAACTTAAACTCCCATAAGAAAGCTTTTACTCCCATAAGAAAGAAAAAATAGGAAAATTTGACTAAACGAAAGTGTGCAAATTGCTTCAAGTCAAACGTTTGCTAACGCTTTTTGAAGCAATTGCATTCTTTCATCAATTTGAACCACAAAGCCCAGAGAAATTAGGTGACACTTTATTCTTTATAAGAAATAGTATCTGTAATGATTCATTAGCGCCTCACACAATCAAAACAGCAAATGTGTGGGCGTATTGAATGATGATACACAATGTTTTGTGGGGTCGTTTAAATTCTTGATTTTTCTGAAATTTTAATAAATAAAATTGAGTTTTACTTCCAAATAAGTTGGTAACAAGAAAAATTCTAGTTGTTCTGAGTATTTCGGATTGAGAACTCCATGTACTAATAGTCGTACAAAGTAGTGAGAGTCGAAAACGCGAAGTCTCGCCATCGATTCGCTTGTACATTATATTTTTCAAGTTTAGTACACAGAGGAAACCTGGTAACATCCACACACCGATAGTAGCAACTTCCTGGACAAAAGTAGCATCTCCCAATGTCAAGAATCTCAGTCACCAGGCGCGTTTTCACTGGTGGAGACGTGAGATTGAATTGTGTTTTTTGGCGAAGTGGTGGGATCGGGTTTGGAAGTCTGGTCTTCTGGGTGGGACAACGATTTCTTGCTGATATCAGATTTCAGATTTCTATGAGATCTACTTTCTTGGGAGGCTGCAGGTTCTTCGGTCTCGCCTTGCGTTGTCTTCGCCCTCGGGGTGTTCGAATCCGTCTGTGTCTTCGTCTCTGCCTCCGTCTTCAAGGTGGCCATGGTGTGGGCGTCCTCGGGCGTGTCACGTGATTGGCCAGGTGTGTCTGAGCCGGTGACCTAAGAAATGTATTTTAGTGTTAGAATTTCCTTTCCATTCTTTAAAGTTGTTTTATATTTGGAAGGAAAATGGGTAGAGTTTCTCATCCCGATAGACGGGATAATGTTTCAAGACTATTTGGATAGTGAATCTTTCAGACTCACAAGTTTGAATAACCAATAAAATCGAGGACAATTTTGCATAGTGTCAGATTTTCCTATAAAAATACTAATACCAAATTTTTGGGGTTTACAGAAGTAGAAACTAATGTAAAACTGTGAATATTCCATTTGTAAAAGTATATCCATCTGAGGTAAAAATATATTTTCTTTTAAGGAAAGTCGTATTCAATAAATAAATAAATAAATAAATAGATTAATAAATTAATTAATAATTTGAAATTATACATAGGATGTTTTAAAGAATCTACGTACATTCATGATTTTTTGAATAACCTCAATTCATGTTGACGAAAATTTCAAGTTCAAGGATTATCAAAATATTTCCTGACTATGGCACTCTATTCATGTGCGCATCTTAAAAACATTCAGACTATAAACCAGAAATTGTAGGAATCTCAGTCATCAAATTTTAGGAATCCAAAGT
Source organism: Teleogryllus occipitalis (assembly GCA_011170035.1). Lineage (NCBI taxonomy): Eukaryota > Metazoa > Arthropoda > Insecta > Orthoptera > Gryllidae > Teleogryllus > Teleogryllus occipitalis. The sequence goes on from BLKR01001565.1 coordinate 29,585, forward strand.
CACCCTTTGGAGAGGAATCAGATGAAAGAGAGTAGCGAGAGCTTGAATTCGTCTATGACCAAATACTGAGAAGCATCAGCCAGGCTGAGGGAGCCGGGGTCGGGTCACTTAAAGTAGACTAACGCATTGCCCCCTCTGTGCTTTTAGTTACATACTTTACATCAACAAGGCTCCCTACCACTGCTATCTTCACCATTTTAAATGCATAGCAAGAACATCACCAACATCCGCTAAGGACTATATTTGTAAGTACACTGCTTTATTCAGTTGTGATTGAAAATTTCAAATAGTTCCTGTTATAACTGTTTTGTCAAATTAAACATTATCTTATTTTCTTTTCCTATATCTACATTCCAGAAGAAAGATGAAAACGAATGAAAACTGTTGTCACAGCAACGCGTTGGGCACTGAAGAACATAGGGTGACTAGACTTTCACTCAAACTAAAATTCTTTTCTTAGAAACAATCTGGAAGATCAAGTGATCTTAGCCTAGTAGTATATCACAAGTTAAGCGTAATTTCATTGAACGCTTAAATTAATATCACGTCTGTAAGGTCCAGTTTTTATTCATTAGTAATGTATGTATGTATTTGACGCCAGCTACCTAGTTAGTTAAATTCGTATGCTTGCTAACTACTTATGCAGCTAACTACTTAGTTAAATTCCCATGCTTGGGGGAAAGAGCGACATGAGACGAACATGACGTATTCTCTTCACTGTAACTAGCAAGATCTGCCTGCTTGAGCTTTTCTTCGTCACACAGCTACAGAAACTGGGACGATTTTAATGGAAAGCCACCACTCTATTTTTGTTTCGACGGTGAATTAAACTCGGGACCACAGCACGAGAAGCTAGTACGCTGTCCATGAGCGATCCAAGAGGCTTTAATTAATATTTAACTAATAAATTATTGTTGTGGATTATGGAAAAGTTATTTTTCAAATATTTTCAACTCTTTATTTGAAAGTTGTCTACTTCTTTATGAGAAGTTTTTTAATATTTAAAACACAGGTTTATTAAATAGTAAAACTTATAAAGTAAATTAAGTACAACACTGGGGATACCGATGACATTTATCATCATTGTCGCCAACTTGAAATCGGGCACTCTCCACAGCCTTAGGCACGAATGAATATCAGTGAACGGCAACTTCGAATTGCAGACTTCGCGGCATCGGACACGAGTATACAGATTGGCTCAGAATAAATGTTGCAAACTTGAAAGGCATGTAGGGGGAGATAGAAGATGACTGCCTTTTGCCCTACATATGGAGGGGAATCTCATATAACGACGTTTAACATATGCAATTTTGCATATCACGTCCTCGATTGGTAGGCAATTTCTGCACTAGTTTTTGGCAGGTACTCGAAATCTATTATTTGACTGCGCCATAACGAGTACCTGTACAAACAGTAGAGGATTGATTGATTGATTGATTTTTTCGTGTTTCCGGGCGCGTCAACTGCATTGGCAATTAGTCCCGTTAATGTAGTGCATGTTTTCCTCGGGAGATCCGGTGCCGACTTACCGTCGGCTAGTGGGGTTTCCCCCTAACCAGGACTCTCCCACCAACGGGGCACCACCCCAGCCGGGACAAGCTCTAAGTTCCCGACCGATCTCCCGGAATATGTGGTAGTGTAGTGCATGTTAGTGTAAATGTGTATGTAAGGGGAGAGGATAGGTCAAGGAAAAGAAAGGACAGATCGCGCGCGGTCCGTGGCCCGTCAAACAGTAAGGGCACGATTTACCCGTCAAACAGTAAGGTAACAATTACGGGCACGATTTTCAAAATTGGAAATGAATTACATTGTTACATGAGATTTCCCTCCATGTGTTTATGCCAAAAAGGGATCATCATCGACTCTCGTACATGCACTAGAACTTTGCAACATTGATTTTGAGACAGTTATAGACGTGGGCGTACCGCGCAGGAAACGTTCTTGAGGGCAGACCTCGTTCCTCTGAGGGCAACTATTTATGACTCTCAGCTCACTGAATTTCGGAAGGCATGCGGGTGACCCTTTATGGCGCTAGGCAAGTCCAGCTGATGCTACGCGGTTAGCGCCTTGTCCGTGCACGCAATCGAATTGGACTGTTACCGAACCGAACGCGTGGCGACACCACGTCGATGGAGGGGGAGAAGTTGTCCTACGGCAGCCAATGGTTACGACGGGCTACCGCCGCCAGTCAAAATTTCAGCTCAGGCTCATCCAAGGTATTTTTCTACGCGGATCACCTACAATTATCTAAGTCGTCAACCGCAGTCTGCCTATGACGAGGCAGGGTAAGTCTAGTCACCCTAAGAGTCCCAGCACACGAGCGTTGCGTTGACGCACAATAAGTAACGCGCGTCGTAGAATAACTCTGTACCTAATGCGAAATGGTATACGAGCGTTTTAGCCGTTCCGCATAAGATACAATGTTAATCTATGACGCGCGTTGCTTATCGAGCGTCAAACGCGCGTCAACATAACGCTCGTGTGACACAGCCCCAGAGGGTAGCGTACTGGGAAAGGAGGTGAGCATAGCGGCCTAGCGGATGGGATGGCTCTGCGTGGAGGGGCCAAGAACGGCGTTGGAGCAGCCTCACCTGTGGAATGGGCGACGCATCGGCTGCCTCGCCAGCGGCGCTCACGTCTTCGCCGACGGGGGGCGTGGCCTGCTCGGCAGGGGGCGTGTCCTCGTCGGACGGCGTGGCCTGGTCGGCGGGGCCGGAGGGCCCGGCCTCCGAGGGCGTGGGGGCGGTGGTGGGCGTGGCCAGCTCGCCCAGGGCGAGCGGCGGGTCCTCGGGCGCGAGGGCAGGCGGCGGCGCGCCGCCGTTCCACGGCTGCACGCTGCCGCTGCCGAACCCCAGGAAGAACGTGGCGGTGAGGCCCAGCACCAGCGACGCCACGCCGAACAGCAGCCTCCACGACCCCGGCAGCTGCGCAAAGACCGCAGGCAGGGTGCGAGGAATGTAGGACGCTGGCACAGGGGCCGTATGGGAAGCATCACCTGAAGGTTTGGCTTGATTGATTGATTGATTAGTGATTCCGGGCACGTCAACGGCTAAGGTACTCCAGTAAGTGTTGTACATGTTTTTATCGCGAGAGGTGGTGGAAATCTTCCTCGGCTGGAAGGTGAGATCGGGCATCGACCTACACGACGGCTTGCGGGGTTTTCCCGCAACCAGGTATCTCCCACCAGCGGGACACCGCCTCAGCTGAGACAAGCTCTAAGCTCCAGACCGGTCTCCCGGTACGTGTGGTAGTGTAGTGCATGCTTTTGTGTGTGTGTGTGTGTGTGTGTGTGTGTAAGGGGTGAGGATAGGACAAGGTAGAGGAAGGAATGGTCGCGCACGCGTCCCGTTTCTTTGCATACTGCTCCGGCATTCGCCTGGTGTTGATTGGAGAAACCACGGAAAACTACCGATCAGAACAGCCGGCCGCTAGAACTCTCCAGGCAGCGACTGAATTCGACCTAGCTGACAAGCAAGTGACGAAATTTTTTCTTGACAATATGCATAACCCCCATAATACAATTACAAACTATTTGGTAGAATGAAATTACGGCACGTGTTGTAGTGTAGTGATGTAAGTGCAAGTGTGCCTATGTAAAGGATGAGAAAAGGACAAAGAAGATTCAGGAAATATCGCGCGCGGTCCGTGGCACGCTTGTAACTGATATGGCATTCGTATGATGTTGACCGGAGAAACCATGGAAAACTACCGATCAGAGCTGCCGGTCACTAGAATTCTCCTTGAGGCAGCGACAAAATTCGACTTAGCCGAATGGTTGGTCGTTAGCCGAATTGCTTAAATACGCTCTATGAAGTTACGGAAGTTTAGCAACCCGAGACAGGCATTCTACGTCAGTCTCTGCATGTTAATTAAGATTAAATAATAGTTTCTATTGTGCTCTTTCAGTTCATACATTTCGTCAGTCGCTGTGTTCGTAAACGCATGCTTCGAAGTCCTGTATGGTGCTACGACCTGGCGGCTGAGTAGAGAACTACTAGAAGAATATTCGACATGAAAACATTCGTTCAGAGTGCCACCACAAGAGCGCGCTGACGCCAACAAAAAGTTATGACGTATGCTTTAACCTCGATTACTACGAACGTATACAATCGTTCCAATGCGTAATAAATAAAGAAGGGCATTACGTCATCAAATATGATTCACCAAGATTCTACGTATTCATGCACCAGTCATGTAAGACAAGTGTATATGATCATGCACATGACTCTGCTGGAGCATTTTGTTGATGAGCAAGCCGCGAAGGACCGGGTTTGTTATGACACAGGTTTACGTTCACTGCATAAACTGCTATGAATGAATGAATGAAGCATCCGCCCTAGTTGCGTTGAAAGGTTAAAAGAAGCAAATGAATGAGAATGGATGGCTTGAACTTAACGTTACAAATACCAACTCGCGTTCAGACATTCAATTTCCTAAATAAGACAGCCTGACTTACCATTGAACCAAATTAGGAACAAATCAGGGAATTGATTTCTCAAGGGTATTTGGGTTTTTCGAGAAAAAAGTAACCCAAGGAATATTTCCATTCCAGTACACTGTTTTCTTGATTTGCGAATTATTCTTGATTTGTTATTACAATTGATTATTCCTGATCATAGAACACATACAAAAAGTATCAAATAAATAATACTACATTAAAATAAAAATTAATGAACAAGAGCAGATTAGTATTACGCGTCTAAACATCGAGAAGCACCCCTCAGCAGGCCTAAAACATTAGCTACATGAACGTTACTGAATCAGTAATTGTATATGTAAGAATTTACTTACCCACCCCTCTTCCAATGGAAGGGACCTTCTAACATGTTTTATCAATAATCGACATCGGTGGCTCACTAGACACAACACTCAATCCCCGATGTAAGTGAGAGTACAAAAAAGTTTTGGGAAAATGTTTTACAGTACGCAGTACTTTACAAAATGAACAATTCCAGAGAAAAACAAGTGCATCTGAAAGCGAAAAAGATGTAATCCCGACATGAAGATACCTTTCTGTAAATCATTTTCATACATGAGCTTCTCAAAAAAATCGTTTAATCTTCATCTTTTAATTAATATATTTTTACTTTTTTTAATACTACTAGGTCCAGCTTCAGAATAGACAGATTTCCGACTAATAAGAATGGGGATCTAAAAATCACACACCAGAATGTGTGCATGAATGTGAGCTGACTGTGAGTACGAGAGTGGTGTGTGTGAGAGAACGTGCGATCTGAGAATGTGTTTTTGTGTGAGTACGTGTGTGTTTGTGTGAGCATGTGTGATTGTGAGAATGCAGTTGTGGTTGTGAGTAGGCGTTTGAGTGTGTATGTGTGATTCTGAGAATGCAGTTGTGGTTGTGAGTAGGCGTTTGAGTGTGCATGTGTGATTGTGAGAATGCAGTTGTGGTTGTGAGTAGGCGTTTGTGTGTGCATGTGTGATTGTGAGAATGCAGTTGTGGTTGTGAGTAGGCGTTTGTGTGTGCATGAGTGATTGTGAGAATGCCGTGGTGGTTGAGAGAAGGCGTTTGTGTCAGCATGTGTGATTTTGTGTGTGTGTGTGTGTGTGTGTGTGTGTGTGTGTGTGTGCGTGCGTGTGTGTGTGTGTTTGTGAGTGAGTACTCACGGAGCCGTGAAGCGCCTCGGTGACCACGTAGCTTCCGGCCAGGCCGCCTGCAGCGCCCAGAGTCTGGCTCAGCCCGAACACAGTACCTGCGCATGCGCCACAAATTACTTGTTTACTGTAATTGTACTTTGTTACCAGTAATTTCGAATTGATTGTAATTCGTCAATTGTTGGAGAAGTAAAGGGCAAAAAAGTCACATCTCTCCCACTTTACAATCAGCAGTAACCAATCATCATCACTAACATCCATTTCTCCTCTGACGGACGTTGAAACTATAGGAAGAGATGGGTTACAATGATGCAAAAATTAACACTTCTTCGACATGAAAAGGTTATAAGGAACTTCAACATTTAGTTTTGTATGCAATACACCAGAGAAATATTTGCTCCTGTTTACAGAACTTTCGCGTGGATAAACGTTGAATTTAAATGCATTGGTGAGGGAATAGCGTTGCTGAGGGTACAAAAACAGGTGAGGGTGAAGATTTGACATTAATCATAAGATCAATGGAAATGAATTGCAATGTAGGAGGACGGTACATCATCTTACACTTGTTTTACACATTTTTCATACACCTTTTTTTAAGAAAATACCATTTTCACACACCTATACACTTTTAGAGTGGAATTTTTAAAGAGCTTTTTTAACACCGTTCTGTATTGAAGAAAATAAACATGCATTTACACAACGAATAATTATAACGCACGAGACCACCTGAGTAAATGAGATTTTATTTCAAGGCCGCCGCGATGGAAGCAGACGAAATCCGAAATCGCTATGAAACAAGACAAGCAGAAAGCATAATTTGCCTCGACCTAATCTATTCTCAGAAAATTAAAACGTTATAACTAAAGTCAAATTTTAATGATTGGAGTGAAGAAAGAATGAGTGCAAATTGATAAAAAAAAAACTGTCTTTCAGATCATCCCTTTTTGGTGCACCCATTCGGATCGTACTTCCGGCACCCATTTTGGAATTTATTTACTCCTGATCATTCAATGTATTCCCCAAAATGTAAGCCTAATCTAAAACAATGTATTCCCCAAAATGTAAGCTTAATCTCAAACTATATAGATTGTTAATAGGGATTATGAATGATGGGATGACTCAGAGTCCTCTATACAACTATACTATACCATACAACTAAACAACACTATACTATATATTTATTATTGGGCTGTAGATGACTTAAGTATAAAGATGCATTGATAATGAAATGACTATTAGTGAGAAAGGATGAATGACGTGGATCGAATGAATAAAGTGAAAATGAGTATTTCCGTGATCCCACTTCGTTCATCAGGAGAATTGGTGGAGTGAGATGCATCGTAAACAAGAAATCATTGAGGAGACTTGCCTCGTGTATTGTGGCACTGGCAGGGACATATCAATACCTTTTTAATAAATTTTTTAATAAGGGACATCAAACTCTATGGGTGGGGGCAATCCCCAGCTCATCTTGCATCAATTAGCGCCCTGCCAGGGACGATGATTACACTGGTCAACAGCCATTTTGCATCTGGGATGTGATACATCAACTAGTATGTATTTTGGTGTGTAGAATCCGAATATATCTTTCAAAATGTTCTAGCACGTACCATTTTTGAGTTTTTAACGGTTTTTTATTTTTCTTATTCAGTATTAGCTTTTTCTGTTATTGAGTTTTGATGTTTGTTTGTTTTTCATTTGCAGAGGAGAGCTAGAAGATCTACAAATCGTCAGTAAATGCTTGGTGTGGTAATCCAGTGGTGTGAAAAATATCCTCAGTGAGTGTTTCCTGTGAAAGATAGTGCAAACGTTTTGTGTTTAAAACACTACGAAAAATGGCATCTAGTAAATCTCGTTGCTGTCTAAACCACCCCGACAACTTTTGTTATGTGTGTGGGAAATTCACTTCAAAAGCCCAAAGAAAACCAATCACTGATTTGGTTAAGAAGGCATTTAAATTGTATTTTGATTGTCCTGTTGGTGATCAAAATAAAAATTTTGCACCTCATATTGCCTGCATAACCTGTACTACAACCTTAACCGAGCGGTTGAAAGGAAAACGCCGAGCCATGCCATTCGCTGTTCCGATGGTGTGGTGTGAGCCTAAAGACCATTATTCAGATTGTTATTTCTGTCTTACAAATATTGCGGGACATTCAAGCAAAACTAGACATAAAATAAAGTATCCAAAGGTATCTTCAGTGCATTTGCCTGTGCCCCATGATGAGGAGTTGCCTGTTCCTGTCTGTAACTTGAAAGCCACGGAACCAGACTCCATGTCAAGTGAATCAGAAAGTAGTGAACATATAGAAAAGTACTGCCCTCAATATCATGACACTTCGCCTCAGCTCTTTAATCAAAAGGAATTGAACGATTTGGTTCGCGATCTAAAACTTTCAAAACAGCAAGGTGAACTCTTGGGGTCGAGACTGCAACAACGGAACCTTCTAGCTCCAGGGACAAAAATTTCCGTTTTCAGATCAAGAGGTGCTTCCTTCGCTCAATATTTCGATATGCAGAATTCATTGTGTGTATGTAGAGATGTCAATGGTCTGATGATGCAGCTAGGTGTACAACATAATCCACAGGAGTGGCGACTATTTATTGACTCCAGTAAAACCAGCTTGAAAGCAGTACTACTGCATAATGGCAATGCCTTCCCATCAAGTACCTTTGGCTTACGCAGTAGACATGAAAGAAACTTATGAAACCATGGCTTTGCTGCTAGAGGCAATCAAATATAAGGATCATGAATGGCAGCTTTGCTGTGATTTAAAAGTTGTTGCACTCCTTACAGGTTTACAGGCTGGATTCACGAAATATTGCTGCTTTTTGTGCCTTTGGGACAGCCGTGACACCAAGAACCACTATACAGTCAAGGAATGGCCTATAAGGAAATAATATGTTCCTGGAAACGTAAATGTCAACAACACCCCATTGGTTGAGCACGATAAAATCATTTTGCCTCCCCTTCATATCAAGTTGGGCCTTATCAAAAACTTTGTAAAAGCTCTGGATAAAGGAAGTGAGGCCTTCAATCATTTAAAAGAAAAGTTTCCCAAATTAAGTGAGGCAAAGCTGAAAGAGAGTATATTTGTTGGACCACAAATACGAAAATTGCTGAAAGATCCAACCTTTGATACCAAACTCACAGATATCCAATTAGCTGCTTGGTCTTCTTTTAAAGCAATTGTGAAGGGCTTTTTGGGTAACACGAAAGACAAAATCTATGTTACCATTGTGAATGATCTGTTGGACAACTATAAGAACATAGGGTGTAGAATGTCGCTTAAAATTCACTTTTTACATTCTCACCTTGATTTCTTTCCGGAAAATTTGGGAGCCGTAAGTGATGAGCATGGTGAACGCTTTCACCAAGACATTCTTACCATGGAACACCGTTACCAAGGCCATTGGAACCCTTCGATGATGGGTGACTACTGCTGGGGTCTTGTTAGGGAGAGTGATGAAACGGCACACAAAAGAAGAGCTCCGTCGTCGCATATTTCGAAAACCAAAGACGATTAAAGGTAAAAATATCTTCTGAACTAACTTGGACCTTTTATTGGCATCATGGCCATATATACATACAAAATAGTATTGATTACAAACGTTCTGAATATGTATTTTTGTTTGACTAAATTGTGTTAATTTTCGCTATTACCATTTTTATTCTGCTGTGTATCTAGGAAATGTGACGTCATAGAGAAAAACTGATTTGACCAGTGTAATCAGCACCCCAAAATTAGGTAAATCCACCCATTTACAAGCCAGATGCAGAAAAAAAGTTTAAATTTGTTAACTAGTGTTATCGGTTAGGGTTACCAACCCTCCGGATTTTGCCGGAAATATCCGATTTTTCAGTAGTTTTAATAATGTCAGGCAGGCATTTTATTTTTTTCTAAATTGTCCGGCCTTTTCGGAATTCTTCTTACGTCTGGCGTGCGACTTCTTTGGGTAAATAAAATAAATTAGACTTCTATATTCGATCGCATATTATAGAATACTATTTGAGTGCATCATTTTAAATGTTTACATCTAATTCAGAAAATTTTTGCCCAGTTTTCTTTGCAATTCCAGGCAGCAATACAATACTACTACTGAACGTGTCTTGTCTTTTATAAATGCTCAATAAATAAAAGAAAGGAACCAATTGGTATTGAGATTCAGTGAAAGGTTTGGTGTAAGTCAAATTCAAATTTAAGAATACGCCATATGAAGAGTTTCACGTTTACCTGCTTCAAGAGTAAAATGCAAGTATGCTTTCATAAAAAGTTTTGACAGCTTCAAAGGAAAGAATTGCAACACTGACTGAAAGTTATGTGTAATGTAAGATGTAAATGTAAGATGACTGAATATAAAAACCAAATTTAAGTTGGAAAAATACCTAAAATTCACTCATTACTTTAGAGCAATTGCATTTGTAAACTGCTTTCGTACAGTATGAACCCTAACAATAAAAATTTGTATTCTCAGGCATTTTGCCAAAATGTCCTACTTTTTTCAAGTCAATGTCCTGCATTTTAAATTTTTCAGTTGGTAACCCTATTATCGGTGTTCTTATACCACACATCCGACTGATCTCGATTTCCAAGCCTCGTGCAATTTAGGACGTTCTCTGCCTCGGTTACAAGGATCTGATCGATTGGCACTGTCACATATTTTGTAACTATGATTTGTTCTCCAAACCCCGAATAAGACTGTCCAGTTTGTTTGCTGGTATCGTACGATCAGAATGGATTTGTTAATTATAAAGAATTATTTTTAAAAAATATTGATAAGCATAGGTGTGCGCGACCTAAACAAGAGGGGGCACGCCATTTCAGCATTTCTCCTCACCCATTACAATTTTCATTAATGACATATTTAACAAAGAAATAAATAGAATATACCACAGGAAGATATATTATTATATTTTATAGATAAATAGATAGATTATAGATATATTATAGATTTATAGATATTTATAGATATATTATAACTTCACTGTTACAGAATCAATAAAAACAATTGATTTAATGTTTAAATACTTACGGGACTGCCAAATGGTTTGGAGATTTTTTATATGAATGTCGTTAATGAATTTCCCAAATTGAGAGTTTAAAAAATAGGAAAATTAGGAATTTATAATTTTTACGGAAATAAAATGATGTATTACGTAAGGCTGCGGGCCTCTTTCGAAATTTCCAATGGGGCCACGCCCCCCTGCCCCCTTCCTGAGCGCACGCCTACGTTGATGAGTGCTGAAGCAGGTGAAGGAGCACTGACCGGCGTAGTTGGGCGCGACGTCGATGGCGCTGGAGTGGACGCCAGCCGCCGTGGCGCCGGTGATGACGACGGCTGCCGTGTAGAGCGCTGCGGGCGCCGTGGGGTCGCACCCGCTGTACCCCACCACGAACAGCATGGCCCCGGCCGGGAAGTGTGCTGCGCGCCAACACAGCAACATCCGATTATCACAAAGGGTTACTACTACTAAACCCAACACCTGTTACAGCTGTTTCACTTGGTTACACTTCACCAATAGTTTTTCGAAATTCATAACACAACTCAATGTCACAACTCGTTTATTTTGGTCACATTCGTAATATGTCAACATTACATTTGTAAAATTTAAATTAAAAAGTAAGAAAAATTTGTTCCAAAACTCAATTTAATTTTGATGCTGTCGCAAAAACCAATCATATTTTATTTTTAAATTCAAACGATTTATAATTGATTGTTAATCAGAGGCTTTTCAAATAAACGAACTGACCAACAAACTGGAATATAAAGAAGAATTTACAGTAAGAGACTTTGTAAGCTCGTCTTTTATCGACCAATTGACTTAACTTACAAATTCCTTTGCACAATCTTCCATCTCCGAAGAAGTGTTGAAAGATCTGGACTTTTTCAAGAGACTAAAAATTTTATGATCTGAAAACGAGAGTGACATCGATAATTACGATAGATATGAATTCGGCTTTCATCTCTAGAAATGAATACATAAGTATGAATCCAATGTTAATAAGTATTTTTACATTGGGAATATATATTTTTTTCACCAAGATGGATCCAATTTTCGGCAAATTGTTTATTTGATTTGTTTAGAGACTCGTGACTGAGACCCATGAGAGATGATCCAATGAGTACACGATAGAGATAATAAAGTTGACGTGAATGATGACAGAGAAATGTTGAAATGTGAGGCAGAGGAAACGGGAGAACCCTGAGTAAATTTGCTCAGAAATCGATTAGTCCACCACTAATTCCACACGGATTGGCCGGGGATCGAACTAGGACTCCAGTAGTGGAAGGCGTAGGTCATTACGCCACAAACTTACCACTTGCGGTAATTATTTACGAACTGTATACATTGGAAAGGTAGATTCTCCCTCCTTTTTACTCCGCGGTTCAATTAGTTCCATTGATTAATTAGTGATTCCAGGCGCGTCAACTGCTAAGAGCAGCATTCCGTAAATATAGTGCATCTTTTTATCGTGAGAGATGGTGGTAATCTTCCCCGCTGGATGTTGATATCCGGCGGTGACCTACGTCAGCTTGCAGAATTTTCCCATAACCAGGTATCTCCCACGAGCGTGTTCCGCCCCGACCGGGACAAGTTCTAAGCTCCTGACTATCCCTATAAGTTGATAGGGTAGTGCATCAGTGGCGGATGTTCAGAGGCAATGGAGGCCAGGCCTCAAAAAACTGATTTCAAACACTAAAGATTATTTTAACTTAAAAATTGTTAGAATTATCTTTGTGTAAAATTGACATAAATGATTACGACTGGCGAGTAAACATTTAAAAGACGTCGTTTCTCTTTTTGCAAACATAGCGTTACTATTCAAGATAAAGCCAAATAGTTCTATGCGTTACACATAGGTAGCACCACCAAGTACTAGCATTACTTGTGCCTGCAGGATCCCGGCAGCCCAAGCGGACGCGCGCCTCCCCTGTTGTCGTGACAACGTCCCTCAACCAATAAGAAAAGAGTGGTTTCGTTTTGTCCAGCTTTGGAGTTCGTTTGGTACGGAGGCTCTCGCGCGCCTGGCCTCCTGTGAAGGCGTATTGTGGTCACAGACAGTGGGTGGTATGTGGTTGCGATGGTGGTTGTGTGGCAGGCCCACTATTTCAATGGGCACAATAAAAACTTTATTGGAAGTGCCGTTTTCGCGTAGAAGTAATCTTAAAAAAGAAATTAAATCTAATTCTCTTATTTGGAATGTCACCAATAACAGTTTACCAGTTAAAGAAAAGTCATTGGCTTTCAACTTCACAATATGATTCCGTGCCTAAATTTGACTGGGCCTCTCCAAGTTTGAACCGACCATCCGTCACTGTAGTGCATGCGAGTGTGTGTCTAAGTTAGGGGTGAGTTTAGAACAAAGAAGAGAAATGAAAATTTCGTGTGGTTCGTGGCCCGTTTGTTAGGGTTCTCATCCGGCATACGCGTAATGTTGATCCGAGAAACCTTGGAAAATACCGATTAGAGCAGCCGGCCGCAAGAATTCTCCTCCAGACAGCGTCTAAATTCGGAGTAGCTATCTGGCTGGTGTCAAAACTCCTGCCACGGCAGTGGTACCCTAGGACCTCCCGGTCAGAGACAGTGCAGGGACATCATTTGATGCCCTGAGCCACCTTTGCCGGTATGTTAGTTCGATTTTGCACACATTGGTGAATTTTAGTGTGAACACATTGGCGCACACCTATGAATTTTCCACTCATTCCAAAGCGCATAATCGGTGTCATCAACAGGATTTGAAGGCCTTCAAACGACATTTGCTGTTGACCGCCTGACCACAACACGGACTGACTCACGTCTTATTAGCGCTTGGGACCGCAGGGAAGAACTCGCCCCGGGCGCTGGTTTGTCATTACCTAAACGCGCGCCTCCTCTCTCGCATGAAGAGAGCCGGAGCATCCGCTTCCGTGTGGCGGAAGCACCTTTCCCTCCTTGCGTCTGGTGCGTGCACTGATGACAGGGGTCGGTAAAAGATGGCCTCTCCGCTTATCCCTCTTCTTCATCATCTTCTTCTTCATCATCATCTTCTTCTTCTTCATCTTCTTCTTCTTCATTATCTTCTCTTTCGTCTTCTCTCAGTTCTTCTTTCCTTTCTTCTTCGCCTTCTTATGCTGCTTCTCCTCCCCTTCTTCTTCTTCTTCTTCTTCTTCTTCTTCTTCTTCTCCTTCGTTCAGCCAGCAGATTTTTTATTATCACTCCGCGAATGGATTTCACATTTTCAAATTATTTGAAGTGTCGGGTTTAAAATTCGCGTTGTAATAGTTCGCAAAAGAAGCCCATAAAAATGAAATAAAATATCACCTCGTGTGAAATTGTTGTGTTGGGAAGTATATAGAAACAAGAAGAAAAGTGAGCGGCTAATAATCTTCGAATGGATTTCTTCCGTATTTACTCTCGCATCGCCCGTCTTTTCCTTTCTGTTTTCATAATAATAATAATAATAATAATAATAATAATAATAATAATAATAATAATAATAATAATAATAATAATAATAATAATAATAATAATAATGATGTTCATAAGTGCTCAGCGATCTTCACCTGAGGACTAAGACCGAGCGCGAAGGCGTATAGGCCGATGTCTAAGAGAGTCGGATAAAAATGATGGGTATTAATAGTCAATGTTTCTTCATTTCCATTCTGATATTACTCACCGGCAAACCTCGTTCAGAAAACTTGAATGTCATAAGTTTTTGAATCACTTTGTAAACAGAGAACCTGATTCATTCTTGCAAGCTGAACCATCGATTCCGCGATTTTTGTCGAAAGCACACGCTTAATACCCTGAATTTTCCTGTCGTTGAACAGTTCAATGACCGAACAGTAGCGAAGTGTATAACAATATAAAACTTTCCTTCTTATTCTTTGAGCAGATAGTTTTAACTAAAAAATTCCCGGACTGGCCCCGTGGTCCTCGGTCACCAAAATATTTACTATGTGGCCCTTTCCCAGAAATGTGTGTCCACCCCTGCTGTAGGGCGAGGCGTGTCCTCCTCTTAATGACGCACTCGAGCGCACTCGAGTGGGCGGGCGGTGCGCGGTCGCTCAAATTTCTCTGCCGTTAGCGGCTCGCAAACCGCCTCGCCAGCGCCTCCGCTCCAGCTCACCGGCGACTCGAGTCCCGTGCGGTTGCGTGGAGTGTTTGGAGAGGTGACGATCCTGGAATTCCCGCTTGGGTAGCAGGTAGGAGGGAGTTTAGGCAGCGCGAATACGAGAAAAAATGGTCCCCTTTGTTAGAAATGGGGTACTGATCTCCACATGCAGTTTTCGAATGTTCGAAAAGCAGCGTTTATTCCCAACCGGTTTTTGGATTATTTGAGGGTTGTCATGTAGGATGTATGAGATGTCAAAAAATTATCAAGTAGAAAAATGTTATCTACAAAGACATTTGGGGAAGTTCATCGGGGTACGAGATATCTTGGAACAGAACTTTCATGTATTCATTATCATGTTACATCGCTCAATAATTCTAATGTATTACTCATCCACCAAATGTTTCTTTATATAACCTACTTGAGTTGCACGTTTCATAATTTTATAACGAATAACTTTACTGGGAGAACGGACGAAATGCCAGCCGTAACAGCTTTTGATCACGCTCTAAGTAGTACTTTCAACATGAAAATCAACACCCAAAGATAAATTAACTTCCAATTCTACCGGCCTTAGCAGTTTTTGAGTAATAAAAACGTTAGGTTGCATAATTATATGTCGGAATTGCTGCTCTCGAGGGCGCAGGGCTGGGAGCAGCATTCAAGTACGCAGAGACGAGGGCTGCGGTTTCGCGTGCGCGTAAAACCAAGGTGATTTATCCATGTCATTAAGGCGTGGTTGGCTTCTCGCACAACTTTCTGGTCGACTATTTCATCCTTAATCAATCATCCACCATTATTTTCCCCTCATGATCACTTCAGCCAGCCGTCCACAAAAAAGAAACGCCAACCCACTAGTGTGGTCACTACCTGGAAAAGAGTTCATGCAGGTCGCCCATTTCCCTTTTAAGCTCCCATTCCTATGATAATATTGTTGCTAAGGATATACCTGTTTGATACTATATTCAAAAGGGTATATCAGAGGTGGTACATTCTATTTTACGACCACATGACTTGCAGATATTACTTGTTCACTTTTAGTTTGTCCATGCTGATGGAACTGTTGCAGTCTGGTAACATTACGTCTTGTCTTGTAGATCATGTCTGCACGTAAAGTAGTGGGTCATACTATGCGTAACCTATAAAAATAACAAATGACTTTGAGAAGTGTGGTGACCGAGAAAAAGTGTCACTCTCTATAATACATCTATATAATAACTATTCAACTTCGAATTCTGTGCCTCGATGGTTGAATATTACTGTGTACAAATACGAGGCCACATTCCGTTATGTCCCAGAGTTATGAATAGCATGTTCGGACATGTAATTAAAAAATAACAAATTGTTTTAGAAGCGGGTTGCTGGTAGGATTTTCGCATTAATAGGTTCGTGTGATTCCAGATTAGAGTTGATCTAGACTTGTAATGGTTGGAGAGGAAAATAGTCGGTGCAAAATTCTTCTAATTTACGGCAGTAACAGCCAGCTTCTAATTTACGGCAGCTACGGCAGGGAGTGACATTGGGCATTTTTCCAACGGAACCACTGGTTTCTCAACGTAGCTTCACTAGGCGCCCGTCTTCTTAAGTTCTCCTTTTATTAGAGTAGGGGGTTACCATTTCCTTGGAAACACTAAAAAATAATATCTGTAGGTCGTTTACCGATGCAAAGGAGTATTCTTTACCTTGCGAGCGAAAATGTGTGGTTTTCATATGGTGTAAATCCGGCTTTGTTTATACTTTCATTTATCATTAAACTATTTATTGTTAAAAGATGAAGATGAGATTCTATGAGCTGAAGAGAGCTTGTGTAAATTGTACTTCACCCCCATACGTCACATATTGCGTTTACTGTTCTTTGACAAAAGAACACAAACCAGGGGCGTATTGATTAATTATTTTGTATTTCAGGGTGCGTCAACTGCTAGGAGAGAGCATTGTGCCTTGTCCGCTAGAACGGGAGATTCGGCAGATACCTACAAGTCGGATTTCCCATCTTCAGATATTTCAGCCAATGGGGAATCGCTTCAGTCGGGAAAATTCCTCATCTCTCGCCAACTGATATCCCGGCATGCGTGATAATGCAGTGCATGTAATTGTAAATGTATGTGTAAGGAGAGAAGAGACAAGGATGAGGAAGGGATGATCGCCCAGGGTCCGTGATCCAGTTTTAAGCTCCACTCCAGCATTCGCCTGGAAAAGTCGCGGGAAACTACCGATCAGAGCAGCCAGCGGCTAAAATTGTCCAGACAGCAGCTGCATTCGACCCAGCTAGCTACCCAGTGTCGAAAACCCGCCACCGTCAGGGCCCGATCTCTAGAACCTGCCGGTCAGGGACTCTGCAGAGGCGACAGTTGTAGCTCTGAGCTTTCTCGGTGGATACTCGCAGGTAGGGATAGCAAAAATAAAAAATAAAAAAAAAAAGATTTTTGAGCATTGCTATTTTCGGTCAGAAACATCCGTAGATTAACATAGATGTTTTACTTTCTATATTTTCTTCTGATCGATGCATTTGTTCAGAAACATCGATCAAACGTTTCCCATAACATAAATACAATGTCCAGTTTTTTTATTGCTCGCAATCAGCTACTGCCGTACTGTTGTAGATCCCCAGGCGGCATGAAACTGTTTGCTACTCGCAATATTTCCCCAGTGTTGTTACTTTTTTTATTATTTTGTGCGTGGTAATATCATTAAATTGCATTTTGAATCTTGACTATATTTAACATTGATTAGAAAATTAATATGACAGTAAAATTTAAGGCAGAATATACTTAAAACTATTATACACTCGTTATGTATATTAGAATCGGGGCATTTTATTTCCATTATGAATGAAGATGAATGAATGGAAAAATAGCAAAACATGGTGACCTTTATTTTTTATTTCCTACTACACATTCGTTAAACATTAACCAAAAATAAAACTTTACTCATTTAATTAAGTACTACACTTAAAATTGGAAACAGGATGGAAGCATACCATCTGCTTCATTACTTTTAAAACATCGATGTTTTCATCGACATCAAAAACCTTTTGGCGATGTATGGATGTTTTGCTCAACGTTTGCCATGAGTACTCACAGGTGTAGACGAGCAGCTTGCGCGCGGTGGTGGAGGAGACGAGCGCGGAGCCGCGCGCGCGGTCCGCCAGCTGCCCCAGGAACAGCCCGGCCATGCACTGGCCCACGGGCGGCAGCACGCCCAGCACGTGGTCCTGCGCACGCACGCGCGCACGCTCGCTCAGGCGCGCCCAGCGACAGCGACAGTGGACAGCGGCCATGCACAGCGGCCGTGCACAGGGCTATCGACAGCGACAGTGGACAGCGGCTATGCACAGCGAACAGCACAGCGGCCGTGCACAGGGCAATCGACAGAGACAGTGGACAATGACCATGCACAGCGGCCGTGCACAGGGCAATCGACAGCGACAGTAGACAGCGGCCATGCACAGCGGCCGTGCACAGGGCTATCGACAGCAACAGTGGACAGCGGCCATGCACAGCGGTCAGCACAGCGGCCGGGCACAGGGCAATCGACAGCGACAGTGGACAGCGGCCTTGCACAGCGGTCAGCACAGCGGCCGTGCACAGGGCAATCGACAGCGACAGTGGACAGCGGCCATGCACAGCGGTCAGCACAGCGGCCGGGCACAGAGCAATCGACAGCGACAGTGGACAGCGGCCTTGCACAGCGGTCAGCACAGCGGCCGTGCACAGGGCAATCGACAGCGACAGTGGACAGCGGCCATGCACAGCGGTCAGCACAGCGGCCGTGCACAGGGCAATCGACAGCGACAGTGGACAGCGGCCATGCACAGCGGTCAGCACAGCGGGCCGGGCAGCAAGCGGCCACGTGACAGTGGACAGCAGCCTTGCATGATCAACGCAGCGGCCGTGCACAGGGCAATCGACGGCGACAGTGGACAGCGGCCATGCAGCGGTCACAAAGCGGCCGTGCACAGGCAATCGACGCGACAGTGGACAGCGGCCATGCACAGCGGTCAGCACAGCGGCCGTGCACGGGCAATCGACAGAGACAGTGGACGGCTATGCACAGCGGTCAGCACAGCGGCCGTGCACAGGGCAATCGACAGCGACAGTGGACAGCGGCCATGCACAGCGGTCAGCACAGCGGCCGTGCACAGGGCAATCGACAGCGACAGTGGACAGCGGCCATGCACAGCGGTCAGCACAGCGGCCGTGCACAAGGCAATCGACAGAGACAGTGGACAGCGGCTATGCACAGCGGCCAGCAAAGCGGCCGTGCACAGGGCAATCGACAGCGACAGTGGACAGCGGCCATGCACAGTGGTCAGCACAGCGGCCGTGCACAGGGCAATCGACAGAGACAGTGGACAGCGGCTATGCACAGCGGCCAGCACAGCGGCCGTGCACAGGGCAATCGACAGCGACAGTGGACACCGGCCATGCACAGCGGTCAGCACAGCGGCCGTGCACAGGGCAATCGACAGAGACAGTGGACAGCGGCTATGCACAGCGGCCAGCACAGCGGCCGTGCACAGGCAATCGGGCCGGACAGCGGCCATGCATAGCGGTCAGCATAGCGGCCGTGCACAGGGCAATCGACAGAGACAGTGGACAGCGGCATGCACAGCGGTCAACACAGCGGCCGTGCACAGGGCAATCGACAGAGACAGTGGACAGCGGCATTGCACAGAGCAATCGACACAGACAGTGGGCAGCGGCCATGCACAGTGGCCGTGCACAGGGCAATCGACAGCGACAGTGGACAGCGGCCATGCACAGCGGCTGTACATAGAGCAATGGATAGCCGCAATGCACAGCGACAGTGGACAGCAGTCATGCACAGCGGCCTGCACAGTGGCAGTGTACAGGGCAATGGACAGCGCGAACGCACGGCGGCAATGCACGGCGACAGTGGACAGCGGCCGTGCACAGAGCAATGGACAGCGGCAATGCACAGCGACAGTGGACAGCAGTCATGTACAGCGGCCTGCACAGTGGCAGTGTACAGGGCAATGGACAGCGCGAACGCACGGGGGCAATGCACGGCGACTGTGGACAACGGCCATGCACAACGGCCGTGCACAGGCAATGCATAGCGGCAATGCACTTTGGCCCATGCATAGCGAACTTGCGCGGCGGCCTTGCACAGCGCAATGCTACATTGGAGATCGGCAATGCACAGAGGCGATTAAATTAAACACCAGTACAATTAAACCAGTCAGGAGAATGCCTACGCTCCCGACTGTCCTCCCAACATGTATGGTAGTGCAGTGCATATACTATAAGTGTATTTAAGGCGGAGGATAGGGCAAGGAAGAGGAAGGAAAGATGGGGTTCTTGGTTCGTTTCTTAGAGTACTGCTCCGGAATTCGCCTGTTTTTGATAGTACTAATAGTATTGAAAGTAGAAACCTTGGAAAACTACCGATCAGAGAAGCTGACCGCTAGAATTCTCCTCCAGACAGCGACTGAATTCGACCTAGAGAGTGTCAAAAATTCTGCCACCATCGGGATACCAACCTTAGGACTTCCCAGTCAGTCTGTGACATCAGTTGGTGCCCTGAGCCACCGGAGTCGGTCCAAATAATAGAGAAACACAATGAGCAAGGGGAATGATGAACAAAAACTATAAAGTTAGAGCAAACGAGAAATATTGAAAACAAAAACGAGAAGAGGTGAAGAAATGAGACAAAAGAACAAGGGGTCGAAAATACACATGCGACACGACAGGCGGCTGTTTCTATGAAAACATCGATGTTAGATTGATTAAAGCCGATGTTTTCATCATCTATGTTTTGAGCGCGACGTTTTTACGTTTTTGATGTTTCGCTTGAGAATGAATCAGACAGACAGACGGACGGACGTTTTGAAAAGGACCATTTTTTTCGGTATTAGAGGACCCCCAAACGTGTATTTCCGTTGAAATAGCGAAATCGGTTTTCCGCAGAATTACATAACTTTCTCTATACTACATATATTACTTCGTATATACGTACGTATACGAGAAAGTAAAATGTACGACAATCACAATTAATTTGTAATAATAACTGAAGTCAGTTCATGTGTTCTAACGAAGAGAATACTGTTTGAACTACTTTCATCGAGCAATCTTTCACCCGAGAGATGACCTTGATGCCCTGCTAATTCCTAAGCCTTTCCTCTTATATCGAATATGGAGAGGCGGTCAATGCACGGGCTGTTCGCGAAGCCCCCCCCCCCTTCTTCTCGCTTTCTTCTACAGCGAACTCAGGACTGTGTCGCCCCTTGAAATCATCCTGAGTGCTCAGGCTTTCTGGCTGAGTTTTGTAAATTGTTGTTATTATTTTTTTGTTTGTTTTGTTAGTTAAATCTGATTTATTAATTAATTTACACGGTCGCTGTACAATTAAGTTCTCTCCGCGCAAACG
This sequence comes from Teleogryllus occipitalis, assembly GCA_011170035.1. Lineage (NCBI taxonomy): Eukaryota > Metazoa > Arthropoda > Insecta > Orthoptera > Gryllidae > Teleogryllus > Teleogryllus occipitalis. Next base: position 50,689 of record BLKR01001565.1, read on the forward strand.
ATAATGTTAAATGTTGCTAAACGATGTTTAAAAACATCGATGATTTTTCAACGATGTGTTATTAACATCAATGTATTAATTTTCAACATCAATGTTTTGAAACATTGATGTTTTAATGTCGATGTCGCATCCATACTCGAAAACTGACTGAAAGAATAATTAAATACCAAAATGAAGAATGAATAATAAAGATAAAAGAAAAACTAAAGACGATCGTTAAGATAACTTTGCAGTGTTTCATTTCGTAAATGTTATATAATCCGTTAATTAGTAATTAATTACTAAAGTAAAGAAAGATAAGAAAAAAGGAAACAATAAAAGCACTTCTCTTGGTTAATAGGGTATTAAACGACTACGTTAGTGCTACTAATTAACGGGTTACATAACATCTACTAGCATGAAAAACAGCTAGGTTTATACAGTAACTAAAAAATGTAACAATTACTGAAATCGCTGATGGTCAATAGAATATTGAAAAGAATAACAATGCGCTACAATTTCGGTGCAGTACGCTCAACTGCTAATTTTGCATTAACAGGAAGAAGAAGAATATGAATAATAAAGAATGTTAGCAGAAACGAATAGCCAAACGGGTTAATTGCCTCAAGGCTATCAGGATTTCGGATTCTACTCTTTTCGTCCACAACTTATACAACATCGTGCTGTAGTGATGGGAGTGTCGTAGTTTCGTGCGTTTATGTTTGGTGTTCGAGTGAGTACACTACACTCTCTTTGTACAAATATTGAAAACATACGTCACCAAAGGTTAAAGATGACCATCATAAATAGAGAAGAAATAATATGTTGACGAAGATGACCTCTTTTATTTCTTCTCATCAGAACGTCAATAACACCACATCAGAATTCCCACAATTCAGAATTTTCACAATCATAAATATTAAAATAAATAAAATTTTTCTTACTAATATTCTTTCCACATTTTCCATTTGTTGTGACAAATTTGGAAACTGAGGGCAGTAGTCCCAGATGAATAGGGTGTGTTTCTTTACGTGCGTTTCTCTGCCTTACAATACCAGTTTTAAAAAAAATTATTTGGTCTCCTCTTCTCTTGAAGTGGGTGATACTTGTACTAAAATGATGATGGTATATACGATAGTTCTTGATATACAGGTCATCCAATATATTATTTATGTTATAAAACCTACGATTTTAGATTCTAAAAGAGACTTTTAAAGGCGAAAATAGTCGGGATGATTTCTGAAATAGGACGTATAAATTGACATAATTTGTTTCGCATACATTTTATTTCAGAATCATCTTTTCTATTTCATAAATAAGTATAAAAAATTAAAATCAATAAAAATATAAATAAAAATTCTAAAACAGCAAAGGCTCTTTTGAATCATTACGCAGGAAATTATACTTCTATATATTCAAATTAACACTTATAGGGTGACAGTTATTTATAGGGTGAAATGTGACAGTGGTATGACTTAGAGGGTGACTCCCTGTGTCTTTTAATGCAAAGCAGGGGAATTCGGGATTTTCATTGAGAGAGCACTATCAGTTGTATTTTTTTAATAGGATCGTTTGGAGTTTATTGTTTAATTCAATTATTTCTGAAAGGTATTTTTAGGCTTCCTCAGAACGAATATGCATCATTAGACCGTATTAGTGGAAATGGTACTTTAAGACGATACAAATGTTGCTCCTATCAACGTAAAGTCATGACATCGTCATTGATGATAGACAAACTCCTATGTGAAAAAAGACGAAATGATTACAGAAGGAAGAAAAAATACTTTCTGATGTCAATAATGTACAGTTGGCTAATTTTGGGCCTTCTACACTTTCTATATAATAGTAATAAATATTTATTTTTTGTAATACTTTTCTAAAAGCATCTTCTGAATTCTTACCATGGAATCTTACTACATACGAGATATTCTATCATCAATAAATTGTGAAGGTCACATTGGAGGTTTTTTATTTTCGTATTTAAGACAATTTCTAGTTTTCCTTCAACATTTTCTTATCAAACTAAAAAAAAAACAAGGAAATTCTCAATTATCGTTACAAAAATGTAAAAATCGGCAATTCCGTCACCAAGGAGGTTGTCTGTCATCAACGATAACATGTTTTATAATTAATAATTTTGAATGTGAACGTCAAAAACTAAAATTAGCATTTGCGAAAAGATCTGAATTCTACTTAAATCCGCTCAACTGCGGATTATTCAACAGAGAAACAATTGAAACGACAATCCACTATTACATTAAAACAAAATCCGAATAAACAATGTACGTATAAATAACACACAGTAGTGTTTCCATCGCATTCCATATATTATTTTTAATTAATATTTACCTACGTCACCCAGCAAAATATATTTTGTTACACACAAAAAAATCCGCGATTGTTAAAACTTACGAACCTCTTATTTCAGACGTGTCTCTAACGAGATACGCGTGGGCGGAAGCACGTGGGGAGCATGACGCAGGCAGCTCCCCTGCTGGCGTTGCCAATCTTTGCCACGCGCTCCAGCGGCACGCGGCTGGCGCGGGGGCGGCGCGGGGGCGGCGCGAGCGCGGAGCGTGAGCTGTGAGTGGGGGTGGGGGTGGGGGTGGCCATTCTCCCGCAATAGTTCCTTCGACGGCGCTCATTTCGCGGGCACGGCCTACTGATAACAAACAGCCTCCAGCTGCGCCAGATAATGCGTACATGCTGCAACTCTTTTCGCTATTTCGCTCGGTATCTTCGTTTATCTGCACGAGATGTTACAAAATGTGAGATTGGTTTTGGTACACGGAAATCATGTAACTGATAGCGACCGTGGAGACGTGAATCTGTCTGGAATGGATCTCAACTGTGCAAAACGTGACTGTTTTTTTTTATGTTAAATTCATTTCAAAGGTCTCAATAGTTCGTCTTCTGGGTATCCTAAGCTGTGTATGATCTAATCTCATTCCGTTCCATTCCATCCCATCCTACACCGTCCCATTCTACCCATACCCATTCCATCTCTCCCGACCCTATGCATTCTTCCTCGCCCCATTCCACCCCAACCCATCTCAACACATCCAAATCCATCCCATTTCGAGGTCCAATGATAAAGTAGACTGAATTAAATCAATTGAATCGGTGATTTTAAAATGGAAATAAGTCCACTTTTTTCGTAAAAAGAGTTGAGATATATATTTTCTTTGTTATTCTTAAAGTTATAGATCAGTGTAAAAATGAAACTTGTCCAGCTAAAAGTATGTGTTCTCTTTCCAAATAAAAATTATAATTTCTGGAAAAGACAAACAAGTCCAGATTTAGTTTCAAATCATCGCACAGAAGAACGAGAATTATCGTCAAGTAAACACCTAAATGCTTTATGACAATAGTAATAGACACTGAGAACCTCAGAGATTTCAATACATGGTGGTCGAACTATTTTAAGAAGACAACTAAACTCCGTTGCTCATCCAGGCGACATTGTGAGCCGTCCAGGCGTCCAGACGAGTCGTCATTGTGAGGTGGTTGAGAGTCTTTCGAAGTAAAGCAGCTAATGTATGAAAGAGAATATTTTGGTTACCTCGTGGTACGTGAGTACATATATTGAGTACTTATTAATGAGTACTTATCGAAGGCTTATCAAGTTCTCATTCATGTTGGCAAAAGCGAAGACACGTCCAGATTTGCCTTTAAAGAAAGTTTATGTCTTAGCTGTTCTTCCCATGAACGGAAAGAAAATAACCTATGTTTAAAAAATAGTCAAATATATCCTACATTAATATCTCCATTTCTACAAAAAAGTTTTGACATAGACTCGACAGACTAATTCCACAGACCCAAGTGGTAATCAATGAAGAGTAGATGCTGTTATTATTATCTTAGAGTATTTGTCATGTCCATACAACACAATATGTTAATTCATATTATATTCTATGATATATTTTTTATAAGTCCAAAATAAAGTAATTTAATTTTTTTTAATATTTCATCATTATTTTTTAAAGGGAATAAGTTCAAGGTATAAAAACTATTCTGAACATCACAGCAACGTAAATCTGAATGTCCCAGATGCCAACTGTGGCTGGTAAGTTGTTTTCTTTCTTAGAACTATGGAACAATGAATTATTTTCCTTTTCAAATCACCACTTTAACTTTGAGCAGCACATCAAACTCTCATTGTGATTTAAACTCTCATTGTGATTTAAACTCTCATTGTGATTTAAACTCTCATTGTGATTTAAACTCTCATTGTGATTTAAAATCTGAACATTTCACACCTCACACCGACTGTTAGATAATGCCCATTCATTTTTAAATCTTCTAGTTCGTGTAAAAAGAGTGAGCTTAGCCATTCCTGACATTTACAACACAGAGCAGATAAAGTATTTCGGGTTCAACAGATCGGAACTTAATAGAATATTTAATCCAGAGTTACGAAGAAAAAAACAACACATCAGATGTGAACGGTGTTACAGACCTAATTTTCGACATGATGCTGAAGAAAAGTATTTTACTTACTAAATTAATTTTATAGAAGGGAGTGGAAGGATATCTAGTGTTTTCGGGAACTTAAACTATAATAGCAATTAGTCCCGTAAGAGTAGTGCATATCACATCCCGAAAAGCGGCCATGTTTCTCGTTTCTCCTCCGGGCGCCAACCTTCACGTTGGATTTATTTATTTTTTTAATTTATTTATTTTACGTCAAAAAACAGTTAAAACTGCGTATGACGTGCTATGGGGAAAAGTGAATTGTGTGCACATTTTCAAAATTCTGTGATCCCTACACTAAGTCATATACTACTTGAATTTTGAATGGAAAAAAACCGCTTCCATGTAATAAAATCTATTTTCAAGGATAAATAAGCAATAAATTTTGGCTCTTATCCGTGTTGTCCATCGGAATAATACTTCCTGCCGCGACAACATGGAAACGATAATTTGAATAATTGTATTTCCCACTGAATTCTAGAAGACGTGCACAGAAAATGAAGTTACATTTATGTCCAGAAGCAAAACAAGGGGCCATCTCAGCATTTGCTCAATGGATCAGGGAAACTGGACGAAAAACCTGATCGAGATTGCGAGGGTCATCCTTCGCCAGGTGTATTCTCCTGTGAGACACCGCTCCATCCAGGGCCATCTCTAAGATCCCGATTGATCTCTCGACAAGTATAGAGCATGTAAGTGTAAGTGTGTACATACGGGGAGAGAAGAAGACAGGGATGAAGAAGAAAAGATCGCGAGCGGCCCGTGGCCCGTTTTTTAAGGTACTGCTCCGACATTCGTCCGGTATTGATCGAAGAATACAAAACTACCTAACAGAGCAGCCGGTAGCTAAAATTTTCGTTCAGAGTGATTAAGTTTGAACCATCTTAGTCTCTAGGATAAAAAGTTCTCCAAAGTTTGCTTTCTAATCTTAGGTCAGCACTGCTGTAGAGGCAACTGCCACTGAACCATCGAAGTCGATAACTTTATATAATATTTCAGTTTCTTTCTCTCTTTTAACATTATAACAAACTTCGACAAACCATTGAATTTAGAGGTACCTGCACTTAATGGAAGAAATTAGAATTATTTACGGATGTTCTAAAACGGCTTACCAAATAGAAAATGGCCAAATATTCCATAAAACAATCAATTTAGAAGTAAGAAAAGACTGCAGCATGCCGCTTGTTTTATTTAATATACATTTCTATGAAGCTGTCAAGCAATGGAAACAACAACTATGTAATTTAAATATATCTGAAGACGTCCATGCATTACGACGACATTATTTTGCCAATGTATACCGATGAGTCGATGATCCTTGCAAAAGGCAAAAATGTGATATAAAAAAGTCATTTTAACTGTGAAAAGATTATTCTTACAATTTCTAAAGAAAAAAATGAGTAATGACTTTTGCGGAAAAGAGGTCCGTAAGGACTTATAAAAGAATGGAAGGAAAACAATTACACTAAGATTCTTCATTTAACCTCCTTCCCGATCAAATACCCTACCACGGAGAACTCGATAGTGATAATGATAGTGATAGTGATGGAAAGGTTAAATTGAATACTATGTCGAACTTTAACAAGATATTAAAAACAAGCTAGTAAAGGCACGTATTAAATTGCATAAAACCACTGGAATAACCATAAAAACATAACAAACAAAAATAAAACCATAAGTTACTAGGTATTTCAAACTAGATCTCATAAAAAATTAGGATATCGGAACTATTCTACAGAGTCAGACAGTTCCCGACAAAACTGAAGTGTATCGAAACAAATGCGTAGGACACGCGCGAAGAATAAGTAATGACAATGTACGAAAATGTGTAGTGAACTTCTGACCTCGTGAAAAAAAAGCCGAGCGCTCAGTCAAAAGATAGCATGAATAGCAGGAGCCGCGATAGCGCTCTCGGCCAAAAGCTTGTATGAGAAAAAGAAAATTAAGATTTCAGGTTTGGAGTAAGTTTGAGACGGAACGACTTCAGTCAAAGCCTTACATCAGTATTCATTACATCATCCAACATTGATAGAAAACTGCTTGGTTCAAGAGGTCTAATGATTCCGCTTACGAAATTCGGATCGTACTTTCATGAACTAAACGAAGATATGTAACTTTAAAAAGACCAAACCATACGTACAACTGTTCTAAACCCTTTTATTTATTTATTTATTTACTTTTTACGTCAAAAAAAAACAGTTAATAACTGCGTATGACGTGCTATGGGGAAAAGTGAATTGTGTGCACATTTTCAAAATTCTGTGATCCCTACATTGAGTCATATACTATTTAAATTTTGAATTTTGAATTTTGAAAAACAAAAGCTCCCATGAAATAAAATCTATTTTCAAGGATAAAAAAGCAATAAATTTAGGCTCTTAACAAACAACCTTAAATTTGAGCAATAATTAAACTGTTGAATTTGTAGCTTTCATTGTAGCATTTTTTCATATAAAAATATAAATATAAATCGATCTTCGTGCAAAACTTGATCGCCCAACGTTGTTCAACTGAATCGCTCATCGTGCGTCGTGACGAGGTCGTGAAACAATGACCCCCATCTCGATCAGGTTTCTCGTCCAGTTTCCCTGATCCATTGAGCAAATACTGAGATGACCGCTTGTTTTGCTTGTGGACATAAATGTAACTTCATTATCTGCGCACATCTTCTAGAATTCAGTAGGAAATATAGTTATTCAAATTCTCGTTTCTTTGTCACGGCAGGAAGTATTATTCCGATGGACAACATGGCTAAGAGCCAAAATTTATTGCTTATTTATCCTTGAAAATAGATTTTATTACATGGGAGTTTTTTTCCAAAATTTAAGTAGTATATGACTTAGTGTAGGGATCACAGAATTTTGAAAATGTGCACACAATTCACTTTTCCCCATAGCACGTCATACGCAGTTTTAACTGTTTTTTCACGTAAAATAAATAAAATAAATAAAATTTAAAAAAAATAAACAGATGTGCACTTATTCAACGATACTGATTGCTACCGTTGCTCGGAGAAGAATGAGCCCCTCCACCTAACCCAACCAGTCCGAGCGTGCTGCGACCAATAGCGGCGCGTGAAAAAAAATCATGACTTTTTGAACACACCTAGTTAAAACAAGTTAAAAATAAGTACGAAATAAAAGATGGAAATGAGAAACTCACATACAGAACATGTATTTTATTTATCAATACTATCGACAATCAGTGTATGGACTTTTCCATCTTGAATTTTTAAAGAATTATCTACACCAGGGATTCCTAACCCTTTCTTTCATCGACTCCTTTTAAGAGAATTATTTGATTTATCAACCCCTTTACATTTTGTCTATAGTACACAGCATCCACAATCATGACACAAAGAATCGCTCATAAATGTCTTAAAGATAATTTCGTACGCCAATATTCTCGTAAATATCTGGATTTTCAATAACTGAAGAAATTCTGTTTATGAAGTTTCTTATCTTTTTAATGCAATGATTACAAAATGTTGTTTTTTTCTTTATTAACTGTCCACAACTTTTCTCCGTTGCGTATCGCAGAGTGCATTTTTGCCCTATTTTCTTACGCTATATAATATCATTATGGATGCATTGATATAATTTCTAGAGTTTTCTGCACTTCCTAATTACTAAATTTGAAGGGGATACGAAAGAAAAGAAGCGAAATTTTTTATTACAGATTTTGTTATCTTTTTTTTTCTTTTTTGCTTTATATCAGAAAACAGATAATTACATTAATTGTTCTGTAGTCAATGGGGTCTTGATTATACCAAGCAGCATATTCATATTTGAATACTGGTCTCAAATCAACTCCTTGAATACCACTGACCCCCTTCAAACTTTCGTCGACCTCTATACCGACCCCTATTGAAAAAACCGTGATTTAAACATTCCTTAGTTTGAAATTAGGACCAATCCGGAGCTCAAATCGCATCGGCACGTGCGAAAGGAAATTGCGTATTCGCTGGCGAACAGGGGTGCAGTACGTACGTATGTGAGGGCGAAGCCGTAGACGAGCTTGAGGTACTTGGTAACGGCCAGCTGCAGCGTGGCTTGCCCCCACTGGCCGCCCAGGTTCGCCACCGCGCACGCCCACACCGGCACCGACAGCAGCAGGTGCCTCCAGGGCAGCGGCGCCGCCTGCGCAGAGGGCCACGCCCACACGCACGCATCAAGCAACTGAAGGCCTTGGACAAGCAACAAGGTTTTTTTAATTTTTTTTTATTTTATTGATTTTGATGGATGTACCCTCTCCCTCAGAAAAAATGTCGTTCAAAATTCTATCTGCCACACCGCGCCGACAAACTTGGACACCCCTCGGCCTGGGGGAGGGCAGGGGGAGGAACGCGTTGACCAATCGCTAGCAGGTAGAACCACAGTTGTCTGTGATTGGTGCAACATCCCAAGGGGCAGAAAGAACGCTGTCTCAGGGGGAGGGGGCTAGTTCGTTTACGTACGAGACGGAAATATCGTCATATTTCCCTGCCGAAGGAGATAGTTTGCCTGCGCGTACGCCACGACGAAAAAACTATTTCTAAGCGGGGTTTTCCGTCCAGAATGATTGTCTATAGACCAGTAAATATTTATCATTTTAGCAACAATTATTCTAACTTTAAGTAATCGATTTGTAACTCCTGACAAACTGCTATTTTTAAATATTCATTTCAGGCACATTTTGCGGAGCCTTCCCGGCCGTTCTAACGCATATTTCGAATTTGTTTATAAAATTATAAATTGTTGCAAAATTGTTAATTCGCTGTTTTCGGTTCTAGGACATCGGGAGACTCTCCCCCTTTAGATTTGCAAAATTTGGAAATTGTTTATAAATTTGCAATTGTTGCAAATTTTTTTATTGTCTAATCTGAATGGCGTTTAAATGTGATGCTAAATTCCGGAATCCGTTCGGTGCTATTATATCACGTTCTCGAGATTTATGTAATTGTTTATAAGAAATTAACATCTTAGTAGACCCCATTTGTTTGCGCTTAATTCATTCGCGCAAGCAGAATAGCGTGTGATGGGCATACTGAAAAAACAGTTCTCCAATGCCGCGCTTTTGCCTGCCACATACGCTTAAAATGCACTTGCTTGTAAACAAATTCTGTGGCCAATTTAATTATGCTAAATTCGTATTTTTACGGCAAGTATGAGCATAAATTTTATTTGGTTTTTATATTCCCTTTTAAGTCCTACAATTTGCAAGTCGATATATTTATCAAATATGAAAGAAATTGATTAGAAAAAAAAATTTTTCAAGGTGCATTACGCCCAAACAATTGTTTCTGTTTTTCTATCAAAGGGATGTTGAGCAACCGAATAACTGTATTATTATTTTTTTAAGTCCCCTGTTAACACCGAGAGTCAGAAACTAATTGTTCCTGTTGTTTAACCATTACCATTAAAAAATAGGGAAACATATTGCTTAGCTTTTTGCTATCAACTGCACTGGATTGGATGAATGTAGTGTTAAGGTTTTCAAATACAGAAGTATTCAATTTTGTGTTTTCAAAGATCACATGAGTAGAAACACACATGACAATATTTACAGAAGTATAGAAATTTCTAAATAAACGTATATAAACTTTAAGTTAATATTTTCAATTCAATTTATCATTCCTTTCTAAAACTGTTAATTTGATGATTTCATTATATAATATTCAAATCAGAGCTTTATGTGCTAAATCTACGCATTGTTAATACATATTTTTAAACAACATTAATATATTTAATATACATTTAAAAGGTTTTTAGTTTGGCGAACGTTTCAATGAAATTTCATGAATTCCTAAATGCTTGAAAAAAAAATACCCTTTAAAATTAAATAATTGTAGGGTGTAAAAATATAACAAACTCACGTATTTGGTAAAACGAGTTGATATTACTAAAAGAAAGCTAAACAGATGTTATGACAATTCAAAGAGATTTAGCGTTTGTTTACAGTTTAGTAAATATCAATGCTCTAGCATTTCCCAGTGAAAATACATAGAACGAACTTGGTGGTCAAGTGATATGAACTTCCCAACACAGACTACATTTCAGTATCGTCAGAGTTCGAAGGTGGTTTGTTGGCCGCCATTTTACGAATGTATCAAAACCTTGAATTTTGCAGGACCATCTGTACAGGGAAAACGTAGCGGTTTATTAAACGGAAACGGGCCATTCGAAGTATCTAAGGTGCACTCTTTGAAAACGTTCAACCATTATAAACTAGCCCTAAGAAAAATATCAAATAAACAATGTTAGTGGTCCATAAACAAGACTTATAAGAACATTTAATCACAGCAATGCTAACTGAAAAACAAAACAATTTTAACAGGAATTGATAAGCAAATATGTGTCCAATTTTGGCAGCGTCCATTGTTGCTGCCCACAGCATCCATTGTTGCGCTCATTGCCGACGCTTCTGAGGTTGATGCTCTCTTCAGCTGCCTGTCCCAGTTGGGACTCTACAGCCAGGTGTTAGTGGTGTGGGATTTTTCTTAGATTAGTTTTGTCTCCACTCCCCCGTACTGAGACGGGGATTGGTAAACTAGGAAAAATAACATAGGGGTTAATACATTTTATGTTGGACAGGCTATTTTATTAGGCCTTCAGGAAGACGGAAATGGGGGTGGAAAAAAGGATTTAATGTTTTTATTGATTTTTACTTTCTCGCACTTACTGCCGTAAGAAGAAAAGGTATTGTAATCGTGCATCAGAATACGGCGAATTTTCGACAGAAAACCCGTCCCATCCTGGTAACGAAAAAGTGAATAAATTTATTTGCTAAATTTAGGGGGAAATCCTTTAACGCGTTTAGTAGCCAGAATTCATGTTTTCTGGATCATTGTTACCGAAAAATTGAACGACGGCAAAACGTTTTTCATCAGTCTTCCGTCTGCAAACAACGCTAGGGGTTAAATTGTTCAACCGATTTTGTCCAAAATTGATAATACCCAATCGATCTTGTTGATATCACGGTCCAATTAGTTCGAAACCGATATTTTAATTTTGGGAGGTACTTCACATAAAGCCCCAGAGATATTTTCAAAATTTTCTCAAAAGCTGCGTCATCGGTTTTGATTATTTTTTTTTCCATGATCTCAAGAACGTTTAAGAGAATGGTGTAGATCTCATGTTGGCGTCTGTCTGTCCGTCTGTAGTTAACACAAGCATCTAAACGCCGCCCGTTCTTTTTTAGTCAAATCTGTGATACATGACAGTTTAAAATCAATGTCTTTAAGAATCACGTTTAAATATGCCCCTATTGCGATTCTGGCTTCAGAACGTCTGCATGCGCGGCGGTGTTGAGCTCTAGCGTTATCGCAACTTTCATCTGTGACGTAATTCAACCTTGGCCATAATCGACGAAAGATAAGACCGGGAACGACTTCCACAGAGGGTTCTAAAGACCACGGCTTCTGGTTGAAAATATTTCTTAGTAAAATGAGCTATGTAGTTGCGTGGGTTGTAATCGTTTGAATTCTTATTGCGATTTTGATACCTTTGACACATGTAGAACATTCCTCTAATAAAAAATCTAAGTGCAATGAATATCACGTAACTATTCTTTTCGTAATAAGTGTGCTTAGACAGCGTGTTGAGAAATATCTGTGATAGCACAGTGCGGTCGAGCCAGACCTACAGAATACAGGGATCCGAGTTCAAATCCCAGTAACACTGGAATATTTTTACTTCCACGTGTAAAGAGAGTTACGTAATGCTGTAGGAGGAAGTGTCGAAATTTTCACAGAAAACACGTTTTGTAAGTAGCTAGTTCGAAAAAAGTGGATTGTTGGTATTGTTATTTTATTTTCTATACACAAGGCTGTCAAAACGCTTGTTGTTTGAACCCGGAAAAGTGATTTTCCAAAAAACCTCTTTGTGAATCCGTCTTCGTGTGAGTAATTCTAGAGCCTAAAGTAAACACAATTTTCACCAAAATGGATATTCCTTGAACGATCTGCCTAATATTACGAATCTTCGAATTTGAAACGAATCTTTTAATTTTGAAGGTACTTTACACCAAACCCCATCATATTTACATAATTTCCTCAAAAAGAGCTCCAATTTTTTTGTAAATCTATTCCTCGAAGCATAAGATGTTTAAAGGTGGCATACGTTCAATTATGGGCGAACGATCTGAATTTTCGAAAATTGCAAACAAATACCTATTACCATTGTCGAAAACAAATATTAACGCTAGAGATTTTTGTTTCATGAAGTCTCTTTTTAAAAATAGATATTAAATTAATGTAAATTAAACACTCCACTCTTTCCTAGTAATGATGCACTCTTCACTAGTAATGATTGCTGCTATTGGGTCTAACCGCTTCCTTATACTTTGGAGGGCTACTGTTTTTTTAAATTTTTTTCCAACAGTATTATCTCAAAAGTACTGGATGAGAATAGTTGATATCTGGAGTTGAAGGGACGGTGTTAGCTCCTATTGTAGGCCTGGTTCCTTGTGATTCCAGTGAAAAATCAGTAACTGCACTGAAACAGCAGAAGCTTCCGCCAATTGATAATCATAAGTGAATCACCATGTACTGGGTAGGGAGGAGAACGAGGAAATCTATATGAATTGTCGCCTGGTCTTTCTTTCTCAGATAAACACTTGGATAGTTTATCAACATCAAATCGGAATTTTAGCGCCTTTGATGTAATATTAAACCTAAAAAAATCCCTTCCAGTTGTCTGCGTGTTAATTTTTAGTGTATCAAAATAGCCCCGACACCCGTATTACATTAGCCTCTGAAGTTGTATCATATTAGCCCCACAAATTTGAGGCTGTATGTATCATGACACGATTAATATTATTGCATTATTTTAACGCAGAAAAGAATATTAATGCTTTCTTAATGATAACCTATTTTCAAAAATATCGTGTCATAAAAATAACGAAGTAACATCAAAAGATTTATATCACGGTGGTAAAGTTTTTGACTGGAAAAATTAGGCATTTTAGTTTTGATTTTTTTCCTCCCAAATATTGTTACATTCTGAGTGTTTGCTATATGGTCATTATAATAGAATATATTTCCTATCATTTGTCATTTTCTTGTTAATTTTGGACATAAATAAATAACAACTCTTAAAGTGTAATACATAAACCCCAATTTTCTACTGTATAATATTAGCCCCGACTGATCTTTATAACATTGTCGAAAAACAATATGAACGCTAGAGATTTTTGTTTAATGAAATCTCTTTTTAAAAATAGATGTTGTATTAAGATAAATTGAACACCGTTTTTTTTTAACTGCAAATGCTTCACTTTCTTTTCGCATCGGAAAGGAGTAATCTTTTAGGTAGTCTTGACGTGTACCTGGTGGTGAGGGGGAACCGTGTCAGGTGAGTTAACTTTAAAGACCCGAGTTCGAATCCCGACGAATAGAAAATATTTTCTGCTGCAGTAGGTCATTTTTTTTTTGTTTCTTTTTTGCAGGTTCACATAGTCCGTATTGAATATTGCATAGCAATTACAAATAATACGTGAAAATATATGATATTGATGCAACACTTGTTTTGAACATAAAACACTTTCTAAATAGTATGTATAGTAAGATAAACTTTATTTAGGTGAGTAAACTTAGACCATTCACTTTGATTCTCTAAATTAAAACTTGACGTAACCGAGAACAGTGTCGTCATAAGAGTTGTTATGATACATATATCCTTTATTTTTAAAATTTTAGGCCCCGAAACGCGCCTCAAATTAATTATTAATATAATAGCAATAGCTATTTATATATAATATAATTTCATAATTATTTCCAAAGAACCGGAACGCCGTTCCGTCGCGTAACAACAGAAATCAAGCCTTTTATATACAGGATATTCGGGGAAGAAATGTCGAATCTTCGAAAAATAGCTGTTAAGACAATTTTAAGCTTATTTTGTCTAATAAACTACACGGATATTCCAAATGACTAAGCCGCAACAAACATTCAAAAGTTGGTTTGGATATAAGTTTTCTAGGCAACTATTTGCGTTGTAGAAGCATATAAACACTTCATTAATATCTAAATTGTTTATGATTAACAAAATAAATGAATACATTTGATCAGAAAGAAAAATTAAACTAGAAATAAAAAAGCACCCAATTTTCACAGTTCGACTACTTTTTTATTTTTCGGTTAATTTTTTTCTGAACTAATATATTAATTTATATTGTTAATAATAAAGATGTTACATGTTTCTGGTCTGTTTACATGATTCTAGAATGCAAAGTTTTGCGTAGAAATCATATTTTCAAACCAAAATTTGCGTGTTTATTGCAGCTCAGCCATTCAAAATATCTATGTAGTTTATTAGACAAAGTATGATCAAAATTGTTTAAACAGCTTTTTTCAAACTTTCGACGTTTCCTTTCCCAATACTCTGTATATCCATGCTTCATTAAAACCAAAAACAATAATTTGCGTACTGAAAACTAATTAATTATACCCATGGCAGTAGAACTGTTAACATAAGTACTGTCACATATCTTTCGCAGGACAAGGAGTAAAATTTAAAGAAAAATTATAGCTCACATGAATTTTGACAAATTGCGTCTTACTTTCTATGATATTCAAATGGTAACATTATATTACAATATTCAATTGGTTAACAATTTCGGCTAAAGAGTCTTGTTTGATAATTCTCCAATTTCGTATTGTAATAAGATATCTTATGATATTCATGTCGTAAATAACTATTTGACAACTATTATGTTTAGTGTACGTGCCCACTAGGTTTTGTATTATTCTGAGAAACTGGATTATACGAATCAGGTTTACTACGTTATTCACAGAGGAGCGCATGAATCTCAAAAAAGGTATTTAATAATATAATCCTTGCTGATGAATCAACGTTTTATTGATGATTTTAATTTTGAAAATTTTCATTAGTTTGGATGTTTAAATATAGGTATCATATGTAATAACATGTCTGTTAAACACGATAGCATTATATGAAGCAAGAAACATTGTTTTTCATTTGATCATTCAACTTCATCATCACTCAAAATTACTTTATTTTCTCTGCTTATCAGTTTTTTAATCTCAGATCTTCGATGAAGACATGAATCAAATAACATCATAGATATTTGAGTGTTTTAAAAATAATAATGTGAATAAATGCTTATATTTATTGAATTGGTTTTATAATAACCTGTAGAAACATGGGTTTTCTGTTGGTTTTGGGGATGTTGAAAACATTCAAATAGTAAAGGCAATGTTAAGCTGGTGACCTTTAACATTGTTTATTTGATATTTTTCTTAGGGCTAGTTTATAATGGTTGAACGTTTTCAAAGAGTGCACCTTAGATACCTCTAATGGCCCGTTTCCGTTTAATAAACCGCTACGTTTTCCCTGTGCAGATGGTCGCGCAAAATTCAAGGTTTTGATACATTCGTAAAATGGCGGCCAACAAACCACCTTCGAAATCTGACGATACTGAAATGTAGTCTGTGTTGGGAAGGTCATATCCCTTGACCACCAAGTTCGTTCTATGTATTTTCACTGGGAAATGCTAGTGCATTGATATTTACTAAACTGTAAACAAACGCTAAATCTCTTTGAATTGTCATAACATCTGTTTTGCTTTCTTTTAGTAATATCAACTCGTTTTACCAAATACATGAGTTTGTTATATTTTTGCACGCTACAATTATTTAGTTTTACAAGTATTTATTTTCAAGCATTTAGGAATTCATGAAATTTCATTGAAACGTTCGCCAATCTAAAAACCTTTTAAATGTATATTAAATATATTAATGTTGTTTAAAAGTATGTATTAACAATGCGTAGATTTAGCACATAAAGCTCTGATTTGAATATTATACAATGAAATCATCAAATTAACAGTTTTAGAAAGGAATGATAAATTGAATTGAATATATTAACCTAAAGTTTATATACGTTTATTTAGAAATTTCTATACTGGTGTAAATATTGTCATGTATGATTCTACTCATGTGATCTTTCAAAACACAAAATTGAATATTTCTGTATTTGAAAACCTTAACACTACATTCATCCAATCCAGTGCAGTTTATCGCAAACAGCTAAGCAATATGTTTCCCTATTTTTTAATGGTAATGGTTAAACAAGAGGAACAATTAGTTTCTGACTCTCGGTGTTAACAGGGGACTTTAAAAAAATTAATAATACAGTTATTCGGTTGCTCAACATCCCTTTGATAGAAAAACAGAAACAATTGTTTGGGCGTAATGCACCTTGAAAAATATTTTTTTTATAATCAATTTCTTTCCTATTTGATAAATATATCGACTTGCAAATTGTAGGACTTAAATGGGAATATTAAAACCAAATAAAAGTTATGCTCATACTTGCCGTAAAAATACGAATTTAGCATAATTAAATTGGCCACAGAATTTGTTTACAAGCAAGTGCATTTTAAGCGTATGTGGCAGGCAAAAGAGCGGCATTGGGGAACTGTTTTTTCAGTATGCCCATCCCACGCTATTCTGCTAGCGCGAATGAATTAAGCGCAAACAAATGGGGTCTACTAAGATGTTAATTTCTTATAAACAATTACATATATCTCGAGAACGTGATATAATAGAACCGAACGGATTCCGGAATTTTGCATCACATTTAAACGCCATTCAGATTAGACAATAAAAAAATTTGCAACAATTGCAAATTTATAAACAATTTCCAAATTTTGCAAATCTAAAGGGGGAGAGTTTCCCGATGTCCCAGAACCGAAAACAGCGAATTGACAATTTTGCAACAATTTATAATTTTATAAACAAATTCGAAATATGCGTTAGAACGAATGAGAAGGCTCCGCAAATTGTGCCTGAAATAAATATCTCAAAATAGCAGTTTGTCAGGAGTTACAAATCGATTACTTAAAGTTAGAATAATTGTTGCTAAAATGATAAATATTTACTGGTCTATAGACAATCATTCTAAACGGAAAACCCCGCTTAGAAATAGTTTTTTCGTCGTGGCGTACGCGCAGGCAAACTATCTCCTTCGGCAGGGAAATATGACGATATTTCCGTCTCGTACGTAAACGAACTAGCCCCCTCCCCCTGAGACAGCGTTCTTTCTGCCCCTTGGGATGTTGCACCAATCACAGACAACTGTGGTTCTACCTGCTAGCGATTGGTCAACGCGTTCCTCCCCCTGCCCTCCCCCAGGCCGAGGGGTGTCCAAGTTTGTCGGCGCGGTGTGGCAGATAGAATTTTGAACGACATTTTTTCTGAGGGAGAGGGTACATAGGTCAGTTGTAGTATAAACTTTACATATGTTTGATAGACTTACTTACTAACTTATATTTAAAACTTATTTCTAAGACTTAAATGTAACATAAGGTTGAGGATGCCCTATTGGGTCCTCTATTCTGGTTCAAATTCGGAGAAGGTTTTGAGGAATATTTTGTAGGGGTATCTGTTTTTTATTCTGGTATGGTTCGGGTTTTTAGCGAGTCTAAAGGTTGCAAGGGAAGAGATTTGAGGTAAATAATAATAAAAGTTGGTGGCTAAGTATGTGATGTGACGTTCAATGAGTTCTAAGTTGAGTTCTTTGTGAAGCTAATGATTCGTGACAAACCACGGTGCATTGGTGATGGTTCTGAGAAATTGGTTCTGAATGATTTGTAATTTCTTTAGTTTGGTTTTTGCGGAATTTATCCAGATGGGACATGCAAGCAACAAGGTAAGGACTGTTGGCAGCGTTGCGTACATTTCTCTGCAATAAGCATACAGGAAGTCTCAGAATAAATGAGGAGCTCAGTATAACAAGGGGCTCTCCCGCATTTTTCGGGAAATTGAGTTATTAGCTTCATACAAAATTTCAGATACTATTCTTTCAGAGTAATATGTTATTTAAACCCAGAATGGATTATATTCAAGTGTATTGTGTTCAAAAGTTTAACTGTGTTTAAAAGAGGTGCTACAGAATGGCACAGATTTTCTCGTAGTAAAGTTTTCTGATTTCCTTGGTGCGGACTGATACTTTACAGTCTTGCCCCTCCTACTTGCCTGCTGCCATCTATCACCGGCCAAAATACATTTTTTTGACATTTTCGCAACTTTTCAGTTTCCTTATAGTAGAACCGAAATATTATATTAGGAATATTAAAGGCTAAAACCTCATTCTAAATAGCAATTTTCATTGAAAAATTTGGAGCCGTTTTTAAGAATATGACGTTAAGCGTTACTGCAAAAACGAAATTTGAAGCTTTTTTTGCAGGAATCCATTGAGTTTTAGAAAAACTTCATTTGAAATAATTTGAAGAACTTACACTCACAAATTCAATAATGTATGCAAATCATTAAAATGTGCAAATAACGGCGTGAGAGATATGAAAAAAAATTACATTTGTGTAATTTTTGAAAAAAAAACAAAAGAATACACCAAAATGAACTTTATGTCATATTAAACAGTGCAATTAGAACTATCCTTTGAAAAAATTTGAAGAAATAATTTGGAACCGTTTTTTGAGAAAATGCCGTTTGAGCGTTTCTGAAAATGCGGAATTTTGAGTTCATTTTCACAGAAAACTGTTGAGTTTCCGAGAAACTTTACTTCATATTATTTAAATCACATTTACTCATAAATATAATAAAGTGAATAAATCGCCTCTAATGTAAGTATTACCGACTTGAGAGACAAGTAAAAAAAATTACATTTTTATAATTTTTGAAAACAAAAGAATAGAGCTGTATGGCGTTAGTATCGTCGTGTGTGGCACATTTGGCAGTATCCCTAACAAAAATTCAAAGAAAAAATTTGGAGCCGCTTTTCAGAAAATCTTATTTTAATAATTCTTTTTTAAAGCTGCAAATATTGTACGCACTATTGCACGAAAACTACTAACATTTTCAAAAAAATCTACGTGACCTTGACCTCGGTGAACTACGGATTAGCGGGAGAGCTAAGGCAATGAAAGTTTCCTGGATCGCTTAGATACGATCCTCGTTCCGTTTGTTGAAAATCTTGGTGGAGTAAAAAGCTCCGCCATGTTCGATTTTATTTGCACACTTTGAGCAAAGGTGGAGTAAGGTTCTTTGCCTCGTTGGTCTATTTCTTTTTGCATGTTAATGATTAATTTTTAAAGTAATTTTAGTTACAATGTAATTCTACTTTTACTGTTGGAATGTGGTTAAAATTGAGTTTCAATCATGGAGGTCATGCGTACTGTTTGCAGTACAGTTTCCTTTTGAATAAATATATTATTTTTCCATGACCGCTTGGTAAGAATGTTCTAATTTTTACGTTTACGTGCAATAATTTGAACTGCAAATCAGATTGCACTTGTTGCAGTTATTAATTGATGTATTAATTTCAATTTCAACGAGATCCATCTTAATTGAAAAGGTTTTATTTTGAATGGAGTAATATCTGAGATGGTTCTAAATTTTCCCTTAATGGATCAAAGTCACTAATATCCATTTATTTGTTTTAGGGCCGATGATTCTACGGCATACATCGCATACTTGAATAAAGGTAACTTACCGTTTAATTAAATTTAAAAACATTTTCAAATTTCAAATCTGAACAAAACATTCATTCACAATATTAAACAAAGAATGAAAAAGTAATTACAGACAAAAATGAAAAAGTAATTACAGTCTGGGTGACGCCGCGACGTAGGCTGTGAAGCCGACGTTTCGACCGTCGTGGTTTTCGTGGATTGTCGTGGTTTTCCACAGACCAGCACTGAGGAAGACCACGGCAAGATCGAAACGTCAGCTTTACAGCCTGCAATGCGGCGTCACCCTTACAGCCAAGAGCAATGACAAGACTGTCCGCGAAAGCCTACGACTTCACTTATATTTTCACTTGTCCGTAGGTTCCAACATTTCTAAATTTAATTTTTTTAAATCCAAATACTGTATTGTATTTTTCTGAAGGACCCTTCCTGGGTATCCTTAGTTGTCATTATCTTATATTGTAAATATTACTCTTTCAAGCATTATACATGTATGATGAAATGTACTTAAAACAAAATTGTATATACAATGTCACATAAAAACCCTTGAAAGCCATAATAATGTCGAACAAGGATAATAAAAACCATTTAAAAAAATTCATTTGTCCATGGCAAGGTGCGAGCGCGGCGGGCTGGGGCCAGGGAAGGCGAGGCGAAGCGATGTAGGGCGAGGCAGGGCAGGGAAGGGCGAGACGGGGCGGGGCAGAGAAAGACAGGGCTAGAGTTGTCAATCGTCCTCCATTTCGGAGGACAGTCTTTCATTGATGATAATTCTCCTCTCGTCCTCTTTTGTATTTTAAATGTCCTTCTTTAAGTACATTTTTAACATTTGTCGTCATTTATTTTATCACACGACTAACATAAGGTACGGTGTATCGTTTATTGTTTAATTTTGAACAGACAAAATTAATATTATCTTTCTCAACGCTGACACATGCACATGGCACACGCATGCATGATAATGCCTAGCGACAAAAAAATTAAAAAATCGCTCAGACCATCTTCATATGCAATTTCTGAACGAATATTTCCTCTTAAATCGCAAATGGAGAGAATAATGAAATAGAGCTGTTGTTAGTCTAAATTAAATATTTATAAAAATTGATTTTTTTGCTTGTCGAGTGTCTCCTCCCCCTTTACACGAACATTGTTGGCAACCCTAGTCAAGGCAGAAAGATGAGAGGGATGGCGGATTTGAGCGGTTAGAAAGAGGCAGAGTGGGACGGTAAGGGCGGAAAAGGGCAGGGTGTGATGGGTCTGGGCGGGGTTAGGAGGATGGTTATTGACTCTATCTACTGATTCTAACAGATTAATGTGATTAATAAGTACCTGAGAAACGTCGGGAATTTAAACTAGACAGCAATAAAAAATGGGACTTCCCATTCACAATATCGAAGTTCTTCCCCGCTCACCCCTCTCACTTGTAAGAACGATAGAGTAAAAAGCTCAGGTGTATTTGAAGTTTGAAAATAATCGTTTTTTATTGCAAGAATCTTCCACATTTCGCTGAAGTTTCGAAGTCTGAAATTATATAGGCCACTCGTTACATTGCATCTTTCAATTTTTATCAAATATTTTTGAAAAATAAATTTTCTCAGCTACTGACTATATCTGAGCCCACAAAGCCCACAGCATTTACGCCCACTTTCACTCCTTGTCACCCTTCCTAACGCATTCTAAAAGATTTGCATGAACGCTTGCATAAACGGACATCCTAGTTCCCAAGAAACTTAGTGCTGGCCTCAAGGCTTGCCCCACCGTCAACTTCTACTAGTGCCTCCACAATGCTTATAAGAGCCCTCTGCATGCACTTATCTACTCTCACATTGTTTGTAGATAAATAGAAAAACAAATGTACGCAGGAAGCCAATCATTAAGACTCGATGGAATCCTTCGTGAATGATCTACTAGTATGGAGTAGTAAAACCTACGGCTATTATAAATGCATTTCATTTTAACCACTCAATTATTCTAAGAGAAAAAAATGAAGAAGTTCAACTTTTGAAAACTTTGTCCAGGCTTTTGGCGTGTGTGACGGGGGGGGGGGGGCAAATACCCGATTGCACATTTGCCACATTTCAATTCTCTGCGTGCCCTCACATCTCTACGTTCATTATATGCACACCCTCAGAACCGCCACCTTTCTGGAAACCCTGTTTCAAACTTCTACGTATTCATATTTTACTTCGTCCCAGCTATTGTAGACAATCACGAATATCATTTGCTATTTCAAAATAAAGATCTATATGCATTTTTTAATATTTTTTTCTACATTTAGTATTTTGTTATACGTTTATTTAAGCTAATTACTAAATTCGTTACTCAGCCAAATGAAATAAACGCTCAATGTTGAGAACAAAAATGTGTTGTCGATACGTTGATAAAAATATTTAGATATACATCTCTGTCTCTATTTGGAAATAACGAATGTCATTCTTGATTGTCTTAAATAGATTAGCGTAATGCTTATATAAACATTAAATATCGAGAAAATAATTTTATTTTAAAAATTCTTATGAGACCATTACAATAAATGTATTGTTGATTGATTGATTGATTTTTTCGTGTTTCCGGGCGCGTCAACTCCTTCGGTCATTAGTCCCGTTAGTGTAGTGCATGTTGTTTCTCGGGAGATGGCGGTGATTTTCCCCTCGCTGGATGGCGAGAACCGGCACCGACCTACCGTCGGCTAGTGGGGTTTCCCCCCAAACCAGGACTCTCCCACCAGCGGGGCACCGCCCCAGCAGAGACAAGCTCTAAACTCCCGACCGGTCTCCCGGAATATGTGGTAGTGTAGTGCATGTTAGTGTAAGTGAGTGTGTAAGGGGAGAGGATAGGACAAGGAAGGGGAAGGACAGATCGCGCGCGGTCCGTGGCCCGTTTGGTAGGGTACTGCTCCGGCATTCGCCTGGTGTTGATCAAAGAAACCACGGATAACTACAGATCAGAGCAGCCGGCCGCTAGAATTCTCGTCCAGACAGCGGCTGAATTCGACCTAGCTGAAAAGCTAGTGTCGAAAATCCTGCCGCTGTCAGGACTCGAACTTAGGACCTTCCGGTCAGAGGCGCTGCAGTGGCATCAGTTGATGCACTGAGCTACCGCTCCCGGTAAATGTATTGTTGTTTACATTCTTGTTCACCTCTCTATTATCTATTATTATCACCTCTCTATTATTAGTTTTTCCAAAAATATTAGGGAGCGTTTTTTACTTACGAATAGAAAACATTCTCAGTAAATATGAAGCATTTTCAAAATGCCAACATGGATTTAGAAAATCAAAATCTATGGAAATAACCATTTTTTCTTTTTCTTAAAGATATCGCTTCATCCGTGGATCAAAATGAAGCACCTATTGAAATATGTTTAGATCTTTCAAAATATTTAGTCGTCATTGATCAAAAGATTTTACTTTCAAAATTTCCTGCTAATGATTGTGGTATTGCTCAAGATTGATTATGTTTGTATCTTAAACAACGATGTCATGGAGTGGAAATACCGCACTGGAATGATGGGACATCATATGCTCATCTTTTCCTATTGATTGCCAATTGCACACGGGGTCCTGCTTGATTCGATTTTGGGCCATATTATCTTCCTACTTTTACGTATGTAAACGATATGATCTCGGCGATTCGAAACGGAAGAACAGTTCTCTTTGCGGATGAAAAGAAATTTCATTGCAATAAAGAAACAGTAAATAGGGCATTATCAGACATTTCAAACTGGTTTCGTAATAACAAATTCATAGTGAACAAAAAGAAAACGGTTTCAATGCATTTTTCCATTACAAATAAACAATTCTATACTCCATTGGCATTGAATGATGTGTCATTGACTGATATTAGGGTAATAACCATTTTGGGTTACTTTAATTCATTGGAACCTCAAATGGTACATCCATATAAATGAATTCAATAAAAAATTCAGTTCATTACATTACGCTTTCAGAATTCTTTAAACTTCAGTACTGTTCATTGTGTGCATTTCAGGAATGTTCATACCTGTCTGAGATATGACACAATATTTTGCGGAAACACATCCTTTATCCCCCAGACATTTAGATCACATAAATGAAATGAACAAATCATACGCAAATCACACCAACGTGATTTTTTTAAATCTACGCCTCTATTTATTAAGCTAGGAATTCTACCATTGCCTCGCCTCTTGACTTACGTAACAGGTTGCTTTTGTCGAAAATGACTTTCCATGACCAGGATGGGAACATATTTTCAAAGATATTTTTTTGCCTTTTTCAGTCAAAATGGAAATTGTTTCATTCATTTTGGATTTTTTAAGTACCGAGTTCCTAGGTACCTAACGAAAGCACAGTAACCTCTCACGTGACCGGAGGCTGTCTTTCAATTTCTGTGCGAATTTGAAATTAGTAATATAGATTTTAGGGTGAAAGTACCAGCACTGTAGTTAAGAATATTTTTGTAGATATCAAAAGCGTCTTGGGCTTCAGTACTGGATTCGTTAGTGAAACTCAACAGGCAATTAGCACACCTCTTTCTGAACACAACACTTGAACTCGACAGATACTCGTCTAAAATTAAACCAATCAAAATTGTATCCACTGAAGGAATTCAGGTCCAAAAAAGTACCCTTCATGTTACATTATTGCGATGTCAAAATTAATACTATTATATGGCTTATTCTTTAAATATAAAATAAGGGAAGTTAGAAATAAATTATACTCGTTCTAATCCTCACTTCTATAAGACATAAGTTCCACGTTCTGCAAGTTTAAAGCAAGCGAGAAACCTCCAATTCAATTTTTTCAAATTTTGTGATTGAAGTGGCCGCTAATGACACAGTAGCCACTATCGATGTGGTTCCCCTTATTTTTACTCTCGATTTTTATACAAGAACTGAGCTTAAATATTCAGACATGTTTATCATTTTCTTATCACACGTCGTACACAATGAATTTCTTTGGCTCTTGCTTCAAAACAGCGAAGCGCGTTAAAAAAACAGTAATATGTTATGCGTTCAACACGCGCGCGGCAGGTTTTTGCTTGAGTCAGCGTCTTTTGACTCAGCTCCAGCCAATCATACGGGCGTTCTTGAGTTTCATTCCACAGTCAGGGACATCGTGCAACAGTTTCGAAGCGAGCGCGTGCTCCATCCTCCAACTGGCGAGGGAGAGCGTGCACATTATCTCAAACAAGATGGGCCGAATACTAGAGACGTCCAATCATTACCGTTTCCATTATATTGATCTATCACCAATTCTGGTGATTTAATCGTTGTGTCCTTAAAGAAAGCAGCTGCAAATTATCAGAAATTAGAGTTTAGAATTATTAGTGTTCGTTATCTCTGGGTGTCGCTTCCTGGCGGTGCACGGTCATGCAAATTTGGACAAATAACAAACTAGTCGTGCTACAAAAGTACGAACTGTCTCACATTATTTGCAATTTTTGAAAATTCAGAGAGATCAAAATGAGATTCGCGCCATTCTTTTAAGCGTCTCTTCTTCCATCCGTGGGAAAGAAAAAAATTGTGTGAAGAAAAAAATTGGAGCGGTTTTTGAGAAAATGTTTCTTATAAATCACAATAATTTCAAGCCCAAATTACGGAAAAATAGTTTTTTCAGTAAACTTTCCACGGCCTTTTTTAAAAAGCTAATTTGAAAAAGACAGTCTAAGGCTCTGTCACTATTTTTGTAGTTTTGAATTGTTAACATTTTGCAGTTTTTGAAAATACGGAGAGTTCGCAGAACATAGGACTAGAAGCATTTTTTGTTTCCCGTGACTTGATACATACGAAGAAAAAATTCGAAAAATTCTACATGACCTTATTTCAAGATCTGTCTTTAAGAAACAGATTTCATTACGAAAAAAAATTTATCTTCAATGTTGTTGTTGCAGAAAGGCGCCCAAAAAATTCACTTTTGAAATTTTTGAAAACAATCGGAATTTTCAACGAACACGATACCTGTTCTATCCTCTTAAGCGTCTTTGACACTATCGGACGACGAAATTTAAATTTTAAATTTAGGAGGCCTAAGGGAGTATGTTTTGTACCCCAGGATAAGTTTTTGTCATTTTTTTAGTTCAGTTAACGTTTTGTCATTTTTTCAATAACTGTTACTATCTGTGTGGCAATTTTTTTTTCTAGCTGAATATTTTTTTCTTCGAAAATGCACTGAGTTTAAAAAAAATAATTCTAGAAATAAATCTTTCTCGTCCTGGGATCCAAAATGTACCCCACTAGTACTCCGCATCACATTTAGCAGCTAATCATTATACCATTTTTCTGAACGAATCGTTAAGAAAACGGTTTAAAATTATGGTATCCCATTTAGTGACGTTCGCATAGGTATCACTGTTACTTTGGAGCTGATTATCGTGGTTTCCCATGAACGTGCTAACATTATTGTAACATATTATGTCTTGTTGATTGTTTTTGCAATATTCTTATCATCAACAGTGATTCATTGAAATAAGTATTGTTTATGTAAAAATTGTTTAGGCCGTAAGCATTCCAACAAAAAAGGTATCTACCAGTGCCAAATCTGTTAAACAGTACGCGTATTACTGTTTGTGAAGACTTTGTAAAGTTTCAAATAAATGTAAGTTTAAACACCTGTAAATAAGTATTAATCTAATACAAATAATATAATTAATGATGGAAAAACATGAAAAATACTTTGAAATTAGTATAATGATCGGAAAAATAAAAAAAAACAAGAGGGGTCCAAAATGTACCCTTTCAGTACTCAAACGGTGTAATTTTGCTCATCTCTGAGAGTGAATCAAAAAATTTGCAGCCATTTTTGAAAAAATTGTGAAAATTTTTTTAATGCTTCAAGTAAAGTAACCTCAAAAATCAAACATGCGGCTAAAACTCCCAAGGCCTTGAGGTTGTTCAGATCGATTGGGAAATATCAATTTTGGAGAAATCGGCAGAACGTTTTAGCACAACCTGCTAGAGTAGTAGGTTTGTGGGTTTTAACGCTAGCGTTGACCGCGGACTGACGGTCGGAAAGACTAACGGTTTTGCCATCAATAGAATTTTCGATATCATGGACTAACATAACATGGATTATGGTTACACCATGTATTAGAAGAAGTCAGGATTACTATAGTAAATTGCACAGGATTGATCCAATTTTTCGTAACCAGGGCTCGGTAATAAGAGTTTTTCTGCCGAAAGTACGCTGTTTTCCGGCACACGATTACAAAACGCTTTCTTATGAAGTAAGAAGAGAAAGTAAAATAGCATGAACCTACTACAATTAATTCAAAATAAAATGCACTGACATTTTTTGATTACGAGTTTAAGTTTTTGATTGAAAAAACAAAGTTGTGCGAGAACCTCTGTGCAAATCTGTGGCACCGGTGGTTTAAATATATCTCACGTCTTTAATATTTATATTATAAGCATTTTTATACATTGTATTTTAGATCAAAAGTGCTTCAAATGATTAGTGAATCATTCATAGGGATGAAGTCTTTCGAAAACTCGAAAGTGATCTGTGAAAACGAGCTCAAAATTTCGCAACTTTCAGGAGCGCTCAAAATATATTTTCTTAGGAATATCTACATTTGCAAATAAGAATAGATTTTACTCTTTCTTAATATTCTTAATGTGGTATTTCAGCTTCTTTTGGGGAGTCGAAGGGGCAGGGGGGACAAGGCAGAGCAGGGCCAGACCGGGCAGGGCGGGGCAGGCGGATACAGAGCCGAACAGAGCGAAGCAGGGCGGGAAAGGGCAAGCCAGGGCAGGGAGAGATTATATCATATAGTTATAATATTCTTTAATATTATAATATTAAAAAATTGTTATAATTTTATCAGTCACGGTAAATTTACCAGTTACTGCCTAAAGTTTCAAAGTAATTCCAGGACGAGAAGAAATTCGTTAGGTAGATGTAATTACATCGCAATATTTTTACTTACATCTATAACGTACTACATACCTTTCAATTTTTTCATGAGGGGGGGTGTCTAAAATTGAAAAATCAGTTTGGTAAAAGGCCCGAAATTGTCAAGCCAATCAACTATTTCCCGTATTTACAAAGAACATTATTTACTAGGAACTACTTATTTAAGATAAAATTACAACAAAAAGTTACACTTTTCAATTCCTGTTCCGTAAGTAATTGTAATACTTTTGATTCTCTTCAGTGGAAAATCACCAGCCGCCAGCTAGGAATAATCCATCTTATATAGCAAGGTCCTCCAAGAAGCCTACCTTTTTGTAATCCGTTCTCGTAAGTACGAACATCATTTTACTGTCAGAACGTATTTACGCCACTTCGGCACGCCCACACTGGGGAAACCCTCTACACGTTCACACGCTGAGTTTGCACTCGGACGCGTACCTTGCAACTGGTCTACACAATTCCTTGATCTTCGTCGGTGAGTCAGCGAGGAGTACAACATGCGCTAGGTGGATAACCTGTTATTCGCGACCTCAACCTCCGAGCATTGATAGACATCTAACGGAAGACTATTCGGGAATTTTTACCATTATGTTATGCAATTCCAATGTAATTAAAACCATTGGGATTTACTTTCTTGCGCAGGTGCTCTTCCTGCAAGTGCTGCACGAATCCACGAAATCTTGACTTTTCCGAGGAACTCACGGAGAGAAGGGAAATTTTGGAAGAGCGAGCAATGTTTTAAGGCACGATTGGTTTATAGCAGTCGTAAAACAGGAAGGTAAAATTCGGCGTTTAGATGATGCATAGGTGGTTTTGCTGGAAAACCCAGGCGTCCTACTCAAAACTATAATTCGAAACCTTGCCACGTTCATCCTCTTGGCCACAAAAAATCTGACAACGAAATTTTTTATCCATTTCACCAAATTAATCAACAGAAACACAACAATTTATGAAAAAATCATCGCGACAATATTACGAACAACCAGCGATATATTTATCACACTGTAATTTTTTTTGAGAAACTTTCTTGTATGTAGATGTTTCTTGAGCACATTCTATCTGCATTACAGTTACTTAAGAATAATGAACAAGAAGAGAAACGTATGCTAAACATTACAATTAAAATGATTTATTAGACAAATTTCAAAAACTATTTAATAACAGTGAAATATTTATTATTAAATTTGTTTTAAAACATCTGAAATTTGTTTCATTGTTTTCTTGTTGGCTACAATACCCAACACAGGTCTTTTATAGATGTTTCTTGCTGATTTAGATGCTAGTACATGTTCATCTAATTCCTCATTATATTAAGAGGAAATGTTATAATAGTTTCATAGTTTTCTATATAGATTATAACTGGGGAGAGGAATTTTATGCCCTAAAAAATCTTGAAATATTATTTTAAAAATAAGCATTTATGACCTACAAATTCTGAAATAACACATTAATATGCAATTAAAATTAACAATATTTCATTTCCTCCATAAACCTTTCTAATATAACTGATAAAACTCAGGATGAGTTTTATGCATGCTAGGAGTAAAAAGATATATTTTTGTGCAAACATAATACAATCTACCCGATAGTGGGAGAGAAATAACTTAAGTAAATATTCACCTTAGTGAAGTACATTGTATGTCTTGTACTTCTGACTGGTTTAAAAAATATGTTATCAAGAAATATTTTACATTGTATGATCATATAATGTCCTGACGTGTCATACATGGCTTATGCTGTATTTATGTGACAAATTTATTATTATTATTATTATTATTATTATTATTATTATTATTATTATTATTTGCAGAAGTATTCTATCATCTTCAGAAAATAAAAAACGCAAATGTGACAATGTCTTTCGAATCAATGAACACTCACAAATAAATAGATTCTATTAAAAGATGAAACGTTTTATAAACAAGTCTCTATTTTAAAGAAATATGCAAAATATCAAAATTGTAATCACCTATCAAAGAAAAGAAACGGAGTTAAAGTGTACGTCACTACTTTTTACAATGACAAACATAAAAGAGGTTGAATACATGATTCATACAGTAGATACTTGTATATCGCAAGTCTCGTACGTCCGTATGATTTACTTTTACTAAACGCTCCGTGTTTAATTGAAAAACTAGAAATCCAAAAGGTCTTTTGAATCTGATTAGGTCTGTCCCATACGTTTCTTAATGGAGACCTAACAGTGGTTGATTGCCTTAATTCTATAATCCAAATCACAAAAGGAAATCACACAGTCATTGCTTCCTCAGAATCGATCCTACAAAAGTTTGTTGCGCGCAGTGCAATTACCGTCACGGTCGACTGAATAATTAACGTCGACATAAGGACAAAACACCGTAACAGATAATTTATGTGAACATTATATGTATTGATGTAAGAGTTACGACACACATAGGCATTTTACAACAAGAAAAAGTTAATATATATTCATGACGATTACTAAAATTAAAATAATAAGAATTAAGATGTCGAAGCCATAGTAGGTAGCAAGTATAGAACAAAACATCGCATAATTTCAAGACAATCGTATGCCACAATTCTAGAAAGTCTGATGTACATTGAACTAAGCTGCGAATTTTTGCCTATTTTTTTCTTCAATGGAAAACGCAATTTAGGTTACTTATTCAATTTGAGGCATTAGGAGCATTATACGGAAATTTTATAGTCCCTCTAAATGCCTATTTCACTAATAAATGCCTATTTTGTGTTTAAATGCCTAAATTTGTCTGTTCTCTTATTTATTCATCAAAGTGCAATTATCCTTAAAAAAATTAAAAAATGTATCTTTTTTGTGTTTATCCTTCTGATTAGAGAGAAATCCAACAACTTTCGATAAATCTCTGTTCCGTGTTACAACTACTACAATGCGCGTATTTCGTATTATGAAACACTTGTAAAGTCGCTGGTGGTTATTTTTTACTTCGAATTTGTAAACAAAAAAGGCTACAAATTTTTTTCCTAAAATTTTCTCTTCATATATAACAAATGGTGGTAAAAAAATGGTGCCGGCTCCATTTTTCGCGAACACTATATTTTCGAAAATGGTAAAGTTAACAATGCAAAAGTACAATATTGCATACAGAAACTTTTGTCTAAAATGAAATGTTCTAAAAAATCAGATTTTTAAAAGGGCCATTAATATCTTTTAAATGAGTGTTTTTTTGCGGAATTTCTGCTTAAATTTCATACTAAATACAAAAAAATTCTCAAAAATCACTACAAATGTTGCTTCAATTTTTTCCCACGTATAGAACAAGGAACACTTAAAATAACAGGGCAGGTCTTATTTTTGTTGAACTCTCTGAATTTTTTTAAAATTGCAAATTTTTAAATATATTTTTAGATATAATGCGAGAAAATATGTTCTATTGCAACATCACTAGTTACAACATATGTGTTATGCATGGCGATTAAAACAAATCGCGAAACAATTTCACTTATGTTTAAATCAAATATGAGAAAAAAGATCATACTGTGCATCATTCGAGTATCAGCTTGCATTTAATGAAAAACAAAAAGGTATCTACTGCGATTCAGCCTTTTTTGCCCAAATTGCCCAACAATGAAAGGAAGATTTCAACGAGGATTTGTCAGAACAATGAAAGCAAACATTCCGTTATGGTAACTACATTATGTATAATAGGACCAGGCAACGGGCAATCCCCCTTCTTATATGGCCAAACCTCTGGGTTAATGATGTCTCCTTGGGGACAGAGAAACGGCAGTGGCTGAGGGACGCCAGAAAAGAAAATTGATGACAAATGGTGGAGAAATGAGAACCCAATCTTCTCTGGAGGAATGAAGGAAATACTTCAGTTTTCGTCTTTACACCTTTTGGTGTCTAGGCTCAAGCTTAACTGAAAGCGCAACCACATGGTGCCTTTCACCAGTTCCCAAAACCATCGCACCGGTGGCACATAAACCCATGTCTGACGCGTTATTTGCTAAGTAGTAACGTTTGTGAGCTCAAAAGTGCGTAGACTGGGTAGGAAGTAAGGAGTCCGGATTGCTACTAGATCGCCCTAGCAGCAGTGAGCTGCAGGCCCATCACATGTTCTATACTCACCCATTAGTTATTGGGCTGGAGGATGGAATTGAGGGAAAGGGTACATGGTGATACATGGTGTAATAGGAATGAACACTATGGCACAACATCCCTGAAAACATCCAAGCCTTAAGCGAGATTCGAACCCTCTGCAAATCATTTAAAGGTAACGCAAACTGAATCCAGGACGACCCCAAGCCCCTGCTCAACCAGGACGGCCGATCTCTGGAGCCATGTATTTCTCTCACTACACGCAACATCCTCGAGTGCAATGTGTGTATAGAGTTTTCAGAACGAGTACGCATCACACAACTGAGCGTAAGTGGAAAGGAAGTACGTCATTTGTTTCACGAGAGATGGTTTCTGACGTCCACGTGGCAGAATGACAGCATGCCAGTGGTGAGAAATAATTTGGGAACAGCGACTGCGCAGGTCGCTGTGGAAAACTTCAGGACTTGTATGAGAGATGTTCGTATGCAGAATAACCACAAGGATAAGATATAATCTTTCCACGAGCAAAGAATTCAATGGTTTTGCTGAATCGTTGCAACACCTCTTCGGAATGACTTGTGTAATTACTGTTTATCTTCTTTAATGGCGTTGCTTGGGTGAAAGGACACAAGGGAGAACTGCCCCTGGTTAAGTTAATAAAAGTTCTCAAAGCATATAGAAAACTAGAAAAAAATGAATTTATAGCTTAACTTGTGAAGCAATCGTACCGACCTTCACAATGCGGACGGGTACAACGACGTCAGCTCACCACGGAACACATTTGAATTATGACATCCCTGAACGCGTATTTGAATGCGGAAGTGTCCCGACTCATTGAGGCTCATAGCTATCCTAATTACAAGTCAATGTCAATGATTGTATTTACTTGGCGTTATTGGGTCGGTAGTCCGATATCGCCGGCCAGCTACCGGTGTCCCCCTTGCCTGGGCCTAATTAAATTCCCATGCTTGGGGTAAGAGAAACATGAGGGGAACATGACGTATTCTCTTCGCCATAATTAGCAAGATCCGCCTGCTTGAGCTTTTCTTCGTTACACAGTTACAGAAACTGGGGTGATTTTAAAGGAAAGCTACAACTATATTTTTCCCTCGACCTGGAATCGAACCCGGGACCATAGCACAGGAAGCTGCCCATGAGCCATCCCAGAGGCTCAATGTCAATGTAATAGTAGTAAAAGTCAAAGAGTGCGTATTGACTGGAAATGGCAAAGGTATTTTTCCATTAGAGGGTTTGATATCCCCTGCTGGAGAAGTAAATTGCCAGGAACATAAGTTCATGTCGAGATACCTCATGATTTCACCGACAACAGACGGGCGCCCGAACAGCGTTGGAAACAACTGCCACAAGCAATATGTACAAATTTCTGTCGTTGCTAACTTCCAGCTGGAAAATTCCGGACCGTTATGAGTAACCAATTACAATCATTATCATAGACACGTGCTGGAATCGGTTTGGAGTAATCTTGGCTCGGCTCGGTTTGGAGTAATCTTGAACGTACGGTACTCCTATCCATGAAGCCATTCAGAGCTCCTCTTACTACAACTGTTCATTTTTTTCGGAGGGTTCGCAAAGTCACATCTCAATGATCTATCATTTATGCGATGTTATATGCAATTAAGAAATCAAAATAGTTGTAATAATCTAATAGTCGGAAATAACCGACTCTATTAAACGAAATCCAAAATGTTATCCTAGAGAATCGTATTTATTACGATTATTACAGACTCCACATTGATTACAAAAGCCATTAATCCCAAATGAATTAATTTTCTATGACATTTGGATTCAATTGCTCCTGCTTCCGACAATCCACCGTTTTCCGGCGCACGATTAGAATACTTTCTCTTCTTATGAGGAAAGAATAAAAAGTAAAATAATCTCTATCTTCAGTACTGAACGTTTGCAAAGTTAATTTTGTTGTTTGTTTGCAATGTTCTAAAATGCATAGAGTTTTCTAAAAATGGGACCAGCATTTGTCACTTATGAAGTATGTTTTCTTGGTGAATCAACAACGTGACGAGACATTGTAGTAAAGTAATACTTTATAGTGAATTACTGAAACTCATAGATCATACAGTATGTCACATTATAATATCCTCTGAAATGTTGAAGAGGGAAAAATCGGAACAATTTAGCAGTTTTAACATAGTTTTTAAACATTTATTTACAATCGCTTCATATATGAGAACAATAAATAAATTTTTTGACTTGATAAGTAACATTGCTTGAAGAAGACATTCATTATTATCTCTTCATTAAAAATTATCTGTATTATCTTAAAAAATTCAAGTCTCTGGATTTGCCTCACTCACCTCAGTACTTTAAAGTAATGTTATACATTTCCCAACCGTATTAACGGAAAGTTTTCACAAATAAATCTAATAATTGATTGAAAAAACATCCATTAAGTTACATCACTTTAGTGTAATAGGATAATGATGAGCAATCGACCATGACAATCGAACGAGGATGATCCGAAATTGTTCTAAATCGTCAAAACGCTTAGGGCCCACATGGATTGTGGTGCTCGCAATAACAAAGCGCAAGAGAAAATCTATCCTCTTTACAAACGGCGGACCCTCTAAAATGGTGGGAAAAAAGCAGTGGCATAGTTGGGCGGTGGGTGGACAGGCTGGCGGTCCGCCCCGGGTGACACCCATTAGAAAATTCTGCTTGTAAAGTACCAAATATACTTTTATTTTTATTAAATCATGTTTAAACTATTCAGTAATAGATATTTTTATATTTAATTTCTGGGGGGGGAGTGAAAAAATGTTGTTTTGCACCTGGTGACACGAACTGAACCTACGCCACTCGGAACAATACTTGTGAAATGTCATAAGTCGGTATAAATTGATAATCAATAGATAGTTCGATACTCGCTAGTGTCGACACGAAAGTTTCAAGCTCATAATATTAATTTCAAAGAATTTCAAATTGGGCAGAATACTTTAAATTTTGCATTTAAATACTTCGCCAAAATACTTCGTAAACAGTGTTTAAATACATACTCAAAATAATTAGGTTTTGAATAGCTAAATACATACGTATTTAAAATACTTCAAATACTCAAAATACAGTAAATGCAATAATTTTATTACTTTTTGTTGCAACAATTTATTGGAATTGTCAATTACAACAAGTTACTAATTGACTATCATAAATTTCTGAACAATAACTTATAAGTCTAACTCACATAATCAGAATTTTCTTTTAAAGCGACCAGTTTTTTCAAACAAATCATCAGACAATAAACCCTTATTTGACCAATTATAAAACCCGCCAAGGCAAACGGGCGATCAACTGGCGCGGATGTATGAAAACGTGGCGCCTGGGAGGTCGAGCTCCCTGGGGAGGTCACACTCACCGGCCAGCCGAGTCCCGCCGCGGTGGGGCGGTGTGAGGGCACGCTGGACCCGGTGGAGGAAGGGAGAGAGAACGAGGACGTGCATGGCGAGCCCGAAATCGTCGGCCCAGAGCAAGAGGACTGGCTTGCCATGCACTGGGATCCGTGGGACTACCCTCCCGACGGGCCCGACATCATGGATGAACCCGCGCCCCCCCCTGTGGCCTCCCTGGGATCTGCTCTGCCGGGCGAGCCACCGCCTTTTGCTGCCGGCGGCACCGCCCCGGAGCTGAGCCGGCGCGCCGACCCACTGACTGCCGCCGGAGGGACGCCCGCTGACCCGGCCGAGCCGCCACAGCCGGCGTGGAGCCCGGCCGCGCGCGCCTCCCCGGAGCGCCCCACGGTGGCCGCGGAGCCCGCTGATGAGCGAGCGCCGGCGCCGACGCCCGCCCCCGCCGACGTAGTCACCGGAGAGGCTGCCCACGACCGGGCGCCGTCGCCGCCCACGGCCCCCCTCGCCCCTTCGGAGTCTCCAGCAGCGAGGCCATTAGCGGACGCCCCCGCGCCCGCAACGCCCGCCCCGCTCCCGCTGGAGCAGCTTGAAGACCCCCCCTCTGCCCCGGCGGCCGATGACACCGACGCCCTCGAGAACTTCCTCGCAGCCACTCCAGGTGACGAGGAAACCGAGCCTGACACTGTCACCGTCAGGTCCCGCCACCTTCTGGTAAAGAAGCTGCGCACACTAATACATCAAGCGCACGCCAGAAGATGGAGAGAACAACAACTCCAGGGCCTGTTCGCGAGTGCGCTCGAGGGAGTTGGTCGTGAATCAACGTTTTTCCTGCGTTCTGGAGAGCACATGAGGCCAACCGTCTACAAGTTCGTACACGCGGCTCGCCTCAACAGCTCAACGCGGCTCAACTACAAGCCACAGAACGAGCGCGGGAGAAGAACGTGCCGCCGGGGGTGCACGCAGCTGCGGGAGCCTGGTACACCCGCAGCTGAAACAATAGGCCACGTCATCGGCGAGTGCCGGCCAAACCTCGAAATAGTGAAGCTCCGCCACAACCGCGTTGTTAAACATATCAAGAACGCGGCAACAGCAGGCGGCTGGCGAGTGCTATTCGAGGACCAGGCGGGCGGCGGGAGGAGGCGCCCGGATCTAGTCTTAGGAAAGGGGCATCAGGCGATCTGCGTGGAAGTGGCGGTCACAGTGGCCTACCCAAGGGCCCTGGAAGACAAATATGCTGAAAAGGCCGCCAAGTACCGCGAGATCGTCCCTGTGCTCCTGCAGCGGAACTTCCGGGAGGTCGAGTTCCTGCCCGTAGTGGTGGGAGCCCTGGGGGAGTGGTGCGAGAGCAGTGCGGCTGCCCTCACTCGTCTTGCGCGGAACAAGCAGTCAGTAAAGAGTCTGCGCGAGCGGGTCATTGCCGAAGCCATAAACGGCAGCGCCGCCTGCTACTACTACCACACCGCCCAGAACGGCCTGATCCCCGTCGAGTACCGCCGGGCGTGCAAGCCACCGTCCGAGCCGTGAGCGGCGGGGACCGCCGCGGGGGCGGGGTAGCGGCGCGACAAGATGCAGCAGTGGCGTAGTGTAGTGAGCACAATAAGGACGCGACAGGGACGCATGTGTGGTGTACTTTAGGCATTGGGTAATAGGGCCACGGCAACAAGGACGCGACAGGGACGCCTGCAACGGAGTTATTAAATAGGTCAGATCGGAACCAACCGGTGAAGTGCCCGTAAAGTATTTTGTAAATAGTAACGTAGGCAGTGAAGCAAAGTGAAGTGATACCAAGAGAGGAGAAAATCTCAGACTTTGAAAACTCTTCAAGACGAGTCTAAACAGCTCGGAACTATTAGTATTATTGCTATTATTAGCCATTAGAAATGTGGTGGAAAACCGCAATGCAATGTAAATATTAAGTTCTAAATAAACGTATTTTTCTATGTAAGTAAAATCGAACATGTAGACACTAAAATGGTCGAAAATAGGCACGCAAATAGGCACTTAAAAACTTAAAAATAGGTAGGGAAATACGAATTATAGTTGAAAATAGGCAGACACTTACGAAGTAAAAGCTTGAAAATAGGTAGTGAAATGGGTATTATGGGTGAATAATATTAAAACTTATACGTAATATGTACTACATAAAGAATGAACACAATTCTCTAAAAACAAATCGAATTTCTTGGATTGTCAAAACATAGTGCGGAGTTGGATAATATTTCCTAAGAGATGACTCGCGTGGAATTTTATATTTTGTATATTTTGTTGAATAAACTGGTTAAATGTTGGGTTTTGAAAATGGAATGTTTACGGCAAGGCATGAGTCAGTGTTGAAATTCTTTCGTCTTCATCTTTTGAATGCACTCGCCGAAGAAGGTTTGAATAGTTTTTCTCACTTTTTTTCGCATTTTCCATAGGTTGCCGTGTTTTTTTGAAACAAATATTTTATGCACAGTTTACCACCTTTTCACAACACTGGCAAAAAAATTCATTTGCAGTCCGTTGTGGATCTGCTCCATAAATCCACTCTATCAGCAATACACTTCCTGAAACTCTCTTTTGCCATTGTAGAAAGCATGCTTAATAGGAACAGCAAATTTACTGATATGGCATGCACCAAACTTGGATACCAATTCAAAAATATCGAAGAAAACACTGCGTATCTTCAGTAATTCTACCTTCCAAAAGCGAAAGATGCCGGAAGCGTTATTTCTGAAGACTAGTGTTTTTGGTAAGGAACAGATAGCTCACTAATCATTGCGAAGATCCGAAAGACGAGAGCAATTTCTGTTCTGTGGAGTTCTGTGTTAAGTTATCTTCATCAGTATTTGAAATATTTTAAGTATTTCCTTTTTTTCAAATACACCTATTTTATGAATTTAAATAAACTCTAAAATGCATGTTCAAAAAAACTCAAAAATAACATTCACCAAAATGTATTTAAAATACGTATTTCAAATGCAGTATTTAAATATTTCCTACACTGTAGTACATATGCAAATATGATGCTCTTGTAGTAAGAACAGTTCCTGTGTGGCAGTGTCTGGTTTCAAAAAACCAGACCAATTTAGAGATTGTGCTATCAGTGGCAGATGCATTATTATATCTGAAGCACATTTGATAATTCTATCATCCTATTCACGAGCCATTTTACTTCAAAACATTTGGATGTGCACCTAAGAAATGTGGATAAAGAATATTTTCTCAAAAATGGCTTCAGTTTTTTTCAAGAGATAGTGCTAATTGCACTTTTATTATGACGTGGTGCAACCTTTTGTTTTTTCAAAAATTACACAAATGTAATTTTCTTGAAACGCCTCTTACGCCATTAATATGGACATTTCCATTTATGTGTTTGCATTATTACATTTGTGAATGGATGTGCTTGAAAGGAATTCAAATGAAGGTTTTTCGTAAACTCAATAGATTCCTGTGAAAAAGAGCTTAAATTTATCATTTAGAAATGCTTAAATTGCCATTTAAAAAACTACTATTAATTTTTCAGTAGCTTCTATTTTGGACGAAGTTTTTACTCTTCTTTAATATTCTTGAAGTAATAATTCGATTGTACCACTAGGAAAGCGAAAGCTCAGAAATTATCAAAAAAAAAAATGTTTGGGCGACGAAAGATGATAGCTGGTCAAGAGAAATTTGAACACAACGTTAAGATCAGCACACCAAGGAAATTAGAAAAATTTGGTACGAGAAGTCTGTGCCATTCTGTAGCACCTCTAGTTTTTATATTGAATTTAGACTTAAGCTCTCTTTCTTTCTTCTCTCCATTTGAGATTCAAGTGAAAAGATTCGATCATGTGCAGATGAAGACGAGGCGTCTCTTTTTATTTTTAGTCGTTAGACACGGGAGTCTTGTGCATGGTATTCTACTTCAGCCAATTAGCTGAACACCAGTTTACATCCACAATACTGTGAATTTAATACATACCAAAGTCACATCGTTACAAGACATTGAAACAGATTTGTGAAGCACTTCTTTTAAATATTGCATCTTGTACACCTTCGTCGAGTTATTTTTGGTTGGTTACCATTGAAAATTGCCATTTTGTACCACTTTCAAAATGTTCCTCAACACTACTCGATCTCCATGCAACATGGCGGCTGGCGTCTGGATACAAGTTGTTATTTGTGTTGCCCACCAAACTTGCTTACTTTGATCTTATTGAAAAATGTCAATAAGTGGCATGAAACATTGACAGAAGCCATTGTGAGATGTAATGCGTCTAAAGTAAGATAGCTTTTAGGTATCAAGTTGATTTTCTACTATGTTTCAAATTCACTGAAATTGAAGTAAATACTTCGAAAACATTTTTTCAAGAGTCTCAGCATTTTCCTGTCATTCTCAGACGTTTCATGCATTTGTATAATAATATAAGCAACCCAATAGAAAGGATATAGCTCTCACATTAAAAAGTTGTCATTTACATGCATTGCCTGAACGTTAAAAAAACAGCATCATAATATTCGAACCACTAAACTTTTGTGGACCTTCAAGACTATTTATGTAAAAACTAAGCCCAAATATTACGTGGTTCACCAAATCAACTGTTTACTTCTGTCACCAGGGCTATAAAGTCATATGCAGGGAGTTAGTCCCGATTTATCACAAGAAATGGCATTAAGTGTTCATTAGGAGGTTGCAAACGGAAGATTGAAAAAACTTTTGATAAATAATGTTAATGTTAAAATAATTATGAATAACAAGTAATATTTTAAATGCGTTCCTTGAATACTGAAATTAAACCATCAAAAATATTTGCATTCCGTACAGAAAATTGCACCCCTTTTTTAAAAATGTGGTTAGAAAATATAATATTTATTTATACTTTTAAATAACTACGTATTTATTATAATTAACGCTCTGAAAAATTAATACGTTAAATTACATCAAATTGTAATTCAGTTAGTTTAGAAAGTTTCACTCTGTTTATAAACATTCTGGACTTTTTTCCAGCGATTATTCAAGCTATTTTTAATTTATTAAAGAAAATTAATCAACAATAAATTTTAAAAAAATATTAAAGGTAAATGCATTCCATTACGCACTCGCTTAATAAAACATTCACTCTAATATACAATGGTGCTTTAATATTTTTCTAAGTTTTATTTCGGAATTTCACAATTCTCTCTGAGGGTTTAATATTTTTTTTCCGATTCAGGGTTGCCAGATGCAATAGCGTGAATTAAGGAATGAGAGCATACAATTATATATAATATGATGCGATGAAAAAGTACAAAATTATAGTATAATTATGGCACATTTTGTAGATGTACATACAATTATGGTACGATTCCATTATTACGGTACGATCTGGCAACCTTGTTCCGGTTTAGACCTAGGGCGAATTGACGTTTGATCGGATGGGACGCGGTTACCCAATAGGGAGCTTCAATTTCAAAAATGAAGCCTAACGAAGTAATCAAACTTCAATTCACCCACAGCCGAAAAAGATAAGTTATTCACCTTATAATTAAATCCGACGTGAAACAAGTGATAAGTTATGGGTGCAGAAAAAAAGGTATTAAAAGGCAATAAATCCATTAGAAGAGAATGAAATAAGAGGTCGAGTGAATGGAGTCACAATTTGGCGGATTATTTACTGATTAAATTTTCCATGAAATCCACACTCAGTCACTTCCTAAGCAACAACGAGTATTCTTGCCTAATAACAGACCTGGAATTTTGATATGATATTGCTGCGTTGCAGACGCTTTTTACGTAAAAACGTTTCTATATGCAAAAGGGTGAACGATAGAATATAAAGTTGATTAAAATGACACCAAATATTAATATATCCTACCATTTACAGCATTTTATATGTATTAGTAAGCAAGCAGTTCTATTTGAAAACAAATGCTCAGTGTGCAACTGAGCGGCAACACTGCTGTCATGTTCATAAAGAGTGGGGACGTTCTTGGTACACACAATGCAAGAGATATACTCTTTGCACAATGCAAGTTTTAATCGTGGAACGGAAGGCAAAGGGATAAAGCGTCGTTTTCGGAGCATGAGTTTATTATCGAATTAACTAATACTATATCGATGCAAAGTATTATCGTTATTCTCTGTACGTTTTTAAGGAATCATTCGTAATGGTGAAAGCAGGTTTAGTTCTATCCAAACTTGTATTTGGTGCTTTGTATTGCATTTGCTTGGACTACGCATTGTTTTGTATTATGGATTACCTCGCAAAGAAAAAAAAACCTACTGATGCAAGCGAAGTTATGTTCTTCACGGACAAAGGTGCAGGATGCCGACAACATATTTATGACAAATCTGGTTGCGGAAATGACGGCTGTGCTTATTCAAACATCAGGTAAGTTCAAACAAGAACCGTTCTGAACTGAATTATGTCAAAGAATACAAAATAACCGAGCTTGTTCTAAAATATCAGAATGTTTTTGAATTACTTCTTTTTCATTTTAAAACATTTAACAATATTCGTTTGAAGTACGTAGAATTCTTTTCACTGTAAATATTTTAATTCAATGAAGTGCTCCAGCAATGATAACATTCACTTCTCATATCCAAATTAACGATAAAAAGAAATAACCTTTAAACATAATTATGTTCGAAACGCTGTACAAACACGTGTATATAACACTAGAATGTGTGTAGAAGGCAGCGAGAAGTGAACGCAGGAACAGATGTTTGGTTTTACAAAATTGATTTTCTTCTGGCTTACATAATTCCATAATGTTGCTCCGACCCGTTCAATTTATGTTTCAAGTTTTCTTCAGATGGTAAATAAAGTATATAAGAATAATTTTGTAATTGTATTTAATTCAATTATGTAATTTGTAAAAAATTATAATATTTTACAAAAATGGAAATGCATAGCGCACAACAAATATTTAAAAAAATAAAAATAGTCTGGTCATTGGTGAAGGTAGATGTTTTATCATCTATTTCATTATTTTCTTGAAACAATATTCCAATAAAAATATAATATAATTTAGAAAGTAATAAATATAGATCGATATCAACAGCCTTTTCTCTTCTCTTACGACCTTGATGTTTTAACAGGCGGATTGTTGATTACATGAATTGTGCTCGCGAAACGCTGGACGTGTGCATCTACCTGGTGACCTGCCACGACCTGGCCAACGCAATCCTCAAAGTGCACGACCGAGGGGTGCGTGTGAGGATCATAGCGGACGCAGACATGGCGGAAGGATCCGGATCGCAAATCAGCACTTTCAAGAAGCAAGGTAATCCTTCAAATAATTCGTCAACAGTGCCGGATTAGTACTCAATGGGAGCCTAGGCGATTGCAAATGAGAGCCCACTTCCCCCATTTTCATTGACCTCCTCCCTCAAGATATTATGTTATTAGGGTATGCATTCTCAATTTATACATTTTTTTAAAATTTATGCAAGATTTTATTTTATTACATTTTTGAAGTCCAAAAAAACGTGTGAACAAACAAGTGACTGTTCAATAATAAAAATATAGTGTTCACGATTTAAAATGTACTCACATTTTGCTTTCGTTATATTCTGTGATTGAATTTGATCGCTGCATTTATCAGCTCAAAATGTCTCGAACATTATTACATGGTTGTAAAAATAAAGTGTTTGACTCGTTTAATTACTGAAAAAAAGTTTCGTTATCGTGAGCCTTAGGCAATTGCCTACTACTGCATATTGGTTAATCCACCACTGGTCGACAGTACGTGATTAGGTTCTTGTGAGCCACCGTTACGAGCGGCGCATGCATCATTGCAAAGGTTAGTAGTGATGCAGTACTAATTTAACTATAATCGAGCACCTATGTCATAGAGTAATATGCACTCATGTTAGATGATGTGGGACGATTGACTGCCAAATCATTCTTTAAATATATTTTTTTGCTTTTTTAATTTTTAAATTTTTTAAAAAACTAAATTTAAACTTTTTAAATTTAGTTTATAATCCAAAGAATAATTACCAAGCGATTTTTTCAAGAATTCAATTACTTTCCACCACGTACGAGCAGTGTAGCAAAAAATTGAGGTTTAAAAATTATTAGATATTTCTAAACACGCAACAAAAATGTAATAGATTCAGATTAACAGTACATATTGTAGCAACCATTCTGTGAAATTTATAATTTGTACGAGTCAATCAGGGAAAAGGAACATTAAATATAGGAAGGCGAAAAATTATTTAAAGAAATAATTGTTAAAGAAGGATTCATTTTTTAAACTAAAACTTGCATTTTAGTAACCACTTTTTAAATTGTATTTGGTAAAAGTTTCATTAACGTAGATTAAATACTTAAGGTATTTAAATACTTTTACATTAATTACTTTTATGTTATTTTATCGTACGTCTGCATTTCTGTGATGTGCTTGTTAAGCTCCCCGTTCATGAATAAAGTGTATAATGAAGGTATTAAGATAACCTACTACTTTCAAATTATGAAACTTTACCACAAACAACATTGTTGGTGTAAAAATATATGCAACTAAATACAGAAGTATTGGATTTACCATTTATTCAATG
The DNA here is from genome assembly GCA_011170035.1 of Teleogryllus occipitalis. Taxonomy (NCBI): domain Eukaryota; kingdom Metazoa; phylum Arthropoda; class Insecta; order Orthoptera; family Gryllidae; genus Teleogryllus; species Teleogryllus occipitalis. The sequence goes on from BLKR01001565.1 coordinate 94,407, forward strand.
AATATTGACTTCTCGCCAGAGCTGGCTGATTTCGTTCGTTAAAAATCCATTAAAATACACAATTACTATGACTTTGTAGCAGATTCATGATGCGAACCCAAGATCATCAGCCATAGATATATTGCAGATGATCTTGCAAGCTTCATGATATCCTTGCATCTTCATCGGCTTAACAGTAACAAAACTATCAGCACAGGATAATAAAAACTCCGGGTAAGACAACGCACTTTAACACAATAACATGACAATGGCATACTTGTAATGACGCTCTGTCTACCTCACAATGATGAAAATCGTAAAAGTTCATGCTTTTCAATTTTTATTAGGTCGTACGTTCTGTTTTACTTTCTTTAAATGCTTCAAAACCGTTTCTTAGTTTTTGAGCAAATATATTTTTCGAAGCGAGTGTCAACTGTCAAGCACTTCGTGAGTGAATGCATTTTCCCGAATTGGGAATTTTCGGCACACTCAAACATCATAAATCATAAACTACAAAAGATAATATAAATGTATTTGCAGCAAATAGCCCATTATTTGGTCTTATGAATAAACTAGAATAGTTAATATGTCATTAAAAGTTTCAGTTATTTGAACTGAAATGTTCAGAATAAATTAATAAACGATTATTTTCCTTAAAGTAGCCAAATCCTGAATCTTTGGTTTCCACAGTATTATTACCCTTCTTAGTCATTCAACAGAATATGTAATTGTGATTAATTAAAAAGAATAATCAAAATATATAAATGTATTGTAGTTACGATGTCTGAAATAAAAATCTTCGGTTTGACCAATTATTTATAAACACACAGAAAAAATTAAATTATTTGATCTCTAAAACATCAAATTTACAAGCAAAAACAAACTAGAAACAAAATTCTGAATTTTTATTTTTCAGGTAGACAGCTGCCTTAATTTACTATACCATACGGAGCATGCGATTCATTTGTTCTGTAATTTGAGTTGGCAACACTATGTCCGCCGAAGTGTCTGCTTCTCCGTTGATCCTACCTGATTCCTGCACTAGAATTAGTGCGGGACCACCAATTTTTCAGTCAGATAATTTTATTTCCATTGAAACAGAAAAGAAACTAGTGAAGAGCAATAACGAACATCATGATTTTTTAGTGAAAAGCTTTAATGCTTAAAATGGATTTCACCAATAGTAAACGAACTGATTACACCGGTATCCGAGCCCGGAACCTTATCATTCAATTTCGTTCATCTTTACCCTTCATGCCGATTTTATTGCATTTGATTTATTTAACGTAAAAATAAGTTAAAAACTGTGTGAAGATTTATGGGGAAAAGTGTAATCTGAATGTTTTCTTCAGTTCACGATTTCAAGAGTTTCATCAGGGTTGCCAGATGCTTCGTACAAACATTCGCCCATCCGCCGTTAGATAGCTGTAAATCCGCCCAATAAGAAAAATTAGTTTAATAGCTTGGTTAGTTTTTTGTGAACATTGTAATTAATAATTTATGCAAAAACTTATACTTTTTGTAATCAATTCTATCTTAATATTTAAAAATTAGTTATTAGCTTACTACAGCAGATGGGAGAAATACTTTAAGGGATAAAATAATTATTTTCAAATGAGATCAATTTATTTATCACATTGAAATGTTTTTTGGATGACATGTACTAAAATTAACTGCACGTATTTCCAATGTGATATATTATAAATGTGATATTATGTTGTGCACAACAAAGGCGTCTTTTAGAACACACCCTACACTAAGGTCTAAAAGCAACATTACTCACTTCTCAAAGTAAATTTGAATGAAGTAATGAATGATTAACGAAAAGTCATGTATAAAATTTTAAAAAAACTTTAAAAAAATCAAACTCATTGTCAACGTTGATGTGTTTTTTTATTTCGTCGTAATCTTAAAACCCGCCCAAAACCGCACATGTTTTGATGCATTTTCATCCATTGGGCGGTATTCTGCGAAGTCAACTTTTGTCCCGCGAGAGAGCTGTTTTACAATCCAAAGAGCGGAATTCCGCCCAATCTCACAACCCTGTGTTTCATTGAAAACATTTCAATTAATACGAAGGTTAACTTTTCTTTGCTCGCAGACTTGGTCTAGTGCCAACTTAAGAAAAGCAAACACTGTATGAAGGAAAAAACAAATTCATTTTTTCAACTTCTAGATGCATGTGTGAGTGCCCATTGTTAATACATTTCAGTGAAGTTAATTTAGAAGTATTAATGTACAAATTTATTTTTGTTGTTAAATACGTTACGTTTTCTCTGATATTCTTGTTCTTCGTGGTTACATTACTGCTTCTGATGTTGCTTAATAGTACTTTATAAAACGATGATGTAATGATGGTTATTAATTGTGTGATATTACGATACGAGCGAGGTACTAGCGAGTATCGTAAACATCTCACTAGTGTATTAATACCCATTACATCGAGTTTTATACGGTACTTTTTCTACGACTTTTATAAGTTAAACGTTTACATTGGATCGTTTCGTGGCAGTTGACGTGTAGAATCCAGCTAAGGCCCCCTGACCCTACTCTCGCGTACCGGTGCAGGTGGCTGAGGTTACCAGTCCGCCTGCTTTAGAGTACCACGCTAGTCAAATAGGATGGAAGTGAAATCCAATTTATTTTAAATAACACTAGTGAGAACCCGTCAAAATTTGACGGTGAGATATGAGATAAATGTAAAATACTGTACCCAGACTAATGTTCACAATATATTGCCTTGTTTGGATCTTGAGGGTATAACGAAGATATTCTGTGATGAGTTCCCAAAATTTTGAACACGTGTGGCCCATGACCAGATGGCAATGCAATATCGGCACAAAAGATATAGCTCTATTATACTGAAGGATATTATTCCTAAAGTTTTTTTATTGGGTCATCATCTCCTATAAACAACTGTTTGATTTCTTCTGGCATATTGGACGAAGGTATACTTATTTTCCCATTTAAGCAACACAAAGTAAATCGTTTTCAGATTTTTTCTCACATGGAAAGTACAAAGCAGAACAAAACTTGACTTTTCATAGACAATGACCCAATAGAAAATGAAATGACCTCAGTATCACGACACCTACGCTACTTTCTCTTTCCGTGCGTCCAGTAAATGTACGTTTGCGTCTTTTGGGGCGCGTGGACAACGATTCGGAATTCGACATAACCTGTAAACCTGTTCACTAAAGCATTACAACCGAGCAAAACCCACTGCGAATGTTCTCTACAAAATACACCACAGAAGCAAATACATGCAAACTGTCAACAACACAATGCAATTATTACACAAACAAAACCTTGACGAATTGTAAACAAATCTCAACAATCAAAACAAAACATCAAGCAGCGTGGACTCATATCTACGGACTCATGTATATCGATATTAAAACTGCCACCCTTTGAAAGAAAACAATTGACTATTGATAAGCGTACTATTAAAGAATGATTTAATTAATTAATTTACGCCGTAAATGTTGGTGAATCAACACAAACAATATCTGATAACACATCTAGGGATGATATTCTTTCATTTAAAAGAAAAAATACAACAATCTGTTCAGTAGAAGCTCTAAACGAAGCCATGGCAGAATACCTTATTTTTTTAAATATATAGATTCCACCAAAAAATTACTAATAATAAAAGAAATTAAAGCTGGCAAGCATAATATAATATCGAATGAAATTTTAAAGTACACAATCGAACGAAATATTTACTAGAACGCTTCTCAATGATTAATTGTCAATACTTGGTTTATTAACTTCTCTGTGATTGGTCAAGAACTGTACCATAGTGAAATCTGTATCGTAAAGAGTATCATTATGCAACTGATTGCAGCCAACAAATGACAACATTATACAATGGCAGTAGAAAAACTTTAATATCAAATGAAATGTTGCTGCGGATCTCTTGTAAGTAATAATCGCGCAGATTTTCTTGGCAGATGACCTTGCTTCTCCCTCCCTCAGCAGAAACAGTTGAAGGTAAAAGCTCGTAGCGAGCACCGATGAAACCTTTCAATTGTTGGCTCGAAACAGAAGCTAGTCAAAGCTAGTTGCTTTCTAAGTCGACAATTTCACTTCGGGTTTATTCTCAATAATATTTAAAGAAATGGCTTAAGCAGGTCCAGGTCCTTCACGGGAGGCACCTCAAACTCCTGAAAGTTAAGAGAACGTACAGTAGAAGTGAATGCAAAATCATAGAAAAAGTTGCAAGTGCATGTGAAATGAAAAAGAGGAACAAGGTTTTGTTGTATTCTTTGAGTAGTGCTTTAGTTCTGGCTTCTGCGTATACTGGAGTTAGTATCTCTATGATAGCCAGAATAAAGACAAAAACAGCCAATGACCCTTCTGCAAGTTTGTTGCATTGTAACGATATAAAAATGCGCTCCCTTCTTATTAATTATGTCAACACTAATATTACTTTTAAACAATTTTTAATTACTTAAGATTTTATAAATCAGTCATTCACTCTAATAACTTGAGAAATGGGTAAAAAATTCAAAAACCAAATTTACTTTAATTATAATAAATTGTTCACCTCTGTAATTAATAATGTTGATGTAACCTTATCAATAATGTTCGGTAATTTGAAATAATCCACAATATTTAAACATTATTTAATGGTTCATTATTTTCTTTATATTAGATCATGAACAACGGGCAAGGTGGCTGTCGATGAATTTGCCAAGAGAGTAATAAGAGATACAATCCAGCATTTTTACTCAGTGTAAAAGGTTGTTCCATCGTAGAAAAATCTACTACCTATTCTGTGTGAAAAGATTAATTAGAAATGGGGGAAATATCTCTTAGAAAAACATTACACATCAAGTTTGTTTGTTTGTTTTTGAAAAAAATGTCAGAATAAGAGAACTTTGCTTCTGGAGAGGGAAGATATTGTAGATCGGCAAACTCGGTTTATAAAGCCTGCGGAAAATAAGCCTGCTCAAAAGACATGTTGTAAATGATATGGCAGCAGAAAAGGGCACACAGTAATTCGTCTGCGCCCATATCATTGTAATTTTAACCCTATAGAATTTATACGGGCTAAAATTAAAAGATATGCCAGAGAGTAGAACATTTCAGGAAATATGTCGGCAGAAAATTTGCTTCAACTCACTAAGTCAGCTTTTGCACATATGTGACCATCAGACTGGGAAGGTTCCTGTATACATGTACAGAAATCTGAGACAGAATATTGGGCCAAGCATGCATTGTAGAAATGTCGATTGATGATATTATTAACATCTCTTCACGATCCAGTGATGAGGGTGAAGATTCCTGTTCTTTAGAAAACTCTCAATGTTCTGATTAATTTGACAATTACTCGATTATGACACCAAATTCTGACTTGACGTCCTCGATTGTGACGAACTTGCCCTCAAAAGATTGGGTGGTTGGCAGGGCAAGTGGGGAACTCGATGTGTAGACACCTCCTTGTGGTGAGTTCTGGGTAATTTCGATAAAAACACTTGTCAAAATTAGCATCTACACAAGCCGCCCGCTTAAATACATTTTAATTCGCCTAGTGTACTTGCTGTTGCCTATCCAGAGCGTTAACCTCGACGCACAAGTAGTAGGTTTGACTTTGATTTTCTAGAAATTGGCGTTACTTCAAATACTCTAATGGCCGACTTTGTAACTAATATCCACACCCCGGCCGCATTTCTTCAATCCATCGGCCAAGAAATGTTGCCGGGTTATTACTAGGCATGATACTAGGAACAGTAATATCAACTAAATTGAAACGCAATATAATATCTGAAATCATTTGATCATTATCGTTTAATCAACAACTATAAACGGAGGTGAGTGTGCAATAAAATCAAATAGGATAATTTAATTTGTTAAAAAATGATTTAACTTCTAATTTTGTTTCCGATAACCCCTTTTCCTGGTGGAGAATCTTTGGATCACAAACTTGAGGTTAAATCATGCTTGTCTGTGAATGTGAAGTTACAATAAATCATCTTTTTCAGGAATCCCGGTCCGAATGAAGGACTCTCCTTTCTTGATGCACCATAAATACTTCATTGTCGACCACACTCTCTTGGTCACTGGATCATTCAACTGGACTATGCAAGCCATTACAGGAAATTGGGATAATGTCATCGTGGCTGCTGAACGAGAGCTTCTGGAACCATTTGACAGACATTTCTCTCATTTGTGGCAAGAATTCGAAAAATATTCTTAATAAATATCGTTTTAAAAGTTTTTAATCGTTTTAAGTGTTCTGTAAAATTTAGAAACAATTTCTTACTTTCATTTTGCTAATTAAGGTTCATTTGATTCTGCGTTCTTAGTGTTGTAGGAATTAGAACGTTTTTCCCTCTAGTATTATAGAGTTATATAGTTTTTCTAACTTTGATGAGCCTCTGCTCTTTTGTTCGTGTTTCATTTTTGTCAGACGGAAAAAAATAAATAATGTTTCCATCTCGATGAATATATTTTATTACAATTCATTTCCAATCCAGAGAAAAAATACAACAATTCAACTCTTCTAGGAATGTCGCAATCAGTGTGACCACCCAACATTTCTAATATCTATATTCCCAGATACCAGGAGTCAACAGAGATTTTTCTCTGAGGAAAGGGGCACCAGATAGTATCAAACCGACTTTATTTTTGAAGAATGAAGAATTTTCCATTCAAGCTGAATAAAAATGTATTTCTATTTATTGATTTATAGTTAATATTTCTAACGTAAACAACTTATCATTGAATGCCTTTCATTAATACAGAAAATTACTAAAAGTTATATTTTAATGTGTTTCAATCTCTTCTGGAGAGGGGGCTGAAGCCCAAGTTCCCCCTTGGGTTCGCCACGGTATTTAATTACTTTCCAAAGTCATTGTGTAACAGTGACCTTGCTAATTTCCAATGCGCGTAGAAATTGAGAGAAAAATCGTGATGCAATGACATGGGTATGCTGTTGCGCAGTCTATCCGGCTTCAACCAATGAGCTTCATGCACCAGATTACGTCACAATATTAGCGGGAATTTTAAATGCAGCCAGATACGAAAACCATCACCTTACAAGTCACTGAAACAGGTATATAAAACACTTTTCTAAATATTGCATTCTAAAGGTATTCTTTCTTTTTCAAAAAACATTCTTGTTCCCGTTTACGTATTTCGTTGGTCGTGAACTGAGAAATTCAGATAATCTGGATCGCCCTTGCTGTATAATAACAGGAGAAGAAAACTATTTTATTCCTTAAGTGATCTATAAATAACTTCCCTTTCGCCATCGTTCCTGCTTAAAATATGTATACTTTTGCAATAATTTTTTCATAACTTTCAAGAAGTAAAGGCGGGGTAATTGCTACTTTCATGGGACACGGAAGAAGTAATTTACATTTTCTTGGAAAATTTCAAAAGGATACTTATTACATCTCAGGACAAAATATATATAAATTTCAAATTGTACTTTTTTCTTTCTCGCTATGGAATAGAGAGAAAGTTATGTAATGCTGCCCGAAAAAAAACAACTAATTTTGGCAAAAAACAGAAAATGACCAGCGCCCAAATGTTGGTGAGAATTATATTGAAAAGTAGGAAAAGTCCTGTTTTGTACAAAAAAAAAAGCTTTTATTTCTCTAGACCAGTTTACTTCTTGAATGCTCCTCGTCGCGTTACCGGGAGCGGTAACTCAGTGCATCAACTGATGTCACTGCAGCGCCTCTGACCGGGAGGTCCTAAGTCGCGACAGGATTTTTGACACTAGCTTTTTCAGGTAGGTCGAATTCAGTCGCTGTCTGGAGGAGAATTCTAGCGGCCGGCTGCTTTGATCGGTAGTTTTCCGTGGTTTCTCCGATCTACACCAGGCGAATGCCGGAGTAGTACCCTAGCAAACGGGCCGCGCACGATATTTCCTTCCTCTTCCTTGTCCTGTCCTATTCTCCCCCCTTACACACACATACTAACATGCACTACACTACCACATATTTCGGGAGACCAGTCGGGAGCTTAGAGCTTGTCCCGGCTGGGGCGGTGCCCCGCTGGTGGGAGTGTCCTGGTTAGGGGGAAACCCCACTAGGCGACGGTAGGTCGGCGCCGGATCTCGCCATCCAGTGGGGGTAGATCACCGCCATCTCCCGGGGGAAAAACATGCACTACACTAACGGGACTAATGACCCAAGCAATTGACACACGAAACGACAACGGAAACACGAAACAATCAATCAATCAAATAATCGTCGCGTTACCTCGCCGGGCTGCGCGACGGCCGGTCCGATGGCGTCGTGCAGGCGCGCGCGCTGCTCCTCGGAGACGCGCGGGTGGTGCGCGGGCGCGTCGCGCACCAGGCGCAGCCACGCCAGGAACCACAGCAGGCTGAGGCACGTGAGCACGTAGCACAGCGCGTCGCGCCCGGCCACGCGTACCAGCGGCGCGCCCGCCAGCCCGGCCAGCGCCTGCCCCAGCGCCACCGCTGCAACACCACAAGAAGAACTTCACAAATCCAGTTGTTTTGGCGGCGGCGATGGTGTAACGGTTAGCGTATCGGACTGTTATACCCAAGTTTGCGGGTTCCAAGCCGTCGATTTTTAAGGGCGAAAAATCCTTCGTACGCCTTCCTTCGGAGGGGAAGTAAAGCCGGCTGTCCCATGTAGTAGTAGATTTACTGCATGTAAAAGATACTCAAGCCTAAATTATGCCTCTGAGTTAAATTCAAAATCGCCTGTTTCGTCACCCAAGTAATACATTCTTTCTCCCATGGTTGGTGAAAGGAGCGTAGCGGAATTTGCGTGGTCAGGCGGAAGAGCAGGCCTCATGGCCTGAGTTTCGCCTCGTAAAATAAGGCACATTCAATTCAATTCAATCCAATTTACTTTACAAATAATTTAATAAGAACTTGTTAAAATCCAATAAGAAAATGTTATTATAAAAGCAAATCGCCCAAAATGGCTAGATGTTTAGTTTTTAAGTTAGATTTAAGATAAGTGAAATTAGTATTTTTTAAGTTCTAACCCTCCCCTAGCTCCAAAAGCAGCATTGCTGGAACTCATTCATGTATCCGAATATTTGAATAAATTCCTGCCTCGCCAGCGATACTGGCGGGGGGAGAAGAAAAAAAAACAACTACAGGAATAGTTGGCCGAGACGGGCCTGCATGCAACATTGACTGCCGAGGCGGAGCAGGGCATCATCCTACAAAATAGTGTATGAAAAATTTGGGAGGCAACGGGATGATATGTCCTGAGATCCCGCGGAAAAGTGTGATAGCCGGATCGGAACCAAAAGGTTACAGAGGCCTAAAAAACAATTTTTCAAAATTCAAAAATTGAAGCACACACTGGAACACATACACAGCCACACGCAAACCACAATCTCACCGGAAAAAATTGTCTCAAAAATTAATAGATATGTTTTATTGGGTGTGTGTGCGCACTTATTATTTAGAAATCGATATAAAAGTTATAAATTTAATTTTGAGAAATTGTGTATAATACAACTTCTAGACACCGGAAAAAATTGTCTCAAAAATTAATAGATATGTTTTATTGGGTGTGTGTGCGTACTTATTATTTAGAAATCGATATAAAAGTTATAAATTTAATTTTGAGAAATTGTGTATAATACAACTTCTAGACAATTTTTTGAATGGGTTGCCGTGTATTATAGAAGGATTTTCCTCAGAATGATCGAAAGTGACAGTTCGCTAAACAAGTGAATATCACATGTAATTCAGAGAAGGATCCCTCCGCCGCGACAGCTGTTCAGTCACGTCTCTTTGTATAGTATTTATGGCTCTTGTGAAAACATCCCTATGCAGAAGTCTAAGTGTTTCGCTGAGATATATGCACGTACGCGAGTCCGGGAAATATTTAAATTTAATTACGTTTGTGGAAAATATCATAACATGCTCTCACAATCAGTAAACGGAAATTGCCACGAATGTAAATAGAAAGCTCTTATTCAGTTTGCCACACAACAGCACAATAGCCGGAAACGTGCACCAGTACGCATCTCACATTCAAGTCTCGATTTTAAAATCATAATATTTATCACACACAAAGTAAATTCAATGTAATTACAATTATAGAAAAAATAGTTTTTACAGAAGAACACATAACACTGCACTTCCTAATTTCAATCACATCTCTGGGCGCACTATATTTTCATCGGACGAAGACATCACAAAAGGAAGTGTCGAAGCCATTTACCAGTTAGCCAACTGCAAACGAACGAATGCAGGAAGGGAATCTAATGGGCTCAAGGACACAACGACCACAGAACCTTCCGCAATGTTGCCAGCACTAGCTGTCACTTTGGCTCATTCTGAGGAAAACCCTTCTATACTTGCGTTCTTCTTACCTGCCAGTAAATCAGTTGTTGGCGGTTTCGTCCAATTGGAAGCTTAAAGTTACCACAGAGACGTCATGACGTCTCTGTGACGTGACGGTGTCGCGTCACCGTCATGATGTTTTAGCTCTCGATTGGATGACACCATAACAGTTGATTTACCTCAACTACCAAGTTAAAAAGTATAGGCACGGGCTAGCGCTAGGTTTGTGCCACGGTCACCTACTCAGGTGGCCTGAGAAGAAACGTCTAAAATAAGCTCTTAAGACAATTTTAAGCCTACTTTGTCTAATAAACTACTTGGATATTGTGAATGGCTGAGCCGCAATAAGCATTCAAAAGTTGATTTGAAAAAGTACTTTCTAGGCAAAAATTTGCATTGCAGATGCGTACAAACACTCGAGAAACATGTAAATTGTTAATTATTTATAAAGGAAATAAATATATTCAGAAAGAAAAAATTACCCCGAAATAAAAAAAGCATCCAACCATTCGACTGTTTTTTTCATTTCTCAGTTAATTTTTCTTGTATATAACACCCCTATAAAAGGCCTCTGCGATGTTTTGTGATGTCATCACGGGTGGTTACATCTCGTCTTGACCCTCTCTAGTGCTTGGCAGCCTCCGTTATACGAAAACGTAATAAAATTCCATGACTTGTTTGACTACAACACTTTTTCACTATGAAATTACTTACAAATACCTAAGAAAATGTATTTTTGAACCGAAAAAATATTTCAGTAATGAATATGCAAAAGCATAAATGAGCACATTAATGGCGCAATGAGTACAGAACCATCAATTATTAGAATTTGAGTAGTCACAATTTGCTGTAATACTAAAGTAAACCGGACAAGTTGATAGCTTCAACTACAAATAACCTCAATGAATCATAATTTAAAGAATGTGTACAGTAGAATTTAAAAGTATCTAAAATGGGTATTGTATTTTAAATCCTCATAAACAAACGAATCTGCAGCAAACTTGCATAAAAATCTTTATGCAAACAAATACAATTAATAAATAAAAACACATTTGGCCACCAACAAGTAGTATATGACAGTGTAGGAATCACAGAATTTTGAAAATGTGCACACAATTCACTTTTCCCCATAGCACGTCATACGCAGTTTTTAACTGTTTTTTTGACGTAAAATAAATAAATAAATAAACCTACGACAGAAACCTACGATACAAATTCGCAAAAAGAAAACAAATATAAACAAGCTAATCGCATCAGGATTAGTTAAGGAAGACATTTAAAATGCTCAATGAATATGTTTCTGAATTTCTTTTAGAACTATGCACAAAAATGATATTCTTTATTTGAGGGCAACTGCTGCTTTTATTAATATAATTTATACACGATGGAGTATTATACAGGTTGTATACCTGTTTTTCTTCAAGCTTCATCCCAGGGATTCACTAGATGTTGACTGCAGATCTTCTCTCCATCTTTTTTACTGCCTTCCAGGGTTTCATTATGGTCATATCCCTGGCTATCTTCACCAGTCCATCATCGCTCGTTCGTGTGATATGGTTATTCCATTATATTTTCCTTCTTTTCACAAATTTCTTTATATCAGTTACTTTACACTGTTTTCTTACATCCTGATTTCTTACTCTGTCACTCCTGGTATTTCTTGCTATCGATCTTAGTGTGTTCATTTCTACTGATCGGTATAGTTGTTTTGTTTTCTTCGCATCAGCTCGGATTTCAGCTCCATATGTCAAAACTGGTCTTATTATTGTTTTGTAGATTTTAAATTTACCTTCTATGTTAAGGTATTTATTTTCCCAAGTTACCTCTCTTAAGAATTCTGATACTTATAGCACTTTTCATGACCTTCTCCCTCATTTCTTTGCATGTGTGGCGATCACTGGATATCATGTTGAGAAAAATGTAGTTCAGAAACCTAAAAAAATATTATTCTTTGTTAGTCACAATAGCATACACAGGGTTTCTGAATAACTATTTTAATGGCCCTGCAGTATATAGAAAGACGAGTTGGGTTATGCTACTCGGTCACTCAGCTGTGGTTTGTAGGAACAAATTCACGTTTGATTGCTCATCCTTTTTTGTGCAAGTTTTGAATCCCTTGGTAAACAAAAAACTATTCGGGTCAACGTAATTGTAACTACCATTGCAGTTTGGCGCAGAAGTGCAATGAGGCAAGATGAATCTTCAGAATTTGTCGAGAAAACATGTACCACAGAAACTAAACCAAAACGAATTTGACAGTTCCTGTTACAAGAAACAGAATTCACAGTTTTTGTTCACTATAAAACTTATAACATTTCGTCACCACAAGAAATAGAAAAAAAACTCGTAAAATTCAGCGACACTACGATTCGCCATAGCACTTCCTCTGACAACGTAGATGTGACGACAGCTTATTGCGTAGGCCTTCTATTATGGTGGTCACGTTTGCGCTATGGAGTGGACTCTTCACACTCGTAGTTGGCTGTGGGATTTCTGTAAATTTTGCCAGACTTCCCTCTCTCGTAGAAGACGAGGATTGGGATTTTGAGATAAATTAAAAGAAATTATGATAGTTTATTAAATGATGATTTATTAAATGTATCATCAAGGTTATGATTTCAGCCTCTTTATAGTACGTTTTGTTTGTGTAGTAGTCTTATTTCAAAGTTATGTCATAGATAAGTAAAAAACATAAATGGAAAAGGAGATTTAGAAATATCCCCTTCCTGGTTTTGATTGCGCACGTCGATGCTTATTTCCAACGTGATGTATCTCGAGAAATTTTTTTTTTCAGGAAGGGAAAGTATTTAAATTCAACCTTATAGTTCAAGAGAGGAATCAACGATTTTCGTATATCGTTTAACATTAGTGAAATGTTACATTTTTGAATGCAATATTTGGCAGTAGGATGGAGAAGCCTCTTCATAATAGTCTACTGACAAATAAAACTAAAACTGATACATAAATCTGAAATATAGTTATGTATGTTATTATAGTATGTATGGAAATTAGCTCTTCAAGTGCCTGCGTGAAGTTCAGAGAAGCCCATGAAGTCTCACGCATCCATACTGTGTACATAGGTTACACTGTGCCTCCTTGCTCTTCGGCGGCTCTGAGGGTTTGCATAGGATTTGTGCCCATAATGCTACCCAAACAATCAATCCAAAGGATGGTAACACAAGAGTGAATGATCGAATCGTCTGAGGAACGTAGGTCTGGAAGAATACAATTTTAATTTGAAATTTAATGTTTACATTATATACTGTGCTAAAGCCGATCAGAGTAGCCGAGTTCGTTATGACAATAGTGTTGTAGCGGTCTCAGACCCAAGGATTGTGGGTCGGCATGGTTGTTTGTATGTTAGTGATTGTCAATTCATCCTCACCACCATCGTCTCATTCTTTATCCCTCCAGGGCTAACAACCCGGGGATGTAGAAATGAATTCGGCATAAGAGTGCTGATTCCTCTCCCCCCAAAAAGCGTACACTTAATACTCTAACGGTAGGCATAAAGAAATGAGCGATGCTTACGCACGTTGTAAATCTGTCGCCGTCCATTGTTCACTGAATGGAGCAGGTTGTTGGGAAAAAATGCAAGCGAGGCTCACTGCAGCAGTTGACTGTGTTTTGGAGATGACTACCATTGTAGTCATCTCCTCAGGGGAAGAGGGGCAATTATAAAACCAAATGTTTGATTATTTTTATTCAGTAAATCTTCTAGGGGTCAATGCACCCAAGGACGCGTATTAATTTATGTCTGTTCGAACGTAAGCAAAATGCCCCAGATTTATGTATGGACGTTATGGCAATGTGCTACGTTTATTAAGAAAGGAAAATGTCTGGTGTGTATGCATGTGTTTTGTAAAAATCAGTTCTATTATTTACTACATTTAGCCTTCTTAATTTAAAGTTCATGTTTATAAAACAGACAGCTGGCAGGCGCATCGTTGAAAGCATTATATGAAAAAAATGTAATTATATACGTATACAGTTAACAATTCAGATCAGTTCAATAGCACAACACATCGGCAACATAACAACGTGTGGGGTAGGCAGATACAATAAAACAATAAACCCAATGGGCTTTTTATCATTCTAGTTTCGATACTTTGCATTTATTAAACCTAACCAGAACAAAAAAGCATGCTATTGTTCACCTGATCAGTGTTAAGCCAAAGTTATAACTAACTGCCAGTCATGATCACACGCCCTACAAAGGAACTTGCTATGATTCGAAGACGTGTCAGGAAAAGCAATGAGAAACCCAAGATCCTTAACTGCAATGTCGCATTGCGAACAGGATATCGATACATATCGCGAGAGGCGGATCCGGTCGACGCGAGGGGGCATTCCAACGACGCCATCGCTCGCCGCCGTCGACGAGACCTCGCCCGGAAAACCCCGCGCTCCTCTTTTCATTTTTTCTTGGCCCACCGATCTACTCGCCCGCTGGTCACAACGGACATGTGATACAAACAAGATTATCTTTCCGTTTGGAGACAAAAGATGAGTTTGCTGCACGGCGTTTAGTGACGACGTTGCGCTGTAGGTTTATTAGTGCACTCATGTATTGAATTGAATAAATGCCTTATTTTACGTAGCGAGACTCAGGCCTGCTCTTCCGTCTGACCACGCAAATTTTTGTTACGTTCCTTTCACCTACTAGGGGAGAAAGAAAGTATTACTTGGGCGACGAAACAGGCAATTTGAATTTAGTTCAGAGACGTCATTTAGCCTTGAGGATCTTTTACATGCAGTAAATCTACTAACATGGGACAGCCGGCTTTACTTCCCCTCCGAAGGAAGGCGTATGAAGGATTTTTTCTCCCTTAAAAAATCCACAACTTCGATTGGGTTTGAACCCGCGAACTTGGGTATAACAGGCCGAAACGCTAACCTTTACACCATCGCGGCCGCCATGTACATCATTTTGTACTTTCTGTTATTGTGAGTCTCTTCCGAGCAAAGCCACGTTCATCTGAGTTGAAGCTCCCCTTTCTTTTGCTGTGATGTTGCTGGAGCAGTTTGCCGATGCCTCCTCGAAAGGCACTGCGCGCCAATTTAGAGATTCGATTCGATCGGTAGATAGTGCAACCCTTTCTGTATCGGATGCCATTCAGCTAACCAACAAGAAATCTGTGTTAGCGCTTTTTACATGAAATAGTATTTAATTTTGCCGAGAGCGTCCAAGTGGCGTTCCAGGTTTCCTTTTTATATGCGATGAATCTACCGGCATGCACGTGGGATTTGAACCAACGATTTAGGATCAGTGGTAATAGCCACTACTTCATCAGAGCCAAAATTCCATTTATGGAGGCCTCTGAAGACCAGATGTAGGAAAATGACGCTTAAGACCAGGAGAGGTGTTTGACACCCACATTATTTATGTTCAAAATTGTATGGTTATACCATTCTGCGTTTGTTTTTAATGCTAATACATTTTAAGGTAAACTGAGCACTTTATTATGCACCAAGTTGATTTGATTTTTCTAAAGCATCATGCAGATAATAAACAAAATATCATTAATAAGTAGACTTCGCATTTTATGTAATTACCTATTTTATTCTTTTGGCGAGGAATTCCGAAATTAATAATGAAAATATTTTATAACTTTTTCAACTCTTCTCTTCTTATTCTTTTTCAACTCTTCTCTTTACATTGACAGAAGTAAAACATTGTAATGTAATGAGTTTCTTGTTCGCGGCAAACTATTCCATTGACACACCAAACTGTATAAAAGGCGGAAACTCGTACTGAAGCGTCAGTCAACGCAATATTTAATTGCGTCGAAGATAAAATATTATCTTATCGAGTTTCATTTTTTACAATTTACTAACTACTTTGACAAGTTTAGAACGTTTTGTTATGTTTTACAATAATTAACCTCCTCCTGACCGAGTATACGAAGTACAATGTATTTCCAAAATGTAATAATGAATAAATCCAATCGAATCCTATCCAATTACGAACGCAATCAATGTTTAAGAACACATTTCCTTGGGATATTTGTTGTGATTCATTCCTTTCCTTCACATTACGTAGACTCTGTCCTCAGCGTAACATCCAAGTGAATCTCACTGACGTTTCTTTATCGACGTCACTTCGGTGCAGCTCGTGCAATTGTACAACAAACAACACACAAAAAAAGCTCAGCTAAGACGTAAACTGCCTGCATTTTCCTCCGGTGGGCGGCGCGGTGCCTTGGGGAAAAGGTGAGAGAGAGAGGGGGGAGGGGAGTCGTGACTTGCGCCAATGGGACGGATCCGCAAATCCTTCGCCAATCGGTCCATCGCAGGGGGATTTTCAACGCGCAGCACCCACCCGTGCGCCGAGCCGGGTTCTGGCTGGCAGACGCGCGATCCCGCGAACTCGTGACGTCAACGATCGGCAGTGCGCGCGCGCGGCTCTCCGGGGGAGGACGCCCGTGCCTGGGCGTCCCAGCCTGGATGAACCACGCTCCACGTCTTCAAGAAATAGCTATTAACGGCATGAGGGCCGACCTGGATGGTTGAGGTGGCTAAGAGCGAGTACCGACGCAGCGCTTCGGTCCGAAGGGTCGCGGGTTCGAGTCCCGCCTTGGGCATGGCTGTTTGTCCCTTGACTTTGTGTGTGTGTTGTCGCGCAAGGCCTCGCGTTCTGCTGACCCCAGATCAGAGGAGCCCGCAAGTGTTTGTCTAGTGTATGGTCGAATATGCGCCCATCGGGACGTAAAGGGCAACCGGCTGTCGGCTGGATAAAAGCCCTAAAAAAAAACCGGCATGAGGGCGATAAACGGCAGATACCAACCAAGTGTGTTATCGACAGTGTCGTTCAGTACTTTTCGAAATAAAATGTTATTAGAAAAATATATTAACAAGAAGTACGATTCCAAAAGTATATTCATACGCCATATTTAGATAAAACTCATTTGTTTCTATTGTTTTTAACATACGGCCGCTCGTTAAGAGTGTCTTTTCGTTTCTCTGGTTGTATTAAGTCAATATAACAGTACAGTATTACGAAAATTAATTTTACGGATTATAATTATATATTATAATTAACGAAGGCCCCTTCTGTCAATAATCAAATGAGTTCCTCAAATAATTATTTTGGTATTGAAAATTATCATATTCAAATATGAATGTTATCTACCGAACAATCAAAATATTTCAACAGACGTGTGCTCTTCAAAATATTTAAAATTTATTGGTTAGAAATTCGAATGAATGTTTCTTGTGCCAGACATGTAGCAAATCTGTAAAGTTTAATAATATTGAGGACCCGGGACCCAGAAGTCTTAAACTATTTAGTTTAATGATAAATGTGTCCCTGGATCTGCGACGGAGTGTTCAGCGCGCTGGGTTCTATAACTATTTAGCGGGACTCACGCGGTCACGGAAAGTGCAATTTTTAGCCGTGTGTGTAAATGTTTCACCGTATTTTGAAGGTGAGCGCAGGGGCGTAGTTTTCGTCTAGGAATAAAAATACCACATGATTTTGAGCGTGACCCTGCGTTTAACAGCGGAGTAGACTTACGCTGGAGTTTTTGTCATATCGTCGGTTGGAGAGACATTGCAAAAATTAGGGCCGTTTTAATCCCCCAAAAATTTAATGTGCCTATTTCCTTCTAGTTACTTTTCCTCCTCTCGAATTCGAGCCTATTGCTCCAGAATGTTACGTCATCCCTTGAACCCACTTCCAGGATACCGCTTTCCTTTCAGGCCATTGACTCTTGCTCATGTCATAATAATTCTACATTCTGATAAGCAAGATATTTATGTTCATTCCACTTTTTTCTTCCCATTTTTTACAAAATTGAATCACTAACGTTATTTGACATCTGCAACAAAACTGAACCCATGATAATGATTCATCTCGTCTGTTAGAATTACTATTCAGGTTTCCGCAGTAACAACTATTTATTTTACCGCACTAGTGTGGAGAGGGAACTAATCTACAGAAAGGGATTTCTTTGACACACTAATGTGTGCATAGATCTTAGCAGCACGATTATGTCCCAATTTAAAAAAATCTCCTTCTATATTAGAATGAGGTTGTATTTAAACATTGCAGTTCAAAAAGGAATTTTAAACTACTGTACGATGATTATAGGAAGGTCTTAACTAGCATCTGAGAAAATAACCAGGGGTTCAGGAATGAATAGATAAATGGTGGAGAAATTCACTATTACTAAATTTATTTAAAAAATAATATTGAACTAATTTTCAAATTGAGATCATTCGATTTATCGCCGTAGTCAGCTAGAATGGCAGAAAAACTTTAGAGACTTCACCCAATCAAATATTTTTCAATGCTATCGTGTAGTTTTCCTAAATTATAAATGAAATATCTAGAAAAAACGTGTGAGTTATTTTTCCTTATTCCATACTTCACTTCAAGGTTATTGTTTTCATTGCATCAACGTAAACCTCTGCACTAAGAACAGTAAGAAATATTGCTAAATGCATATTGTAAAAGTGCGAAAAAAATGACAAAAACAGCATCAAGATCATTAAATCATAATAAGGATAACAAAGAGTTTTGTAATTCCAAGCGTATTGCGGTGGGAATGTACTTACCTAAGGGGAAATATACAAAGTGATTCACCCAGCTCACAACAGCAGTCTTGGTGTATCCTTTTTTCTACTCTCCCTATCTCACCGCATCAGCGAGTCTGTCAATGAAGCGAGTAAATAACACGTCACTTTTTCACCTGCAATTTATCGTGGTAGTTACGTTCGACCCTGCTAATGCTTAAAGTCGGGAGTCCCCCGAGTATCTAACTTTCGATTAGACTTGCACGGTATTAGTGATGGGCATTACGCCACGGTCGCGGCGTCGCTAGAGGCCTAGTTTGTATGAGTCAACGAGTTAGAATATACATAGAGTGGCTGAAGCCCCTCCATCTTTGCAGCAACTTGAAGCCATGTTTTTTTGCAGTCAAAGCAGCGCACTGTGGAGAAACACAGTATTCTAGAATTCCGTTTGGTGTTTTTAAGGTCGGGTAGGCGCGAGCCGCACGTATTATAAATCCTCTTATTCTGTTTCACAACCAAACACTAATCATTGTAAAACGAAATCACAATATGTGAGGATAATGAATTGAGGAACATTTAAAACACGTTGCTTCCTGCATCGTTTATAGTCTTAAGAACGGAAGCTGTTGAAATGTTATTGTCGTTAGTATAAAGTCTGAAAGTGAAGGTCGCGGCATCGCAATAAGAAGCAAATAAACTTCATAAATTAGTCGGCAAACTTGAAAAATGATATTCTTATGGTTTGATGACTTCTATTTTTACAGTTATATGCCTAACATACTGAAGGCATTGTGAATATTATTATTCTAACAACTAATATAATTTAAATAGAAATAAACGAAAAGACAACAATATAGCAAAAGATCTGATACAAACAACACGTCGATTCAGAACAACAGATCTACACGCCATCTTCATACACATCTCATGTTTCGACTGCAAAAGCATAGCGGTCTGTAGTTCGGCGAGCTACAAAGAGCGCTGAAACCATAGGGTCAGGCACTCCTACAGCCTCTCCTGGTCCCACCACATCCAACAGATCACTACCAAAGCAACCCGCATTACCGGCGCCATATACCCCACGCTTACACATCCATCCCTTCCCATAAAAAAGAAAATCCACATCTACTATACCAATATCCGTCCCATTATATCCTACACCCACCCCATTTGGTTTAATACAACATATCTTAATCACCTTAAACTTACCCGTGCATAAAACCACACCCTCCGAACCATCTTCCGTCCACCAAGATACCCGCTTCAACGACCTACGTAATTCAAAAAAATCCCCCACATCCTCCCTTATCTCCATCACTCTTCCATAGAGCAAATACGCAAGTTCATTAATAATCCCCTGTTCCGACAACTCATCCTAGCACATCACCACATTCTCCGTCACCCGCCCAGACACACGCGCAAAAAGCACCCACTCGACATTCTACAACTTCCTCCCCCCATCACTTGAAGCAGAGGGCAGACAGACAGACGTGACAACAACGTAGACGATGTAAACCACCAGAAGACAGAGACGTAACGACAACCACCTACAATTCAAAAGCAACAATTCATAGATCTTCCTAAACGTCCCAACCCCACCCCCTTTCCTCCCCGTTCCTTCCAATCTCACCAATTCTACCCAATCCTCATCCTCCCCCGTCCTTTCCGTCGCCCAGGAACACCTTCAACAAAACAACCCATCTTCACTTTAACAAAATAACCTCTCCTCCACAACTCAGTCTCCCGATCCCCGTCGCCGTACGGGGGAGTGGAGTCGAACTACAATTGGACCAGACACCCCTAAAACTAACCAAGATTGAAGAGACCCTCCACAGGGTCAGGCAATCATGTACCATCCACCTCAAGCGTTGTGCGTTGTGTGTCAGGCACTCCATGTAGTATATTCTAGCTCGTATGAGGGCATTTCGCACAAAATGCTATGACGCAAGACGACCGACAAGTTGGCAAGCGTGGAGACTTTGCACCCAAAAGCCAAACCTCAGAGCCGAGGGTCACATTGACTCCTTCGCAAATAAATAGTCGCTTTTTTTTCGGGCATGTACGTAAAAGGTGCCCTTGATCTTGGCGACTTGGTAATTGCAGTAGAGAAGTTCCTTGGGAACAAAAAATCGTGGCGATTTGGTATTTTACCTTCACCGTATTATTATTGCATATTCTATTAATTGTACTTTTTAACATGCTAATGAACACTCGAATATGGAACTTGCAATGAAAAATGGTTTTGAAACACTAGTTATTTTCGAAAAAGAAACAATATTGTATATTCGAGTATTTGTAAAATGAGTTCGTCCAAAGATAATATCACATTCAACTGAAACATTCCACTGTAATTTTCCTCTGCCCTTCCCTTCATTATTCATGATTGAACCTTGATTATCAGTGTAATTATTATTTATCTAATCTACAAAGCTTAACATTATACTTAACCAATATTGAAGAGTCTATGTTATTAAATATCTACAATAAGTATAATATTCACCACCTGGTCTCATTTGAACTCCAAATATTTTGACACCCTTGGCATTCTTTCTACCACTCCTGTATCCAAAAAATGCTTCAATCCGGGATTTTGTCGCTTCCCACATTATTAGGTGGATGGTCGAGAAACAGGCTCATGCTAGATGCACTCACTATGGTAGTGGTCTTCTCAATGTTTGCAAGGTAAAGCAGTAAAATGTTTTATATTACTATAACAAATGTATCAGAACTTGCGGTCATCAACTCTGACAACTGATAACCAGAATGTGACAGTAACGATCTCGCTTTATAGGAAATGACACTTCCTGTCAACGCGTAACGTACTTGAACACGAGTGACATAGATTTATTGATTGATTGATTTCTTGCGTGTTTCTGGGCGCGTGAACTGCTT
Organism: Teleogryllus occipitalis; assembly: GCA_011170035.1. Classification (NCBI taxonomy): domain Eukaryota; kingdom Metazoa; phylum Arthropoda; class Insecta; order Orthoptera; family Gryllidae; genus Teleogryllus; species Teleogryllus occipitalis. Next base: position 116,092 of record BLKR01001565.1, read on the forward strand.
TGGTCATTAGTCCCGTTAGTGTAGTGTATGTTTTTTCTCGGGAGATGGCGGTGATCTTCCTCCGCTGGATGGCGAGATCCGGCGCCGACCTACCGTCGGCTAGTGGGGTTTCCCCGGCGGGTCACCGCCCCAGCCGGGACAAGCTCTAAGCTTCCGACCGGTCTCCCGGAATATGTGGTAGTGTAGTGCATGTTCGTGTAAGTGTGTGTGTGTGTGTGTGTGTGTGCAAGGGGAGAAGATAGGACAAGGAAGAGGAAGGACAGATCGCGTGCGGTACGTTGCGCGTTTGTCAGGCTAATGCTCGGGCATTCGCCTGGTGTTGATCGGAGAAACCACGGAAAACTACCGATCAGAGGAGCCGGCCGCTAGAATTCTACCCTAGACAGCGACTGAATTCGACCTAGCTGAAAAGTTAGTGTCGAAAATCCTGCCGCCATCAGGACTCGGACCTAGGAACTCCCGGTCAGAGGCGCTGCAGTGACATCAGTTGATGCACTGAGCTACCGCTTGAGACCACTTGAGTGACTTGAGCTACCACTTGAGTGACATAGAGTTCTCCCTAGTGACATAAGAGTAGTAGAAGCCATAGAATTCTCCAGAATTGGGCACTAGAATTTATAAAAAGTGGTTGTTTCGTTAAGGAAGTATGTATTTCGCGATCGGTGAAAACAACCACTTAGTAATATTTGTATTGAAATTGCGATAAAATAACGTAAGAGACATTAGGATTTTAACATCTCGATAAGAAAATTACTAATTTATAAAGGTGTACATAAAATTATACATTTTGATTAACCATTCACTCAATTTTTCATACGTACAACAAGGTTCCTGTATAGAAGTAAAAGAGAACGTCTATAAAGAGATAAATGATGCGTAACGAAAAAAAGTATTGTACTTTAGCCCAAATCGCATTTTGGTTATGAACGTTTGGAAACATCCACTCGGCTTCTTGAGGTTCTTGGCGTTAACCACATATGAGCGGGGGACCTCCGGTCACACGGAATCGTGCGGGCGGCTCACTAGCTGGGTTCCGGTATCGATCTGACTATATTCCTCAATCAGATGATCAGATGAAACTGAGGAGAAATTCGGTCCGACTCCGCGAAGTGATGTACAACTCAACTGACCAACTTCCGCGCTGCTTGCTCCTAGCCGGGAAAGGGAGTGGGGTGTCGCGATCCAGATTTCCAAAACTCCTCGTGCGGCGAAGCTGAGAAAATCAAGAGCCGCCTGAGGAAATCAAGTTCTGGCGTCTCTCCAGATTCCTGTCCCCAAGGTTCACGCACCCGGAGGGGGGGGGCTGATATTATAAGCTACGGCCTAAGAGCCCAACCTTGGAGATTAACGTGTCCAGGGTATACCTGGAAGTGGTGTGTGTAAAGCTTCACCATATAAATCATCTGCCAAATCCGAAAACAGTGGCGAACAGAAATCGTGTTTGCAGCAAACTTCCTCGAGACTCCCGTTTTCCTCCACTTTCATTTCACCACTGTACCATCAACAACGTTTACACCTGAAACCTTTCTCTAAGACTAGAATCAGTGGAAAGTTAGGGACATAAAATCACTACATAGTTTTTAAAAAACCTTCATATTCATGAGGAGGGTCTCGATATCTATAGTCTATGGACCAGGATAGAGGAAGATGAGAGAATAAAGGGCCAGGAAAAAGAAAAAAGCAGGAGGAACAGGGAAAGAAAAATGTAATGATGTAAAGCAATACTAGTAGTTGACATTTCGAAGAATATTTGCATAAGGGGTATCACTAGTTGACAAAACCAGTTTGGAGCACACGTCACCGAAACTCCCGATTCCATTTCAAAGAGGGAAGAAAAAACAAATGATAGGAAAGATTTTAGGAAAAAGATAAAAACTAGAGAATAAAATTGATAAGAAAGGCAATCCGAACCTTAAAGTTAGTATAGACACTTTTTAAAGAACTACCTTTTATCAGACCAAAATGCCACAATTTCAATTTGTTGCACTTGTCCTCTTTTGAAGGTCGCTGATCAAAGCATCAACAGCCGACCTCGTGTCCAGAGTTCATGCATTGACATAGTATTTATTAAAATATTTCGGATTTTTTGGCATATTCCTTTTTTAGTGATTTCGACGTAGACACTCGCAATTGATTTTAAACATCAAATCATTTACATAGTCCATAAAATGCCTATTACAGCCAGAAAATGGCCATTCGTCCTAAGGCCTAAATATTCCTGGCCATTGTAATTTTCTGAATATAAAATGATTTGCAGTGAAATAAATAATAGCCGTTGCAGCATTTCCATGTGTAAGTCAATACGTTTTTACAATAAAATAGTCTCAATGAAAATAAAATTATTTCAAAAAACGTTATTTTCGTGTCAAATTTACTATTTAAGAAATTATACAGTCTAGGTTTGCCTTTTAATACCATATTTTGGACGATATCGTAGGGGATTTTGTACCTTAAGTATCCTAAGTTATTATGGCTATAAGGAGATAATCGATCGGCAAGTAGCCCAAAATCTCAACACCTCCGTCGCCTAGTGTGCCCGGCGCGGCATGCTCGTTAACATCATGTCAATGATGATATTGTCGGTAGCAATGACCATGGTGATGCATTAAGGCTGCAACGAGAAGGAAGCGAAGACGAGGGAAGTTTCAGTGAACACATTTCATCCAGTTGAAACCAGGGTTGGAACCCTGGAACCCAGAGGTCGAATGCTGAGGCAATCGCTGCTCCTCTGCAAGTCGCTCAGACTTCAAGTTTTCTTCTTCTTCAATTTTTTCTTCAAATCTTAAATACGCCTCTCTGCATACGAGTCCTTCACCAAAGAAAGTCAATACGTCAAAGAGGATTTTCTTTCGTAAGTTGTTGAATAGTAAAAAAGCACAATAGAAGTTCTTGAAAACAGTGATAATAATAAACGCAAAAATGTTTGAAGAAATACATTCAAAAATAATATAACTCGAGTTATACATATCCCAACACTATTTTTTTCATAAAAATATATTATCAAATAATTTATTTATTTTCAAACCTTTGTTCCCGTTCTTTTCATTATTAACTAAAACTATAAAGAAATGTGTTGCGTTACTAAATATTTTTGTTTTCTTGAATAAACACGCTGTTACCTAAATCTCAGGTTCCGTTTTGAGAAAAAAATAAATGATCACATTTCTCATACGCCATCTGATCTAGGTTTTCGGAATAATTACACTAGTAGCAGGGCCGCTGCATTCCTCTACTTCCTCTTGAATCGAGAGTACGGCCCACCAGTGGGTAGCTTAGACGGGATCACAGTGGAGGCAATTTTGGGTCGTACGACAGCGGATGTTTTCGGACGTCATCGGAAGATATAGTTCAGATTCTCTGTGATCATTTTCGTTAACTATCCCGTGTTTGGACGAATCCGGCACATTGGGCAAAAACACAAAAACCTCCGACGTGAGCCGACCGAAATTTCGGCCAAAATCGGCACCATTGTGACCGTCGCTTTTAGTTTTTTTGGGAAACAGACAGACGCATTGTTTGCTGATGATCAGGTGCTCATAGCTGGAGATGAAGATATTTCCTTTATGACTAGAAAATTATTTGAAGAATATACAAAATGGAGTTTAAAAATAAATTTTGAAAAAATCAGAATACTTGAGCTGTGGAGATGCCGGAAATCTTAATATTGAGGGCCATCCGATCAAGGTATGTAAAGAGTTTAAGTATCAGGGCAGCATCTTAACATAGGATGGAAAATGTGATCGAGAAATCCAACAACGAGCAACTAAAGGAAGAATGGCAATCTCAAAATTAAACGCGATACTTTGGTCCCCAAAAATAGGATGGAAATTTAAATCGATGATGCACAAGTCCATTAAAAAACCTATAACAACATATTGAAGTGAAAATTGGGAATTAACGCAAAAGAACAAAGAAAAATTGAAAGCAATAGAAATGGACCATCTCAGAAGATCTTTGAGAATCTCACGCCGAGAACATGTAAGCAATGGAGAAATAAGGGAAAGGGCGCAATCTCAGTATAACATCGTTGACAGAATCCAAGAAAGGCAGCTTCTCTGGCTCGGGCATGTACTAAGAACGGGAGAAGATAGATGGCCAAAGAAAGTTATGCTCTATCAACCGGCAGGAAGGAAAAGAAGAGGAAGACCTAGAACATCGTGGTATGCAGGAGTACAAGAAGCCATGCGTGTAAGGAATATCGAAGAGGAGGAAGAAGCATGGCGAGACCGAGACCTGTGGCGTCGGAGGTGCGGGAAGCGGCGACAGCTGTAGGACCCCCGCAGAAGCAGCACAGACGCATGCCTCTGAAAGTGTGCAAGCAGTGCGGTTCGAACGCGTCTCGCAGAGGAAATGCGCCAAATGACGCAACGGGGTCACTGCAGCCTCCGTTGCGCCAGCGCGGGGCCTCGGCCAAGGCCTAGGGGCGGTGATATCGCCGCTATCGCGAGATGCCCCGGGGCTCCCAGCGCGCCCGCCGGGGCAGCCCTGTCGGCGAGCGCCGATAATAACAAGCGAGCAGAGCTATCGCCTACAGCGCCGCCCAAGGCCCGGGGACGCCCCTCGGCCCCCACGCTTCCTCGCCCAATGGGAATTCCGTCAAAGGTGCAGAATTGTTATGAATTGAAGTCGTGAACGTGTTATTATGAACGTCATCGTTGGAAATATCGTTAGAACGTCGTTTAAGCTAGTACGTACGTAGTAGATTACATGAGTAGAGAGTACGTTGTGGAGAATTAACTCGACGGGTGGAATGTGTTACAGTATGATTTATAGTATGTTACATAAAATGCTTCCTTCCCCAACGATGACGATAGGAGCCGAGGCTAGTATTTCGAAGGAATAATGTAACACTTCTGTCCATGTGTTATAGTCCATAATAAATTGCATATTTATGTTCTCGATTCAAGAACAGAATTTCATTATCGATCTTTATGATTGAATATGCGCTGCATTTTATGGCTGTTTCCGTCCTCCGCGCCCGTTCTCTCCGTCTGTCCTTTCAGTCTGTTTCAGCGAGGTAAAGTACCACTTTCCGCACTGTTTTCTAGGCAAGAAACGATGCAATGAGATCTTCACTAGGAAAAAGTGCCGATTTTTCGATAGAAAGGGGGAAGCCGCCACAGCCATCGCGGCCACCGGTGGATCGTATTATTCATTAACTTTTATTTTTTTTTACTTTATCGCATTGTACTTTCGCAGTATATTTAATGGCCAAAATAAGCATCGGATGTGTTCGTGAATGCACTGAATACCTTAATATACTGAATTCAATGCAAGAAATATTCTTTCATTTCAAATTTTCAATTAAAAAATCTATATTTTGCGCTTCGTTTATTTACGAGATAAAGTGATATTTGAAGTATAAGAAAGTCAGAAATTGTGTCATTACAATATTTTACATTATAATACAGTGAGAAAGTATGTGCTTTTGTAGAGCCTCTAGTCTTGCTAATGTAAGAAGTAAATAATTTTCTCAGGTATATATCGTAATATGAATCCAAATATTGGATACTTTACACAATGGTTTTCATCAATCCCTCTGTTCGTCTGTAATCAACACTGGTGTACAAAGGATTTTCGTTATAATTGATATTCCTCGGTCGATAAAATTGATATTCCGGCTCTTCAAATTTGAAACGGATATTTTAATTTTAGGGAGTACTTTACATGATACTCCAACGACATTTTCGCAGTTCTAACCCCAGATGTTGTGGTGCAGATCCGATTCTCATTTAAGTGTGAATTTTCGAACATTGAAAAAGCTGAAAATAATGTGGGAAAGTATGTGGTGGTGTAACATCACCTGTTTACTGTTTTGTATTCCACATCCTCAACCTTTCCTTTCTTCCTATTGATTATTTTTGCATCTTCTTACTTATCCTTTATTTCCTCTGAAAGTTCATCCTCTCTCTGCCTTGGAGTGAGCTAGAGATTTCGGCCAACAAAGTTACATCCGCCGATCCTGTGACCGAGGTCACTAAGGTAGTAGTGTTGTAGCGATCACGGACCGAAGGATCGCGGGTTCGAGTCCCACCTCGGACATGGTTTAATTTGTGTTCGTCCTTTCACCTCTTATCATGACCATATCGTTTCATCTTCACAGTTACCATAACGTTAACTCCAATAGTGGTCGCTAATGACCTAGATGTTGATGCGACCTTCATTTTTTTAAAGTTACATCCCAGGAGATTCCTCCCCGCTGAAACGCGAGATCCGGTACAGACCTACAGGTCAGCCTGAAGAGGTTTTCTTCCAATAGGTATCTCACCCTGCGGAGCACTGCCCTAGTCGGGGCAAAATCGAAGCGTCGGATTGGCCTCCCGATTCTAGTGGTAGCGCAGTGCATGGAGATGAGTGCTGGTAGTAGGGGACAAGAATGAGGAAGGGGGCCCGTCTGTCAGATCAGCGCTCTCTAGAATATATTCCAGAGGGCGCTGGTCAGATCGTTGCTTTGCCACTGATCTGTTGCAGTTTCTCACTCTCAATCTCCCCGTAAACGTTCTCCTTTCTTTACCTTCCGTCTCTCCCTCCTTTTGAAATCTCATCGCAAACTTCCGCTTAGCGCTGTCCTTCAATAGAGATTTAAATGTTGGACTGTAGGGAATTCTGTATTTCCTGATATGCCTTCGACAATCGAAGAATAGAAGACCTGTGAGTATGTCTGAATTTGAAAGAAAAATCTATAAAAGTAATTTCGAATTTACTCATAAATCGACGGGAATCTATGCAGCTTCTGACCCTGTGAGAGGTGTCCAGTTCTGTTATATATCCACGAACTCGAGAAAAATCCAAAATCAATAATACCTTTTTTGATTTTGACTGAGAAATGCAAACATTCGATAGGTTTTTCGACCACTCCTCATACCCCACGTAACAACTGAATTTTAATACTTAGCGCTTTCCTGCTTTCAACATAGCTGAAGTGATGCGTCAACAAAGCTCAAAGAAATAGGCCGTTTGCCATTAAATGTTTGCTATTTACGTGAATTTTGATTTTAATGTTACAAGATAGGAAATATATATTTATAATTACAAATAAATTTTATTTTATTTCATTTTAAAACTGGTTTGAATTATTTTTCATTAATTTTTTATAATGTAACATTATAATTCATTTGGTCGAACTTTTTGATTTCCAAATTTATTTCACAATTTATTGAAAGTAAAATATCTTATTCTATGCTAAAATGGATAATGAATTTAATCAACTTTCGCCCATGTTGAAGTACTTTTTGACATGCTTCAAAACCAAAAACGATCTTTTAGCCGAAGAATATGAAATAGGTATACACATATACATGCGAAAGGCAATATCAACATTTGGCAATAATGTGTAAAGGTCAGTTTTTTCAAGAAACTACAATCAATTCTGCAGCGAAGTTTTTCCAAACGTTTTAACAATATTATAAAAAAGCGTAAAATTATACCAAAAATATTATATTTTTAAAATTAATTTAACATTCTATAAACACCAGTATCTAAAAAAGTTGCATTGAAAGTTTGCGACCCATCCAAATCTTGCCGCCCACGTTCCTGGTTTGCCTATTCATAAATCCGCCACAGTATCTATGAAGTGCAGCATGCATATATTTTGATAACGTCCATCACAGCGGGGACGGCCCTTGTAAAATCGTGCTTTCAAATCTCGGAACTGCGGTGACAAACCGACCGGCGTATCTACGGTTTCCTTCGATTACAGGATATCGCATCCAGGTTCTTCAGATTCATTTTTCAATGAGTGGTAATACCTCCCAATGTAAAACTACAGTTCGTTATATCGCACCCGAAGTCCTTGACGCGTCACTTGTATCTTTTCCTGCAATACCACTATACACAAACTACTTCTATGCATTTTACATACTTATCAGATAAATGCATACACTCATTCGAATGCAGAAAACGAATTTTAAAAACGTAGTAGAACTCCCAAATCCAGAACTACTTTTTACAACCGTTCTAGTTCAAGCATGGCATTGCACTAATACAGAATGCTCGTAGAAACAGGGGTTCACGGGAAACGATATAATGTAACAGTTCTATTAGTTCACGTAATTAATTATAAACATTTACTGATAATATTTTTTTGCATACCAGCATTACAAATGACCTCTTCTTTTTGCAAGAAATCGTACATACAAGGGCCTTTTACGGCACAAATGATGACTCATTAGATTTTACGACACGAATGATTTCGTCATCACACATTCAGCCGATCGCAACGAGAGACTCTTGGGGTGGTAGCGGTAAATGGATTACCGACCACCATTTTCTCGTACAGATGTCAAATACCCGCGACGTCACAAGGAAGTTGTTTCGCAATATTAAGTTTGATTCTCTTAAAAAATTATAATGTTCTCATACAAAAAATTAGCTTATACAACTCGTTTATAATGCCACTTTATTTCATTCTTACAAATTTGAACTCTCTCCTAACGCCGCTCGTTTTCAAAACATGTACTCATTCAATAAAGCTTAACATTATCAACTGGTTGCAAAAACTACACCCACGCTGGACGGCCAACTGTAACGGTTATATTAGTTCACATAATTAATTATAAACATTTACAGATAACATAAGTATTTCGCCCCACTCTGGGAATGCCAACTGTGACGGTTTCTTTGAGTTATAAACAATAATATTTTCCTCCACTGACATTGGTTCTCTCCATATTATTGCCTGAAGAACTATACGATAATACTTCCTACACCTTCGAACTAAACCACCGTTTTCAGTAAAATGTATTTTTGGGTGTGGGTTCGTGAAGCCGCCCTTTATGGGAAACCGGGTGTCTATCGTATTGGGAATTGGATACGTAGTTATTCCCCTCTCTTGGTCAAAACTGAAATGAAACGCCAAAATGTCTAAAATTTATCATTCCCACCGCAATCATCGGTGCAATTTCGTTTATTCCTGTATCAAAACTATTACCTTACTTCACAGCCGCCTCCAATTGCTAGCACATAACACATTAAAAGAAAATAACAACACCAATAAGCTGAGGTCGTTAGCCGAATTCGTTTACTGCGCTCCGTGAAGTCACGGAGGTTAAGCGAATTCGAGACTCGCGAATCCCTATTAGGATGACCGGCTAGGAACCTCAGGATCTAACGTCGCCGAGCCCCTGGCCGAAGGGATAAAAGGCACTAACTGACTACGATGTGAAGAAATTTGACAGAGTAAAGGAGGATTACTCCACGCAAGCGCTCAACAGCCAATAAGGTTTCAAGAGACGCGTTGCGTCAATGATAAGCAAAAAATTAAAAATAAATAAATATTTATACCCTTTCTTTGAAAACACAATACTGCAACATATTCACACATAAAATATAAAGGAAAAAAATTCATGCGTGCATTCCATCTTTACGACCATTTTACTTTTCAAATTGAATATTCTATCTACTGCTAGAAAACATTCTTGGTCTTGTCATATTGCTACGTCGAATAAAATTTTAACGTTCACATCCCTTTTATTGGGCGCTGCTAGTTTCACCAGAAAAGCAACATGTGCTCCGCCGACCCCCAGAATTACCATACTTTCATTAAAAAATTTGTTGTTGTTGTTATTATTATATAAAATATAGATTGTACCAAAACGCCGATTACATCATTGCTTTATTAAAAATGTTACCTACATATTTTGTCTTAGAATATTTTCTCAAATGTTTGTACCGATATGATTTTTTGTCTTCCTGCGCTTTAGATTTTTGGATAAATGATGGGTTATTTTGACGATATCAAATAAATGGATATGGCAGCCTTTAAAGATCAAGTTTCAGAGATTGAGTGAAGTTAATAAAGTGGTTCAGTGGAATATTTGAAAGTGGCAGTGGTGAAGTATTTATTCCTGTTTTGGGGACGGTCCATTTGTTTCAATATTAATTTTTTCAATTGTAATATTTTATTGCACTACTAGTTCTGAAAACAGCAGGCAATTTTTGGTTCTTAATAATTTTATCTACCTCATCAAATTGCTGGAAATAATCGTGAAGTAGCTATATATATTTTTTCTAGTTAAACAAGCTAGCCAAGTTTGCTGAGGCAATAAACATTAAATCATTCCCACAATTTATAGGTCTTGTTCTCATACATTCACGGATCTTCACGACTTATCTTGTTCTTACATTTTTAATACACGAGTTCCCATCAACTTACACGACCAATAACAAAACTGCTACCCGTGATCTGATGTCTAAAGTGGTATCGCAATAACAACAAACGACTTCTTACTCAGTATCGCCTCCCGCCTAGAAAGTTCTACAAATTGGCGAGTGCAGTGCAATTAACGTAATTGTGTTTTGTTCCTGCACTATATACGGCGTCGCAGGGGAAATTTCTACAGCAGTTCTCCAGCGTGTTTATTGGCGCCTAGTACGTTGTACCGGGAACCTGTTTACAAATGCGGACTGCGCTATCAAGAGCACGTCACCCCTTTGAAGGTTCAACTCACGTAAATTCTCCAACATTCGTCGTACGCGTACTTGGCACTCGAAGAAGTGATATCATCGACCTTCTCGAAGTCGCGTCGCACGATCTCTCCAATTAAACGCAACAGGTTTATTGGAGCGGCTGCCGCACCGCGCCGGCCGGAGGCTGGGCGTCCCCGCCAGGGCGCAGTGCGCGCTCGACGCGATCTCCGCGGACAAAGTGGCTACGTCCAGAACTATCGTGTTCACGGATAGTAAATGATCAACGCTCGTGAAACTGCAAAATGTCGTAACTCACATAATTTATGAAATTGAGATTTTGATATCAATAGATTCATTGTGTAAGAATACACCTCTTTACAGCATATCGTATTCCCAAAATAATATTTTCCTGCACAGTTTTATAAAAACAAACTGTTATAATGTATACCAATAATTTGTAATATTCAGGCAAAATGGTATGCCACATAATTTAAAAACATTTAAAAAACAAGTTCTATTCATTTTAATGATAAAGTATGAAATTAACGACATAAAAAAGTTTAAATCCAAAGTCTAACTTGGAATTCTGAAAGGTTATCCAAATTTTTAGTTCTTCTGTAAAATATTGTTATTGTTGGATACGACACTTTGCAGTTTCGTGAGCGATAAGCAGATATACACTTGCTGAAGCCTAACATTGTATTTCTGCCCATGATTTCTTAAGCTACATGTTACAGACAGTTCATTATTATATAAAATATCCGAATAGCTTTTTAAATAGCGAAGGATTTATTTTATTTTCATAATCGTTTCTATTGCCCATGTTTAATATTTCAACATTAATAGGGAGCGCGATTGCTCGGTCACACTTACCGTCCCAATATTAATCCAGCATTGGTTGAATGCATCAATTCAACTCGTGTGTTTGCGTGCACGGGCATGTAAATGTGTCTTGGCATCTTTGCATGACGATGAATGCAGTGTATTTTGTGTTGAAATTTTGAGATTGTTTTGATAACAATAAAAAATTTAAAAACATAAAAACTGTATTCTAAGCCATTCTCCATAATAATTTCAAAAGTGTACTGTAAATGTCTGTCTTCAAACTACATGAAGCACAATATTTTTGCCTTCAGGTAATGACGAAAATACATTTTTCTTTCACTTTCAATACGTAACTTCCTTTAAAAATTTTATTTCTAGCCTTCGAATCTTCCTAACAGCGCTTTTTTGAAACGTTTATTTATCTCTCAACTCTTTATAATGAGAATGTTGGGAGGGATTCTGGAGCTCAAGAAAACGAGCGCAAATGGTACTTTTCCGCCATATGTAACATACTGTTTTCAAGGTTCTTTGACTAAATAAATAAAAAATGAAAGCAAAGGAAAACATATCACAAATTCTCCGACGCAATGCCATGGGAAACCCACCGTTCTGTACTTCTTAATTTAGAAATGTTATGCTTTCTTTTCGAATGATATAATAATTGAATATTGTTCAAGCGGATTGCAATTGAAAAACTCTGTAAGGTGATCAGTGGGGGACGGATTTTAAGGAAATGTCTTTTTTTTCACTTGAGATCCATTCCTTTTGGTATTGAAATCCACTGTATGTTATAACAAAAGGAAACTACGCATTTTTATCTGTCATTTTTGTGCATTTTTCTTCTTTTTTGATTAATAAGTCATTTTTTTTACCTTTTTTTGTCATTTTTAAAGCATTTTTCGTGATTTTCATCCAGTTTAATATCATTTTAATGATACTTCCTTCAAATAATATTTTCAATTCATTTTTTTCGCTCAAATTGTAATGACAGCAGTTGTGAATATGTAATCTAAGATTTCTGTGACGCCTTCAGCACCATTATCTGTTCGACGGATTTCACGTTAGCTACATACACAGATTTTCTGGTCCAGTCCAAACCAATAGTTTGCAAGCTGATTTCACTTGAACGAAAGAAAGATGCCTCAATTACATCAGTAACATATCCAACAGCTTGAGATGTTTATCTGAACTGGTTTTTATCAATTTTTCACGTCATATTTCTTCGCTTTTAGAGGATTTTAAAAACATTTTAAGTGCATTTTATTGATACTTTTTGGTGATGTTTTAGGTCATCAAAATCTGCCCCCTAGTGATCAGCAATTGCTTAGTGTCCTAGGAGAATAGGCCGAAACACTGTGGCAGTAGGCGAACACTAGAAGTAATCAGACACAGAAGATGGACAACTTGTAAACTGGTTTTTGCAAAGACCATACTGCTCCAAGTCGTTAGAGACCGAAAGTAATACGTAACCTGCAAATCAAGGATTATTAATTTTTTTCTGAAAAAATAGCAAAAAATATAAATATAAAGAAGAGAGCTCAATTGGGCTACTTGAACAACTTGAAAGGAAGAACATTGGAAAGGGAAAGAATTTACTTCTTGCGAGGATTACAGGATAAAAAGGAACTGAAAGTGCACGTTTGAACCACATCAGAAGTCGGTTCTCACCACAACGTGACAACTCTGGTCTTAACAAAGGTTCACAAGCTAGGCAACGAAAAAATATTCACAAGCGCGACTATAGCTCCAACCTACCAAATATTATACAGAATTATTATGAAGAAGTAAATGATAACTCTTTCACTTTAATATAACTTGAGCTAATTGATGGTAGGGATATTTTGAATGTTTAGAAATACAGACGCACAGAATTGCAATATGAAAAGAAATGTTTAATGATTACTGTTAGTTGCGTCAAATATTAGTATTCTCTTCCAAAATTTGGCTAGGAAAACGTATTCTACAAGAAATTTATTCCAGGGAACAATAATTCTGCGAAACGGTTTTCTGGAACAAGTTACCAACCGAATAAGAAAGTGTCTCAACCCGAGCGGAAACTCATCGCAACTTTCCTGGAATTCATGGTGCGCCTTTTGAGCGATTAAATTAACCCTGACGGTACGGATAAAGACAGATCAGGAAACCAAGAGGGAACATTAGAAAGTCTGCAGCAATAAGAAGAGTGTTATAAATGCTTAAACTCTGAATCTTTTAAATCGATAATATGCGAAAAAATAAAGAGAATATAGTATTGCCAGTGGAAAATGCCACTTATCTAGGTTTCACTAGCGTACTATGGGTTTAAAAAGAAACGTTCTTGTCCGAAATGTGGATCCCAAGTATCCACATTCTACGAGTATATTGTTTTTCAGTGCTCTGAACTAGCCCATATAAAACAGTACTTAAATTTCTCTTAAAAAACTCTTTATTTAATTCCTTCTCCTCTGCAGAAGAATGTAAAAAGTCTTACAACTTATAAAAATCTCAAGACTTTTACACCTTAATATAAAGATCCTCCTTTACTTACATCTCAACCAGTACAACACTGCAAATATATTATTAATATTAAAGTCCTAGTAATGTAAATAAATAAATATGTGTATCTATCCCAAAATGTAAGCACTCAAAATATTGACACTGATCGACAATTTATGCTTGTATGAATTGTGTCTGTATAATTGAATAATTGTAAAAAATGTATGATCTTGTGTAAATGCTAAATTGATGCTCGTGGTCGCTTATGATCCATTTGTTAAAAAAGGACCATAAATGATTTTTTTTAAACTTCACTCTAATTATAAATCATCGGATCTTACGAACTTTTAACTGAGTAAAAAATATATTTAATCAATACACCTAGTGATCTATATAAATTGAGATACAGAGAAATGCACATTGTACGAAGACATTCCTTATGATGATTCCGTAAAATGTCAAAGCTGAAAATGTGACCTCAAAAACTAGTTAAGCTTGATCAACTATTGATTTTGACAATTTAGAACAACACACGGCTATTTTCTTACTTTCTGTTATCAAATTTTTAACTTCCACAGTCACGAAATCATCAATCGAATCATCTATCAAGTTTAATAACAAACAAATATATATGGTATTTGAACCCAGCACTGGAATAAAAAGATGACACCTAAGTGGGCTGTGCCGTCTAAACGTCAAAAAAAGTTATCAAAATTTCGATTTTCCAATCTTAAAGTTAATAATCATGTAATTGTAAGTTCGGAAAAAAATATTTTATCTTTGTTATTTTATTTTCTTATTGTGAATACTATCTGAGGATCGTCCATCGTAATGCTAAAGAGGTGGGTTTAATGCAGAGTTACGCTGGATTGCATAGGGGTAGTGGAAATTTAATGGAGTGTTACGTAACACTATTTATTTTCATTTTTTTAAACATTTGATGAAATATTTCACGTTATTCAGTATTTTATTAAAGCTTTGAAATATTAACAAATTAAAAATTTCTTACGTACAAGTTGTAAAAAAATAGAAGTATTTTTCATAAGAGGTATATTAACAGAACGTGTTAGATTGCCAACAAAACATTGAAAATTTATCTATAGAATATTCTATAATCAATTAATTTGGTGCTGTAGACTCGCGCCATACGTCATCCATGACGCAGTGTGCACGGCTTATTTTCAGAAATTTTCTCGCCTATGCGTTCTTTCTTCACTGAAAAATTGTTTCCAATGGTGTGTCAGCATTGCCAATTAATTCTATTTATATATCATTTTATTTATATATTTTTATGTAATTTTAATGAACAACACAAATAAAATTAATACTAATTGTTGTTGACATCGTAGGCTTCCGCGGCCAGAGCCATGATCTGGGCTGTCCGGGTGACGCCCCGTCAGCCTGCAGTACAGTCCTGAAGAGGACCGCGATATGTCGGTCGAAACGTCGGCACCCCAGCCTTCGTCACCCGGACAGCCCAGATCACATATTGTTGTTGCTGATGTACAATTTATTTTAACGTATTGTAAAGGGCAGGGGTTGTCGCATGCGTTACGTAATTATTTAGGGAGGTTGAAGCGCGCGTTACGGCGATCGGCACATGTGTATTAGTGAACTGAATGTAAATATGTGTGTGTGTATGTGTACATGTGTAAGGAAGAAAGGAGGGTTCGGGAATGAGGAGGGAAAGATGGCGCATGATCCTCGGCCCATTTGTTAGGGAACTGGTCCGGCATTCGCCTGGAACTGATCCGAGAATCCAGGGTAAACTACTGATTAGAGCAGCTAGACACTGGAATTCTCATCCAGACAGTTATTGAATTCGACGTAGCTGCCTACAAACTAGAAAAATTCGTCACCGTCCTCGAATCCTAGAACCTCCAGATCAAACTGAAGTGACAAGTTGTCATTGTCAAAGACTGTTTAAATGCTACACGAGTAAGGAAAAAAAAACTTTAAATTATCAGCAATAAGGTAACCGAACGTTCGGCCGAAAAGATGTTGAAAATTCAGCACTGTGCGCGGTTGCCGCCGCCGCCACCGCCGCGCGGGCTGCGGTCGCTGCGGGCGCGTCTGGACGGGTCCATTACGTCAGAGCTGCGCGGCTGAGGTCACAGTCGCGGCGCCAAGGCCGGTGAGCGTCCTGCAGCAGCCGCCTACTCTACCATCGGAAGGGCCGGCAGTATAAGACACCAGTGGCGGTGCTGGTATACTTGGATTTTCTTAACGTCGCGCGTGGGACTTGCCTTCACAATGGAATAGGGCACGGATTTTTGCGCCTTCTCGGTCGCGCCGACAGATGTCGCATGATCGCGACCGTATCAAGCAGTGCTGCAGATCAAGTGACATCTAGCGGCACGACCCAGAAAGGAACGAAAAGCCCCGACGTATTCCATCGTGAAGGCAAGTCCCTCACGCGCCACGTTACGAAAACTCAAGTATTGCAGGGGTGGTGGCATTGGTGGCCAATGGCGGCGAAGGAACAGTTGAGGCGGGGGGGGGTAACATGTTATGTCAGGGAGGGGGGCTAAGATGTATCGGGGATGTCGGTAGTCACTCAAGCTACAAGCTACATCGCTTCCAATTTTAATGACCCATTTCCAATCAGTTGCATATGCGTGAAGAACATTTTCTCATTTCGACTATCATTATATTAATAATGCGATAGAAGTCAAATCTTACAAAGCAGTGAACCCCACACTCAGAATTAGCCGTATGTGTTCGATACGTCACAGTGTTCCTTGAAGGAAAATCTTGACAGAACTTTTTGCTAGAAATAGCACTTTGATTATAAAACTTAAAATTAATAATGTCATGAACCTGACATAAGGAGGGCTATATAGTTCTCTAAAGGTGTGCTGCAGCTCAGCAATGAGCCGCTAAATTATGAGTCAATTCCTTAAAAATAATTTAATAAAGAAGATATGAACTTGCTAAACTTCGATACACCAAGTTGAATCATTTGTATTACAGGCTAGCGAAATTAAAATGTAATTTCATTAAATTAAATATTTTAAAGATAATGGTAAATGTGACCTTGTTTTCCTATGCACAGTAGTTCATTTCAGGGAGGAATAGGGTCCTGCAATAGTTTCAGATGTCAACTGAATAAGGGAATGCAATAATTTCAAATGCCACTTTGTCGTCAGATGAATAGCAAATTTATGACTTAAGAGAATCATTGTGAGACAACATAAAGAAAGAAACTGACCGTTAACTCCAAGCAAAATCGATTGTAGGAACATGGAGTATACGTTTTTTTCATTTCGTGGCTAAATGGGGGGGGGGGGCTAACTGAGAGTGAAATAAGGGTGATTTGATAATTCACTATGCTTCGAGGTATGACGGATTACGGCGCAGCGCTGTCGGCAGCTGGAAGGTGGGTTGGTCGGGCGGGCCGACAATGGGCAACAGGGTGGAGCCGGTCGATGAGAGCTGACGGGGCAGATAACGAGGCGGATTGATTGGCTGAAGTTAATTCATTGTGAGCATGACGGTTAACTCATTACACAATCACTAATATTAGTAGTCCAATGTAGTTGTTTAATTTTAATGAATTTTGATTTTAATACAAAAGCGAGATGCCAACGCTGGTGGGTGGGGAGCGGAGGGGGGGACGACGGCGGCGGGGGGAGGCGGCGGCAGTGGCGTCGGAGGCTGCGGTGCGGATGCGGAGCGAAACGGCTGGCGGGCGGTGCAGTCGGCGACCGTAACCCTGGCGAAAACCGCATTCTGCCGAGTCACTGCGCCGGTGATTCCCCGTACTCGCTTTTCTTCCCGCCCTCCCCCTCCCATCGCTTTCCCTTTCAACCCTTCACGCCACCCTCTCTGCAGCTGCTCGCCTTCGGCCTTCGAACTCGCGCTCTTTCGGGTCTTACTTTTGTTTCGGAATGCTCTGTACGTTGTCATCACTACTGCTCTTGAGTTAACATGTAAACTGAACAATTTAATGTCAACCAAAAATAAAATTGCAATAAAGACAAAACAAAAGAAAACCACTACCTTTGAAGCCTCTTTGTTTTTCTCACGTTCGAATCAATATTCCTATCTTACTTTTTCACTTCGTTTTCTCTTCCTGCCCTTCTTTCTCCTTATTCTGCTTATTTCTCACTTTTCTCTCCTTATTCTGCTTATCACGAGCGTTCATAATGTCAGTTCTCCGTAATTCTCAGTTCTGCTATGGAAGTTCATTAGATGTTTTATTTCTACACACAAATATTGGTTGGCAATGATTACTATCGGTAGATGACTTAAATCCTTGATATTGTCGTCGTTGCTGGTGGTATGCTCACCAATAAACATCCACATTACAAATTTTTATCTTCAGAGTTCAGGGCAATAGTGCGTGCCAATAAGCTGCTGGAGGTCAATGGGCATTAGATGAAACTTTGAAGGAAATTGGAATATTCCTAATTTACTTCATCTATGGTAGTGTGCTCAGATTCCTTACGACTACAAATTACCTAGTACATTACATAGGTCATGTCTCATTCATTGTCTTAACTTTCATATACAGTAAATACATTATTATTAATTGGGTACATTATATCATTTTTGCTGCATTCCAAGATGGAGTATGATTCCAATCCACATCATAAACATAACTTCCCCATAATATTTTTACTTTTAGATAGCACTACGTAGTGATGAAGAATGTTATTGAATTCAAAACAGTACCAACATAATAAAACATTGACGAAGGTACGAGAGCAAGGACAATGCAATAAGAGTTTACGATGGTTCCCCTATCTTCGGTTCCCACCATGCACATTCCCTGACGGGTTCCAATGAGACTTACTTGGAGACAATTGATGGAAAATTAAATACTATGTTTTAAGTGAAAAATGTCAAAAATCATAACATTCTTCCTACAGTTTTACCTAACAACTGTTCCAGAATACAAAGGCTACGCCACTGTTCGTGAATATTCTATTAATATCGACGTTCACAGTTCAAATCTAAGTTTTGAGATATAGACGTGTTAAAGCTAAATCTCGCTCTCAATATGTCAGACGCATCACTTGAATTTGAAATTTATAGTATAATAATAAAAAGTAATAAATTTCAAATTCAAATGATGCATCTGACTTTTCAGAGCGATATTATACTTTCAAACGGCATTATCCCCAAAACTAGAATTATGAGGTGATTCCTTTCGAAACTGTGCTGTAGACATTCCTTACGCTTGTAAAACCCTTTAAAAAATGAGTGATTGTGGGAAACGGTGTAAGCGCCAAGAATTGTAATTGTCTTCATTTTAACGAAAAACGCTCTACTTTCTGTGAATATAGTGCAAAGAACCAAGTTGTAGCATACCGTTCGAATAATTGAATTGAAAAAATGTTTTTATTTAAAGAATATTCATACATATTTTGAGAAGATATTTTCGTTACCTCGAATATTTCTATTTTGGCACTTATACCCTTTCCCACAAACACCTCTCAATTAGTATCAATTTTTTTTACATTTCCCCGAGCACCTTAGCATAACTGAATTTTGCATTTCTTACGACTAAGACGATGGAAACTTCCGATGCGCCATTGATACCCTTTCCCTTCAACAAGCAACTCAAATTATTACAAAATTACAGTAATTGACAGAAGAAGAAAGAAGAAAACGTATTTGTGCTTGTTTTTCTGTTGTACTAACCTAGTTTTTTAACTTGTGGTGATCGGATGATTAGTGATGCGCAACGATGAGAGAGGTGTGGTCTCCATGACATCATTACTATTTGCAGACTTTTGCTTTTTGTACACATTCAAGGTTAATAATGATTTATGCAACAGTCTGAGGGCGAATAGTGTGACTCAGTATTCATTCAATTAGTACATGTGATATCAAACAGTAGTCTAGGGACACGGAAATTTATTTAATGCATCAGAATATTTCTAGTAGATACAGTGATCGATAACCACTGTACTGACGGGTTTATTGGAGAAATTTTATAGTAAAAATCGCATAAATCATTTACTTTACTTCCTGTGCCATCTATTTTCTGTATTTATTAGTTTCAACTTAAGAATCATGTTTGTTAATTTTTAAGTTAGCCTCCCAGTAGTATGATTTTCGAAAATATATTTGAATCTCGAGGAAAATGGTATTTGAATATCGTTACCTATATTTGAATATACTCCTAGTGTTTTGGAAAAAACGAAGATTACGAATATTTTCTCAGGAATTGTGCAGTTCACGACACGAGGAATTACTTTCGAAAACATGACTATTATGACTTTCCACGTAAGAATATATTCAATGATAGTGCAGAAACCAATTATTTAACGTTTTCAGCTGACGTTCGGCGTCCATAACAATATTCCCTTCTTATACTAATAAAATCGTATTATTAACTACAGAGTTCAAACAGCAACACATTCTGGAGGATTTCGTGTCTGAAGGGCTTAATAAACATCCAGGCTAATAGTACTGTAAAAAAACAGTCACCATACTAAGTACTTGAAAACAAAACATCTTTGTACAGGAACACACATTTACGTTAACCAGGATCACGTAACACACATGTTGTTATTACGAAGAAGGTGAATTCTAAAGAAGCACTTGAACAACATTTATAATGCCACGCCTCGGAGTCCTCTTTGACCGTCGCCGAACCTGGAAACCTCACATCCGCCAATAGACTTGCTCTAGCCACACAAAGAACTCACCAGCTTTTCCCAATACTACGTCGATCTTCTCCCCTCCAAATCCAAACCCGTACCCATCTATACAAAGCTATGATCAGACCTATGCTAACAACCGCATGCCTAATTTCGGGCTCAGCAGCCAAATCTCATATCCATAAGCTTCAGACCTTTCAAAATCGTTTCATAAGGACCATCCCCAAAGCACCTTGGTTCATACCCAATGAACTACTCCATCTCGAGCTCGGCATACCCCTCATTACCACCAACATCAAGCAAAGCGCCCTTAAGTTTTACCACAAAATCCCTTCAATCTCACAAGCCCTCCACTTTCAATTAGGGAAACAAACCCCAAATAGAGCACGTATCCGCAGGAAACTCCCCAAACACTTTTTCGACCCACTCGAAGCATTCACACACCCACAACCCCTCTAATTAATTCTAACCAAAAATAGAACTCAATTGAACTCAATTCTGTAGTTCTATATCTAATGTACTTCCAACCCATTGTAAAAGAGGCTGTACGCCTGAAAGCAAATAAAAAAAATATATGATGCCACTCCCTCAACGATCTGTGACACATCTCACAGGGTCTACGTAAAACAAACCACTTCATATTTGCCGCGATCTTTTCGTTCGCACACGAATCCCGAGAAGGTCGCTCCCGTAAGTCAGCGCGGGAATTTCCTCCCGCGGAACGCGTTTGGCTTTCCAATCACGACGAAATTGGCGCGGGAGCCTCGGAAAAACGCGCAGTCATCCCCAAACAGCGTCCGCGGCTGCGCGCAAGTGCGCGCGGCCTCGCCGGAGATTCGATGACCCGCGCGCATCCACGGCGCCTTCTCGGAACCGCATCGCTCCGTCTGCGCTCCTCCGGCAGGTGAGAGCAGCAACGGGATTCCCGCGCCCCGCCGCCGCCGCCGCGCAGTGGGGCCACGCGGGGGAAAAGTGGGCAAAACGTATTTTTAAGTGTTTTTAGGAATAAAAAACACATTTTATAACTAATTAATAACTAGAGGGCGGATTTTAATGAAATGTCATTATTTTTCTTTACACTTTAGAAGAATGCCGTTCAGTTTAGACATTCATTTTATGTTATGACGAAAGGAAATTACCCATTTTTATAGGTCATTATTTTGCATTTTTTGTCGATTTCGACAAATAAATCATTTTTTTACCTTTTCCCGTAATTTTTAATGTATTGTTTGCTGATTTCATATATTTCAATGTCATTTTTAATGGTATCAAATAATATTTACGAGATGCAACAAATGTTCTTTACAGAATTACTCAGTAGCCAATTCGATTTGTTCGCCTATAAATTGTTTTGACAGCCGTTGTAAGTATGTAATTATTGTGATGTTTATCAGCGCCATTGCCGGTTTGGCCAATTTCGGAATAACTAAAGACCTGGTTAAAAAAAACTGGTTTCCTGGTAAAAACAGTCCAAACCAAAAGTTTGCCAGCTGAGTTTACTAGAAGGAATAAAAAAGCCTCAATTACATCAGTAATGTATCCAACCGCTTGAGTTGTTCATCCGAACTGTTTTTACCACAATTTTTACGTCATTTTTCTTTGGTTTTAGGAATTTTTAAGAATTGTAAGAGCATTTTATTGATAATTTTTGGCGATGTTTTAGGTCATCAAAATCCACCTCCTAATAACGGCTTATTTAACTGTTTAACCTTCAAATATTTATTTACATAACCTCAAAGTCAGAACGTTCATCGTGTGACGCTTTTTCAAGAAGTGAACTTATACTTGAAGCCAACAACATTGGTGTAACTTCTAGATCCAGTGCCTTTGTGATAATTTTTCTCTATTCCATTTGTGAAATCAGTGGGTTAGATGCAATTAATAGTCTGCGAAGCACTTCCTTTTTTTCTTCCGTTTGTTTTTCTTTTCAGTGTATTTAATAACACCATACAGATCGCTCCTTATTAATAAAGAGCTATCAGTGCCAGATCATGAAGGATAAATAGAAAAAATTAATATTGTAGGTAGAAAGGCTAACAAAACTCGATGTGCATCATCATAAACAAAGTACCTTAACGCAAAATAGGGCAAACATGGTCAAACTTTTATTAATGTCTTGAAAACTAGATGAATTCCAGAATCAGATTCAGTTAATATCAGAGCCCGAAAATGCCCGGAAGGGAACTAAAAGACAATACAAAAAATCAGTTTTAAGAATTTCATTCCATTGTGATACGTGAAGTTTCTCTTTGGAATTACTAAATTATTATTCAAGGAATGTGTTTTTTTAGAAATACAAATTTAAAATACATATCTCCAGATATCGTATCCATAACACGTGCGATTCTGATAATCGAGAGAGCAAAAATATTTGCTTCGAAAAAGACATCTCTCTTCTTACTGCACGAGCGAAGAAGTGGGGCGCGCATCACTTGTGGAAGTTCAAAGTTGCACTGAAACAAGTCGCGTGATTCTCCCTTCCTTTCCTGATCGGAGAACGGCGAAGGAGACATTTTGCTACCTCTTTCATGTGAAATGAAGCTTCTGAAGTATATTTTCACTGGGGACTTTTTGCCAACTTTCCCCTCCCGTAGCCCCACTGCGCGCCGCCTGGAGTGGCGCGGACGGGAGTCCGAAGCGCGACCGGAGCGGTCGGAAGAAGAAGGGCGAGACCGGAAAGTGAAAAGAGCTATTAAGACGACTGAAGCATCGGACTGTCAATAGATTCTTGGCGGTCCGGGAGACGAAGTGTCTAGGCGCTGTCGCCAACATTTCCGTAATCAATGAAGGAAATTCGTGCTGAAGAATAGGTGTGTGTGTGAGAGTGAGAGAGAGAGAGAGGAAGAAGAATAAAGAAGCGATCTGAAGATGGTGAATTTTCTTCTCGGTCAACAAAGTGGCTATGCAAACTATCCCTTCTTTATATTTCTGTGAGATAGCAGGGCTAAATGTGAGCATTGGTTAGGAAAAACTTGGCCTGTGCGGAAAGATATAGTTGTAGAGGAAAACAATGTAATCAGTTTACCTTTAGATGCTCGAGAGAAAATTATTCTCTCTCCTTTGCATATTGCTTTATATATATGCTTTGCAATTTCCATGTTCTTGGCTGCAATGAGCATTAAGGCCCATTACCTACAGAGCCACTTGGATTGCTTTCCTTCAAGATTTCACCAAGACTTTCATCAATAGAAGAGAGACACTAAAGAAAATGGACTACACACATTATGGCAGACTACTTTTGGATCATGGAGCGTGACTGCCATGGCATTTCTCACTCCAAAAAATGTATTTAAAATTATTTTTGGGTGTTGAATGAATGGTTGATTTTGTGAATTTTTAAAAGATTTTGAAGAGAAATTATGTTATTTACAGTTATCTAATTAATATATTTCATTTATAAAAACAATTTTATTTTATTTTTCAACAAATTAACACCAGTAAAGTAAATATTTTGTGTCCACATGCCATTGATGCTCCAAAATTCTAGCACACGCAGACTGGAAGCGGGGTATACGATGATAATTCTGCATTTACAAAATTCGAGCTGATAGAGCAAAACTAATGCATTTTTCGCTATCAACTGCATCGAAATACCCAGGAAAAAGTTAAATATCTGAGGCACCAAAATGTGTGTTGACCAGTGACCACAATGAAGGCACTCCTTCTGAAAAATATTGAAGTATGACGACTGCAATTTCGTCAGAGCGTGCGCCGAGCAGCCATTAATTAGGAACAACAAGAAAGAGACAGGAAAGGAAAGAGCTGTTACGAAGATTGCAGCATCTGAGCCCGGTGTCAATAGATTCTTGCCTGTCTGGGAAAAGCCATGTCTAGGCATTGTTTCCAACATTGGGGTAATCAATGAAGGCATTCCTTCTGAAGAAGATTGCAGTATGACTGCAACTTTAGTTGCAGCGGGTCCCGAACAGCCAAGAATTTAGGTCGAAACAATAAGAGGGAGAGAGACAAGATGGGAAAGAGCTGTTAAGAAGACTGAAGCATCTCAGGCCGGCATCAATATATTCTTGTTGGACCGGGAATCGTCAAGTCTAGGCATTGTTGCCTTCGCTTGGGTAATCAATGAAGGTATTAGTTCTGAAGAAGATTGTAGTACTGCGTGACTGCAACTTAGGTCGCAGTGGGCGCCGAAAACCAAAAAATTTTGGTCGCAACAACGAGAGCGAGAGAGAGAGAGAGAGAGAGAGAGAGAGAGAGAGAGAGAGAGAGAGAGAGAGGAGGGAAGAAAAGAGATGTTACGAAGACTGAAGCATCTGAGGCCGGAGTCAATAGATTTTTGCTGGAGACACGTTGTCTAGACATTGTTGCCAACACTGAAGAAGATTGCAATATGACAACTTCAATTTTGGTCGCAGCGTCCGCTGAAGAGCCAGGAATGTAAGTAAAGAGAAAATGGAAAGAGTAACCCCTTCTGAAATACTCGTAGAATTGAGAAGATCATGGTGTGACATAACACCATTTAAAGACGCTCACGCACGCTTATGACAGGTGACGGTTTCATACATTACGAATTACCTGCCAAACACGAGCGTCTGTTGCCGCAAATCAGCTACGAACGGAATCAGCCGTTCCTGATTCTCTTTAGGACATGTTTACAACTTTCCTGAAGTATCCTTAAATTTGTCCTATATAACCGCCCAGATCGCGGGTGAGTTGCGGGAAACAATTGAATTGGGAGGGGAACACAATCAGTCGGCTGACCGGTCTGCCGAGCATTATTGGGTACGAGACGCGCTAACTCGCAAACTCAAAACAGGCTCAAACTTGGGCGTGTATGAACCCCCTAAAATTCTGAAAGTAAGAACGAACGTTAAAACCATTCGCTGTTCCATTAGAGAACAACCATGGGGCAGCGGCACTCTGAGACATGCAACGAGAACGAGAGATTGCTACAGGATGTCGCAAAGCCTCAAAATGAAGAAAGTCGAAGTATATGGCAGACGCGGCGAGGAGGAGCGTTGCTTGTCAGAATTCCCGACATCGCGGGGTGTGGCTGACTACGCACGTTTGACCACTCCAGTTGTTGGAAACGAGGCAAGTCACCAGCCAGGAAACGGGGTGAGTAAATGTTCGGTGATGTAAAAATAGCGACGATCCAGATGACTTGTATACCGGGAGCGGTAGCTCGGTGCATCAACTGATGTCACTGCAGCGCCTCTGACCGGGAGGTCCTAGGTTAGAGTCCTGACGGCGGCAGGATTTTCGACTCTAGCGTTTCAGCTAGGTCGAATTCAGTCGCTGTAAGGAGGAGAATTCTAGAGGCCGGCTGCTCTGTTCGGTAGTTTTCCGTGGGTTCTCCGATCAACACCAGGCGAATGCCGGAGCAGTACCCTACCAAACGGGCCACGGACCGCGCGCGATCTGTCCTTCCTCTTCCTTGTTTTATCTTCTCCCCTTACACACACACTTACACTAACATGCACTACACTACCACATATTTCGGGAGACCGGTCGGGAGCTTAGAACTTGTCCCGGCTGGGGCGGAGCCCCGCTGGTGGGAGAGTTCTGGTTAGGGGGAAACCCCACTAGCCGACGGTAGGTCGGCGGCGGATCTCGCCATCCAGCGGGGGAAGATCACAGCCGTTTTCCGAGAAAAAACATGCACTACACTAACGGGACGAATGACCAAAGCAGTTGACGTGCGCGGAAACACGAAAAAAATCAATCAACCAGATGACTTACAGAGGAACGACGAAACGATAACAATAGAAAAGTATCAAATAAAACCAAACTCGATGTTCGAGCGATAGGGAGAAATTCTAGCAGAACGAGTCCGCGAACACTGAAAAGGGCTGGCAGACAGTCGTATAGATGTAAGGAAGGGGGAACTGCAAAGTTAAACCAAAAATTCATACATGTTTTTAAATGTAAAATTCACTCTAGAGAAGATAGGAAGCAATAGTCTACAGATAACAAGCCAAAAATGATAGCAAAAATGTTGATCTATTTGAATATTCCCGTTTCTGAATTGTAGCATCTTGAGGAGCTAGTATTGAAAAAGATGTATTCCAGTCTTGCAAATTTATAGACTAATTCATCAGGACAATCTTCCAGTTTTATTAATTTTTTTGTTTTACGGCAGGTTCTAAAATTCGACAAAGAATATCGTTATCACACTAGTGGTTACACTAGTGTAGTTCGTATCTGCAGAAAGACGTGCTAGTGCACATCCCGGAATACAGACGTATGCAGACGCTGAGGCGAATGGTTTTAATTTCAAGTATTGGAGGATATTCAAGGATGGTTAGAAGAGGAAAAAGTCTTTAAAAATATGGCAATTTATAAGCAGTTCCTTCAATTGTGATATTTTATTTAATTGTTCCGTACATCAATTCAGGTATATGCGAAGAAAACGGCGAAGCACGATAAAACTGAGCACCAGGCGAATGCCGGAGCAGTACCCTTCCAAACGGGCCACGGACCGCGCGCGATCTGTCCTTCCTCTTCCTTCTCCTATCCTCTCCACTTACACACACACTTACACTAACATACACTACACTACTACATATTCCGGGAGACCGGTCGGGAGCTTAGAGCTTGTTGCGGCTGGGGCGGTGCCCCGCTGGTGGGAGAGTCCTGGTTAGGGGAAAGCCCCACTAGCCGACGGTAGGTCGGCGCCGGATCTCGCCATCCAGCGGGAGAAGATCACCGCCATCTCCCGAGAACAAACATGCACTACACTAACGGGACTAATGACCGAAGCAGTTGACGCGCCCGGAAACAGGGAAAAAAATCAATCAATCAATCAATCAATCAATAAAACAGAGATGATAATGTATCCTGGTGGAGTGAGGTGATGTGAATGGTTCTAGTACGAGGTGTCGTTTTAGGAAATGTCTGTGGTATTCAACGATAACCGCAATTGGAGTTGAGTGTGTTGAGATGGAACAGCAGAGTGGGTCCACGTAAGTGAGGTAAGCTGGGGGCAAAGTGGGTTGAAGTGAAAAGAAGAGACAGAATCTACGCTCTTCGAGATTCCCCTTGCTCAATGGAATGACTAAATAAACCAGTGGATGTCCGGCACCCTGGGTTATTCCGCGTGAGATGGAGATAGAATAGTGGAAGTCACGTAAGGAAGCGAACTATATCTGCGAGATACGAGCGTAGTCAGATCAGAACCACCACTTCGCAATGCATATTAGTACCAGCGTGCTTACCACCAGTGCTTATTAATATTCATGTAGAGCCACCAAAGTGTCACTACCTGCAATACACAAGTAACTAAATTGTGGAAAGCTAGTTCAATTCAGAGTCTAAGTTAATTTACATACATATATTGACGTTTAATTTAGTGCTATTTATTAGCATGTGCAGCCGAAGTTTTCTTTAATAAATCCCCCTCCTACCAGTTGGACCAAAAATTACATAGCTATAAAGAACTAACACAAACTACCGGCTGAGCAGTCGTGCTGAATAAACAGATGAATGAAGAAAAGGATAGATGTTAGCGCTGGCAAAGGTTTTCTTGATTCTAGCCGACCGTGACCTAACCTGGAACTAGCGCCATTAACGGAGAGGTCAGGAATATCCAAGGCATAAAGAAAACACGGATCCCGGAAGTTTCTCAGAGTTACTAGCCACCTTCCTCCATCGTCTCCACCCTCTCGCCTCGTTTTTATGTGCTTCAAATGTCAACAAGGAAAGTTCTTTCAAACGGGCAAGGTACATATTAACTGTATTAAATATTAAGCAAAAGAAAATATATAGAGATTCTCACTATGAACATTTCATAATTAATATTTTACCATATTGTAGGTTTAGTGACAGGTAAAAATAACTAACAGCATGGAATGTATACTGTTAAAAAAGCTTCAACTTTGGAAATAAATATTTTAAGCACTGGCTTCCTAAACAAAGTAATATTTCCTTTATCCAATAATCGAATAGCCGTTTCTTGAAGTTGAAGGAATTAGTATCAATGAATTTATGGGCAAAACGAATTAATCTTATACCGAATCAATTGTTTTAGAACCATTATGAAAAAATATATTGTAAATAATAAATTTTATTTCTGAAATGTTCGATTTTTATGTTCTTCACTTTTAATTCGTACGTTTCGTTAGATTCTTGCAAAGCACATTCGAGAAAATGATAAATCGGTACCTAGTGATAGCAGCTTTGTGCTGGTGATAAGAGTTTAATTTAAAATATGTGGATTGTAATCAACTTAAGCCTAATTAAGATCACATTAATCCTAAGGAAGAAAACGAATTCTAGGATGTATTGTCCTTTTTGGCTTTTTTCTGTCTCATTATATATTTTTTTCTAATTTTTTAAAAAGGTTTTTGGTTAATTTATAAATATATTGCGATTCAGAAAAAACATCAGGTATAAAATCTGATGTACGCGACTTTTCATAATTTTGAGAGAGGTGACACTTGTTGAAAAACATTCTTCGCATTATGGTCGTTGCTACCTCTCGTTTTTTGGGCGACCCCCATCCCGGCGTCGCGGACTCACGAGGTATTTGGGGTCCTTCCTATCTCAATCAACAAGCACATCTCCCGTTCTGTAGTCCTTCCTACAAACCTACCAGAGTGGGCGGTGATTCTCTCGCTTCCTCTTGGCTGAAGTTCTTCCTAAGCAGCCTAAATAAGCGGCGAAGGGATGACGGATAGATTGCAACTGAGAATGCGTTACATGAGACAAGGAGAGGCTCCCCATGCTTCGATCACATGATGAAAACACTTATACATTTCCCGAGGTTTCGAGGTCACACCTTCTTCATGTCTCTCGTTGTCTTTATCGATTGAGCTTCCCACGGTGGCGCGTGTATTGTACTCATTACACATTTTAGATGAAAATGAGGATATTACTCTATCTTTAGAACATTAGGCTCGCAAAAGAGGGCAACGCATCTTCTTTTTCGACACCAACCCATGAGCCCATTATTGTCTAATATGGCCTCAATGTTGGAGGGAGGTGTTGAATGAAAGAAACGCAGTGAAGAACAAAAAAGATAAAATGTGAAAAGAAGTTCGTACATGATATGTAGGTATCTCACTCAAGGGCTGTTAGCCGAATTCGTTTATTACGCTCCGTGAAGTCACGGAGGTTAAGCGCATTCGAGACTCGCGGGTTCCTGGTTGGGTGACCGGCTAGGAACCCCGGAATCTAACGGCGTTGAGTCCCTGACCGAAAGGGATAAAGGCACTGACTGACTGCGACGTGACGAGACTTGACTAATATAGTAATTACTGAGTAACAGTAATGAAAGTAAATTGCTCAGTAACGGAGAATTACTCCAGAGAATACGCTCAACGTCCAACAAGGGAAAAGAGACGCGTTGCGTCAACGATGCAACAAATTAAAAAAAAAAAAAGGAGAGGCGAGAAGATGAACGTGCCCAACGTCTGCGCACACAGGATTGCCTAATATTAATGTAATGAGCCAACGTCATACACCCAAGCACGCGCACACACACAGACATATACATATATAATTGCATATAACACCGATATATCCAATTTATCATTAGCAAAATGTTTAATTTCGATCAATCATTTTCGATCTCACTATATGCCCTACAAGTTCGTAACAATTATTCTATAACAGCCTGTATATTTTAGAATTATATAAGAGCGATTACTGTATTTTAAAAAAAATATACACGAGAGAACTCAAAACGCTTCAATTTCAATTTAACTCAACGTGTCTCATTTTCATAAGAGTATGTATGGTTAAGGGGGTGGTTATGTGATGAAGAACAGTTAATTTTTCATTTTTTCCTCGCTTAAAAGAAGCTGTATACTAGAGTAATAACATAGTTTTCTCAGAAGAGCGATGCAGTGAGTGTTTGTAAGTACAAATCAAAGAGCCATTTAATGAGTAGTATGAGTATATCCGACTCTTTCCATCAATTCATCCTTTCTACTACGCAAAACGTCGTTCCAGAACTTGCTTTATATGGTATCTAGGGTTGTAAAATGGTTTATGAATTCATGAACTTAAGAAGTTCTTAATATTTTGGACGAACATTAAACTTTACACTACATTGACACGTTAATGGTTCAAGGCAGCAAGTACGATGTTCATTTTTGTCTCGTGAGTCCACAGTACGCTTCCAAGAACATACACTACTTGAACCCTACACCTGGTTCAACAGCAAAAAACTTATGTTGTATCTTAAGGAAAGAGTAACCACTTATGTGTGCTGGGAATATAGACAGTTGAAATTTGTACATATGCACTTGAGAAAAACTATTTCCCATAATACTGCGTCCCTAGAGCTCACCTAGTGCTCCTGGAACCAGTTGATTCAATCCTTCACTCCTGTCATATCTCTAACGGCTAGACACATCGATAACAACTTGAGCATCGTTAAATCAACATTCCAAAAAAACATACTTAACAACAATCAAGTAACAAGAAGATTAAAACGATTAAAGCTTCTAGACTTACTAAATTAAATGAAATACTTAAAGTTAACGGGTACAAAATTAAATAATAGAATTATAGAAGGATTTTAAATTACCGGTAATCCACACGGTGAAATGTACATTAAAGAAAACATTAGATTTAAATACACTGGCATGAATCCCAGATCTGGAAAGTGCGGAATATGAAATACTGCACGACACAACACACAAGGCACTTTTTGCGTGTTCATCATGTGAGGGAGTATATATCGGTTCATTGAGGTGAAATGTCTAAAACGACTTAAGAACTTATTCGGTACATTTTTGAAATGTTTGATGGCAATCAAAATGGCCCACGTTCAGGCCGTGATGCAGATACCGAACCTTCAACCTTCCAAACCTAGGCTGACGTTTCAATAGTGAAAATGTTAATTTACTGATAAAAAATTACATCTAATTAATATAAATATGCAAAACAACTTTATCCTTCAATATTTTTTGGAAAATGTCGTAGTCCACTGTTTGCTGGGCCTTTGGATTCCCCTAGTGCATGCGACGATTGTACGCACTTCCAACGCGTCCCCACCAGAATGACGCCCGGGCAGTTTTCCCGCGAAATTAGTGAGAAGCAAGGTCAGCGTGACGCTGCGCGGTGGGCATTTGTTAGCGATGGAAAGATAAACACGGAGAATGAAATATTCATAAGTCTCCTGTTTAGTCGGTTCCATTGAGTCAACCAACATACCGCAATTCGATTGGTGAACTAAATGTCTTCCCTGGTCACATAAGTATGCAGCTCACTGTTATCATATGGATAGCTTAAACGATTGAGTCTTATAGAATCACATTAGAAAAAACAGTTTGATGAAGATTGATTGATTGATTGATTTTTTCGTGTTTCCGGGCGCGTCAACTGCTTTGGTCATTAGTCCCGTTAGTGTAGTACATGTTTTTTCTCGGGATATGGCGGTGATCTTCCCCCCGTGGATGGCGAGATCCGGCACCGACCTACCGTCGGCTAGTGGGGTTTCCCCCTAACCAGGACTCGCCCACCAGCGGGGCACCGCCCCAGCCGGGACAAGCTCTAAGCTCCCGACCGGTCTCCCAGAATATGTGATAGTGTAGTGCATGTTAGTGTAAGTGTGTGCGTAACGGGAGAGGATAGGACAAGGAAGAGGAAGGTGAGATCGCGCGCGGTCCGTGGCCCGTTTTGGTAGGGTACTGCTCCGGTATTCGCCTGGTGTTGATCGGAGAAACCACAGAAAACTACCGATCGGAGCAGCCGGCCGCTTGAATTCTCCTCCAGACTACAGCTGAATTCGACCTAGCTGTAAAGCTAGTGTCGAAACTCCTGCCGCCGTGGGGAGTGGGAACCTAGGACCTCCCGGTTAGAGGCGCTGCAGTGACATCAGTTGATGCACTGAGCTACCGCTACCGGTGTTTGATGAAGAGATAGGTGCAATCGTGTTCGTGTAGAATCGTTCGATCGCACGTCACTTCGTTTCGCTAATCTCCATTTTCTCCTACACCTGTTTTCTCGCCCTTTCTCTCTGCCTCTCTTCTTTCTTTTTCCATTACCTCTCTCTTCATTCTCTCTATTTTGCTTTAACAAGAGTCCCCAAGTATTTTCGGAGATACCTTAAGGCATCTTCGTAAGGTCTCTGTGTCACCGCCATACGATGAATATACTTCTTCCTCCCTAGTACACATGATTAATAACGTGTGAATGAATGGCTTTCATCAGGATCAAGACAACGAAAAAGCAACGATTGTGCAGTGGCTAATTCAACTTCAGATGAGGCACCAAAACAATTCATTATACTCGTACATGTGCATATCGCATAATTCTGAAGAATTACATAAGTCAAATACAAATGTTATCTGTTATATTCCGATTTAATTGTAGTGAGTTCTGACGTTTGATCAGCTGAACATGGTTACCCAATTAGGAGTTTCATTACGACTTAGGTTTTAATAATGAAACTTCGTTGCGACTATTAATTTATGGTATTGAAGCTCCCGATTGGATTATCGCGTCCCAGATGATCAAACTTCAGAAGTCACTATAGTTAAATCGGACAATAAGTAACAGTTATCTAAAGAACTTCTCTTTAGTGACTACTTCAAATATTTACATAGCGTATGTAACGTAAGGCAGGTATGGACAGCGCTAATTCAGATCACCATTTGGCACTCTACATTCGTGAAAAAAAATTGAATGAAAGTCATTATTAATTAGGACATAATTTCTTTACACCGATAGAGATTGAAGTTAACTTACTTTCCTAATAAAAGTCATTTTAATATTGAACTGACATTCATATAATTTTAACGTGCGTCTATTACACTTGTGTTTATCTTTTTTAAACGTACTTGTCGAACATCGGTTAGGAATGGAATCAAAACCAAAAAAAACTCATGACTAACTCTTAATAATTAAACAAGCGTACTTAGCAGTTCTTAATGACATTGAAACCCTTGTAAAAACACGTTGCAGGGATGTGCACCACAATCGCAAGCTCGGAGGCGTCGTAGGCATTACGCATGTCTTAGCGATACAAAGCTGCGAATGGCAACGGTCTTCTGGGCGCCTGCTGCTCCACTGAATATCGCAAACAATGATTCGCGAGACGACTTTTTCGGGCGCGGTTCCGGTTGGACGCCGCGGAAGAAAAGCGCGCGCGAGGGCGGGAGCGCGGGGGCGGAGGGGCGGGCAAGGGAAGGGGGCGGGGCGGCGCAGGGTCGAGGGCAGCGAGCGTAGCTCTGACGTCACTGCGCTGAGGTTTTCCCCGCGCCACCGCCGCCGCCGCTGCCGTCGTCTTCGCCGTCTGAGCTGGTTGACGATTAACGACGCGGGGGAGTGGGCCGGATGGGAGCCACTCCGTCCCGGGCTCTGGTCCCTTGGGTCGCGGACTCCGCTGCGGGTTCTTTGGCAGGGAGCCTGACCCCTCGACTTGGCCTTTGTCCTCCTCGTCTCGTCATTTTTAGACTGATCGGTATGTTCTTTCTCATCCCCATTTGACGATCTCTCTTCCTGATCGTATTCCTCCTCATCGTCATAGTCTTCTTCTTTCTCGTTTTTCATCCACTTCTCCATTTACATAGTTCACTCTTCTGTTTCACTTCTTCCTGCCTCTGTCTCTTCCTCCTCTCCTCGTCCTCCCCCACTTCCCTTTCCTATTTACACCTCCTCGTCATTTCCATTCCTCCTCCTTTTCATCACTTCCATTCCTCCTACTCTCACTTCCATTCTTCCTACACTTTACTTCCATTCCTCCTACTATTTACTTGCATTTCTTCTATTTTTCATTTCGTGTATGCTACCTTTATAAGAGATAGTTTGGTGAATCGATCGCTCGTGGCACATAGCGAAGTCGCTAGCCTTTCACCACTGAGGTCCGGGTTCGATTCCTGTCGAATCTCATGTGAAATTTGTTCCAACAAAACGAGTTTGGCCGCTTCACAATGGCTAGTCCAACCCCTGTGAAGTGTCCTAAACCCTACGGGTTCCTTTCCTAATTCCTTCCCAATTCTGGCCGCTGGGTAGTGACGCAGGGGCGCGTGAAGTAAGAGGCGCGTACGCGGAGATGCTACCTGTCGGTCCTCTTTGACAACTGACTAGACGAGACGAGACATTAAAATACAGCGTCCTCTGGAATAGAGGTATAGATAATTGAGGATTATTCCACGCTCGACCAGGGGCGAAGAGACGCATTGCGTCGATAAGTTGAATTAAGAGCACAACGAATAAAAAAAATGAACGTTTCATAGTTTAATTATTACATGTCAGAAACTTTACAAAAAGTCGTGAAGATGGAAGAATTCTACTGCAAGCTTGTAGGTCAAGACAAATTTAAAATCTTACCGGCAACAACAGAAGCTTATCGATCACTTATTAAATACCTTACTAAAGAGAAAATTGAGTTTCACAGCTATCAGCTAAAACAAGAAAGAGCATTTAGGATAGTCTTAAAAAATATGCATCCTACAATAAATATTGATGAACTGAAAGCAGAAATAGAAGAAAACGGTCATACTGTAAGAAACATTCATAACTGCAAACACCGTGTAACAAAAGCTCCCTTACCGGTATTTTTTATTGATTTGGAACCAAAAGATAATAACAAAGACATTTATAAATTGCAGTACCTTCAAAATACCAAAATAATAATTGAAGCTCCAAGAGTAAAGCGAGATCTTGTGCAATGTCATCGCTGCCAAAGTTGGGAGCACACGAAGCACTACTGCAACCATCCTTATCGGTGCGTAGTATGCGGCGAGAATCACGATAGCAGAACTTGTGATAACAAGAAAAACAAGACGAAGCCTGCAAAATGCGCCCTTTGTGAAGGTCCCCACACAGCAAGTTATAAAGGATGTGAAATTTATCAAAAAAATACGCAATAAAAAATATCCACAGGCGTCTAAAATTCCACAAGATTCAAACTCCAGTGCTTCACAAAACAATATGAACACAGGTCAAGAAAACTTCCCACCTACTTCGATAAATAATTTCCATCAGCGTAGTACTTATGCACAAGCACTGAAAAACTCACAAAAGAAGGATAGTCTGAACAACAATGCCACAAACACCGAGTCCAATACTCAAATATTTTCAATAATACAACAGACTTTCGAAAGATTTGAAACTATACTCAACAGACAAGCAGAACAAATAAGTGCACTTTTAAATCTTGTGTCAAAACTGCTAACTAAATAATGAACAAATCATATAAGATAGCAGCTTGGAACGCCAATGGCTTGCTACAACACCGAGAAGAAGTCAAGTGTTTTCTCCAGTTAACAAATACGGATATCATGCTCATTTCAGAAACTCATTTCACCAACAAAAGTTTTTTCTCGCTTCAAGGATACAACATGTATTATACAAATCATCCGGATGGTACAGCACATGGAGGAACAGCTATACTTGTTCGGGAAAAAATTAAACATCACTTAAATTCTCAATTTAACACCACGTATTTGCAGGCAACATCCATTCAAGTAAGAGATGCATTCGGAACATTGAATATTGCAGCAATATACTGCCCTCCGAAGCATAAAATCCAGAGTTCACAATTCGCAAGCTTCTTCAGAACACTTGGACCAAGATTTATTTCTGGCGGTGACTACAATTCTAAACATCCATTATGGGGCTCCAGACTAACCTCCCCGAAAGGTAAATCTCTATATGAAACTATAATAAACGAAAAATTATCCTCGTTCTCTTCTGGCCAACCCACCTACTGGCCGACAGACACTAACAAAATTCCTGATGTATTAGATTTCTTTATTGTAAAAGGAGTTAACCAAAGTTACATTCACACCTACTGGTCACAAGATCTATCGTCTGATCATTCACCGATTCTACTAGTCATTAGCTCAATCATTATTGAAGACAATAAGCAAACCTCAATCCACAACAATAGAACAGATTGGAAATATTTCTCAGAATGGCTAACTAATAACAGCACAGCTAATCTACCATTGAAAACTGCTTTCGACATAAATGAAGCTATAGAATATGTAACCAGACAACTCCATCAAGCTGCGTGGCACTCTACACCAGAAATAAAGCAAAACAAAAAGCTATATATCCCACAAGTAATAAGAGAAAAGGTGAAATCAAAACGTAAATTAAAGAAACAATGGCAAATCACTAAAGACCCAGCAGTCAAAAGAAGACTAAATTCAGCTTCGCAAAACCTCAAAAGATTACTTCAAGAATATCGAAACCACGCCCTACAAGATAAACTCACAAAATTGATTCCGAATTCGAACTCAGAGTATTCTCTTTGGAAAACT
Source organism: Teleogryllus occipitalis (assembly GCA_011170035.1). Classification (NCBI taxonomy): domain Eukaryota; kingdom Metazoa; phylum Arthropoda; class Insecta; order Orthoptera; family Gryllidae; genus Teleogryllus; species Teleogryllus occipitalis. Next base: position 152,594 of record BLKR01001565.1, read on the forward strand.
ACTAAATACTTGAAGAGACCGATGCAACCTATTCCTCCCATCAGAAAAATCGACAGCACATGGGCTAAAACCGACGAAGAAAAAACTGAATGCTTCGCGTCCCATTTCTCTAACATCTTTCAACCATTTCCTTCACAAATATCTGCTACAGAAGAGGAAGAAATTTACAACTTCTTAGATTCACCACTGCAACTAGCTCCCCAAATCAAATCCGTAAGTGCTCGAGAAGTTGAAACAACAATCAAGAATTTACCAACTAAAAAAGCTCCCGGATACGATATGATTTCAGCAACAATTCTACACCATCTACCAAGAAAACTAATAGCCTTACTTACTTCCATCTTCAATGCCATCCTAAGACTAGGACACTTTCCTGATCAATGGAAAATCGCTCAAGTAATAGTCATCCCTAAGCCCGGCAAACCAACACATGAAGTTGTATCATACAGACCTATTAGTCTACTGCCAATATTATCAAAAGTTTTTGAAAAACTGCTTCTGTCACGTTTAAATCCACTTCTACAAGAAAATGAAATAATACCTCATCATCAGTTTGGGTTTAGACAACAACATTCGACTGTAGAACAAATTCATCGAGTAGTAAACGAAATTAGTGAATCGCTAGAAAATAAAGAATATTGTTCTGCTGTATTTCTAGACGTAAGCCAGGCTTTCGATAAGGTTTGGCACCCAGGTCTATTGTATAAAATTAAGAAAAATCTACCGTATCCTTACTATCACTTGTTAAAATCGTATCTTACAGAGAGATATTTTCAAATAAAATTTAACGGTGAAACTTCAAAACTTATCCCTATAAAGTCAGGAGTGCCTCAAGGAAGTGTGCTTGCACCTTTCCTTTATTCATTATATACTGCCGACATCCCATCATCTGTAAACGCATTGACAGCAACCTACGCGGACGACACAGCCATCTTAGCTCGACATGAAGATCCAGCAGAAGCATCTCGTCTCGTAGAAGAACATCTGCAATCCATCCACAAGTGGCAGAAACGCTGGCGCCTCAAGATCAATGACAAGAAGTCTGTCCAAGTCACCTTTAGTCTGAAGCACGAAACGTGTCCACCTATAAAAATCGGATCGCAATGTATTCCTCAAAATGACTCGGCAAAATATCTCGGACTTACTCTGGACAGAAGACTGACATGGAAAATACATATAAAGAAGAAAAGAAAAGAATTAGACCTAAAACTTAGAAGGTTAAACTGGCTACTTGGAAGAAAATCATCGTTAAGCATCGCAAACAAAGTAATTGTGTATAAAGCAATATTAAAACCAGTATGGACATATGGAATTCAACTTTGGGGAACAGCTCAAAATTCTAATGTTGAAATATTACAACGCTTCCAGTCTATAGCCTTAAGAAAATTTGTAAATGCCCCCTGGTACGTAACGAATGCAACATTACACAAAGACTTACAGATTCCAACTATAAAAGAAGAAATCAAGAATACCAGTGCAAAATACCTACAAAGACTACATAATCATCCGAATATTCTAGCCATCAACTTACTAGACAATAGTGACTCCTACAGACGACTTCAACGCCATCATACTCTAGACCTTCCACATCGACTTTAAATTATTCATTTCAGAAATTATAATTAATAGTTAATTTGTATTAATAATGTATCATTGGTGGAGTACGGTCATGGGATTTTACTCCTCTCATGTATTTGTTTATGTAAATCTATGTAATTTTGCCAAATGTTTGTTCACAAACAAATTGCAAAATAAAATATAATTAAAAAATTATTACAGGTTACTTAAAATGTGGAATTCATCATTGTATGTTTCACTACGTTGTGGGTCTCTCGCTGTTCAACCCCGACGTGCGGTTTCAATACTAGTGGATTTTAAACGAGTGATGTATTCTCTAGTATAATAAAATACAAGGGTTATGTAATGGAACTCCGGCTAGATGCCCCACAAAATTATATTTTACGACAATTCCTACTTTAATCAAAGAGCATTTGCTCACCCAGCCAGCAACTCACCCTGTAACTAACAGAATGGAACCGAAAAAGTAATTTCCAGCAATGTAGTCTCTTACGATTGTAAACCAAATGACCAGTTCCAAAAGCAACAACAACAACCAACAACTAGAACAACAACAACATGCTCCATAGTTAGAGGTATAGACGTCGTACGCACACCAATGCTGTCTCTGCTCACATTCAAAGCATCTTAGTGACAGTGGATCTTGAAAGTCAAATTGTACAAACTTTCTCTTTTGAGATTGAGTAAAAGGACACTCACTTCCGTGGGGAATTTTGGTCCTGCAGATTTGCACAATCACTGGAGAAGACATTCACCTGTCGAGATAGGAGGAAAGTTGTTTCATCGCTGAACTCAAGGGAGTCTGCGGGATTCAATTTCAGGTCGCTGCTGTAGACAGGAAATACGAAGCAGATTTTGTTTTGTTTTTTTTCACAGAGTCAAATGCAATTTGGATCTTCTCGGATTAACTCTTATTTCTCTCATGCAAAACTCGCCATATGTTAGGCTCTATCTCAAACATGCACTGGACTCGTAAGGGGTTCTTTTATAAGTCTATTTACAATTCATTTTCCTCACTTTCTGACACGTTCTGGTAGAATAGTGTAGCTAGTTTTCTAGCAAGTAGAATTGAAGTCCGATTAAGTATTTCGTATGGAAAAATTATAATAGAGCTGAAGTTTCCTAAAGACTTTCATTTCGGTGTCCTAAAAGAAAGATCTTACCTTGCCCACAATCTAAGTGGGGTCAGTCAATATTATGTGAAAGGTAAAAGATAAAAAAACCTTTTTGGCGAATGCATCGCTACCATAATGCTGTCTCACAGCTTTAATAATTTACTACCAGCCGAATGCCGCGTTGCCGTCGCTTTAAAAATATTTTCAAATCTTAAAAATTTCTACAAGTTATAAAGTTATAAATAAAAAGAAAATTTAAACATACAGTTCACTGATTCTTTCATCCTCGGATTGTATCCCGTAAACTAGTGGTGATAAACAGCACCTACTCTTTCGCCCGTATTTTCACGCAAGACACGCGAAAAATACTCACATTTTCGAAAAATTGTACGTGACCTTATTTCTAAATCTATCTTTAAGAAAGAGGTTTCATTAAGGGAAAAATCCCTCTCTCGCCCTCTCCCACCTCCCCCTCTACCCCTGTCTCCCCCTCCTCTAAAGAGAAAATATTTTTTATTAATTATTTCCATTTACAATTTATTTTGTAAAAAACTCTTGTATAATACAGATTTTTTAATTTTAATTATGGCAGAGCAAATATTGTAGTAAATGTTGTTTATAAAATAGAGGTGCATTTGTGTGCAAAATTTCATTTATGTAACTTCATTATTGCTCGAGTTATAATGGAAACAAATTCAAAAAATAAAACTTACGGGAAATGAAGTTTAAAGTTGAACATATGTGTTAAAATTGAAAACTTGGACATTGCAGCCTAAATCTACTAATTTATTTACACATATATTCACAGTTAATCAACGCACACCACGTAGACATTTTTCTAATTCTCAAAATACAATATTTGCATTAAATAGAATTTTTATCATTGTCGTTGTCGGAATTGAAATCTGTATCATTTCTTTTTTTTTTTTTTTTTTTGATGAAATACTTCCAGGTATACTTTTAGAAAAATTAGTTTCGTTTGTTACCTGTTGTCACGAAATGCAGACTTCTTAGATCTGTATACAACTTTGCGCTTTGCGATTTCAATTATACTGTAGTAATCACAACAGATATCAACGCAAAAGAAAACAACAAAAAAGAAACTATCCACTGAATTCATTCACAAGCGTTTGAAATGATAAACAAAACAAAACTATTGCTTATTCGATGACTTGTCAGATAATACATAAATTTCTACATTACAAACTCCTTGTGCGCGGAATTTGAATTCTGAACAACTTCTGCGAAACTTAAATACGAGAAAAGTTTATCAAGAAACGTATTGGCATGGGCGCGACAGATATGAATTTAAAGGGGTAAGGGGAGTGACATGCTTTGATATTTATGAACATATACAAGAACGGATCGAGATAATTTAAAAAATGTTCACTAAATTAAAAAGATACTTTTAGTTTACAAAAAAATTCAAAAATGTAATTTTTTGAACCTACAGGAGTACCTCCCCATTATGGAAACGGAACAGATGGCAATAACAAGTGACACGATCGGAACTATAAGCAGGATGTTCTGACATCTCTATACACAGATTTTGAAAAGTTTTGGAGGCCGTATGTGGATGCGCGATGTCTTGTCACAAAAGAATGTTTTCGACGTTCTACATCGGCGTTCTCGTATGCAGAACCTGGCTAACTTGTATATGGTTTGTCACTTCATCAATATTGAGATTGGTAGTGAATTAGCAGGACTTCTTGCTTTTTTCTTATCTTGCTTGCTTGTTTGACTGCTTTTTAATGGTTCAATCCACTGGTTGTTAAACTGTTCACCAAGGAAGGAATTACACCCACATTTTGCTGAAAGTCGACTAACGATTTCAGCTTTTGTTACAAATTCTTATATATAAAGGATAACGAAAACCTCGTATATTTTTTTGTAAAAACGGAGAGTGGTTCACCATGTTAAGGCCGCAACAACACATGAGAACTTTAGGTGACAACGTTGAAACTTATGATAAGCAACATGAACTATGTCAGACTATGAGTTCAAAATTTAAAACTGCTTGTATGGAGTAGTTTTAAATATTATCATGCATTTTTATTTTGTATTTTATTTTCTGCGGACATATTTTGAAAAAAAAATCTATACGCAAATATTTTGCTTTTTTATTATAATAAATTACGTTCTCTAATTTATTTCCGCTCCTTTAGACGTGAGTATTGTTACAATAAATCTATCAATTTACTTCCTAATCAAGCTCGACAACTAATTATAACAACAAGTTTCCCATCTCATTGAGATGGAATTCTGTTCGAATTTCTTAATCATATTTCGCGAAATATTATGTGAAATGCACTCCGTCAATTTCGTTTGGTTTTTACGTGAACTGCTCACTTGTTAAGCTCCCCCAAAGTAAATTCAGCAGCACTGGGCTCAACAAGAAGTTCAGGGAAATAGCCTAAAGCAGAGTGTGCCCCCGCAACGTTCCCGATGGCGATCTGTGAACAAGCCGTTCTCCAAAGTGGGGATAAAGGCGCAAAGGAGCGCGGAAAATGAAATTAAAATTCTGCGACCAATCTGAGACCTGCAATTCATCACGAATTACTACGATGGTCACGCAGTCCAAAAAGTCATTTGATTGGAATGGAATTAAAAACGGCAACATTTTTCTTGTATGTGAAAGTACAATAATGAGTGTAAATTAAACAATATAAACATAACTACGAATATTTATAAAAATCCTTTCAGTCGGCTGAAATACAAAATTTCGAAAAATTCAAAGTGTTTAATTGAAGAAGGGCAGTATAGCACAAATGAGACAATGATAACAGAGCTAACCAAACATAACGAAAGCGAAACCAGCGCAATCCAAAACAGTCGGTCGCCAGCACCGCCTCCCAGAACGAATATTTATAAAACACATTTCAGTCGACTGAAATATAAAGTTTCAAAGTATTCAAAGTGTTTAATCGAAGAAGGACCGTATAGCACAAATGAGACAAATAATAAGAGAAACCCCGAATCTGGAGTTATGAAGCCTGAGTCAGAAATTTGTATTAATTCATTTTCGCTGAGCTAACCAAACCAACGCAATCCAATCCAATCTGTCGCCAGCACCGCCTCCTAGAACGATATTTATAAAATACATTTCAGCCGGCTGAAATATAAAGTTTCAAAATATTCAAAGTGTTTAATCGAAGAAGGACCGTATAGCACAAATGAGACAAATAATAAGAGAAACCCCGAATCTTGAGTTATGAAGCCTGAGTCAGAAATTTGTATTAATTCATTTTCGCTGAGCTCACCAAACCAACGCAATGCAATCCAATCTGTCGCCAGCACCGCCTCCCAGAAAACGAGAAGTCCCCACGGAAAAAGCAGCAGGGCCACGTGCCGCGAGCAACGTCCTCGCGCGCGTTCTGTGAACGCGCGGTTCTTCCACGTGGGGCGCAGGCGGCCACGCGAGCGCGCGCTTCCGATGACGGAGCGGTTCTGGCGCGCAGCCGGCAACCCACGCCACGCAACGCCACGCAATGTTTTACCAGCACCCGCTCGCTCTTCCCCGCTGCCGCCTCGGTTTGCCCACAGCTGTCTCGCCCCGTCTCGTACCGACCCACCTAGCTTCGTCTCGTCCCACGCGTTTCGTTCCCGTCTCAATTTGCCAACGGCTGTCTCGCTTCGTCTCGTCCCGACGCACACTGCTCCGTCTCGTCCCAAGTGTCTCGTCTCGCCTCGGCTTGTGCACACTGTCTCGCCCCTCCTCGTCTCGACCCACACGATTCGTCCCGTCTCAACTTGCGCACAGCTGTCTCGCCCAGTCTCGTCCCAACCCACATTACTCCGTCTCGTCCCTTCTCAGCTCATCCCAAGCGTCTCGTCTCGCCTCAGTTTGCCCACAGCTGTCTCGCCCCGTTTCGTCCGCTTCGTCTCGTCCCACACGTCTCGTTCCCGTCTCAATTTGCCCACAGCCGTCTCGCCCCGTCTCGTCCCACGCGTCTCGTTCCCGTCTCAATTTGCCCACAGCTCTCTCGCCCCGTCTCGTTCCGACGCAGTCTGCTCCGTCTCGTCCCGCCTCAGCTTGCACAGCTCTTTCGTCCCGACCCACCTCGCTCCGTCTCGCGCCGTCTCGGCTCGTCCCACGCGTCTCATCCCGCCTCAGATTGCGTACAACTGTCTCGCCGCGGCTCGTCCTGACCTACCTTGCTCCATCTCGTCCCTTATCGGCTCGTTCCAAGTGTCTCGTCTCGCCTCAGCTTGTGCACACTGTCTCGCCTTTTCTTGTCTCACCCCTCCTCGTCTCGACCCACGCGACTCGTCCCGTCTCAGCTTGCGCACAGCTGTCTCGCCCCGTTTCGTCCCGACGCACCTCGCTCCGTCTCGTCCCGTCTAGGCTCGTCCCAGGCGTCTCGTTCCGACTGAGCTTGAGCCCAGAGGTCTCGCCCCTTTTCGTACCGACGCACCTCGCTCCGGCTCGAACCGTCTAGGCTCGTCCCACGCGTCTCGTCCCACCTCAGCTTGCGCACAGCTGTCTCACCCTTCTCGTCCTGCATCGACGCGACCTGCTCCGTCTCGTGTAGGAATGCGACATCAGCAACAAAACATCGATGCTCAAAACTAAAACAAGTTGTTCCGACTTGAAGCCATTGATGTTCACTTGCAAGGGGGAAGGAGGTAATTTGAAAGTGGTCACGTTTATTAATTTTTAATTGAGATTTATCGGAGAAAAATATCAATCGGAAAATTAACAAAACATTGATTAACTGATTCGTTAATTAAAAAAACAGGCGTTATTGACAAAAACTCCATTTTATTTACTTTTCACTCAGGGTCACTTTAGTCTGAAGAGTATTCAATTAGTGGATATCTAAATTATTATTATTACTGAATTTTCTTTTGATAGGACTTTCCTCATTTAAAAAATATCAACCAACAAAAACATCGAGCACGCAACTTCGATATTAAAAAAACTTATCGGCTTCAAAAAATCGATTTAAAATACATCTATGTTTTGAAAACAGCGACATGATAGTCGCATTCCCCCCGCGCGCAGATGGTACTTCTCACCCCCATACGCCACATACGCTTTTACTAGTTTTTGACAAAATCAATAAATCAAATCTCTAGTCGCGTGTCGCACCGATTCGTCACGTCCCTCTTCGTTTTTAGTCCACACTGTCGATCCATTCCGTCGCATGTCGACTCGTTTTGTTTAACATGTTGCACCGGCTCGTTTAAACATGTTGCACCTCTTCCTGCCCCGTGTCTCGCACATCAGACATTTCACCCTGATTCTTCCCGTAACGTATCGCCCGATCCGGCCCCGTTACTCTCGTCCCGTTCCATTCCTCCCGCAGGCACCACGTGCTGCGCCTCTTCCGCTCCCCCCTCCCCGTAAACGCCACGCCCCCTCATCGGCGAGAAGCCCCGGGGATCCCCGCGGACAGAGCACGTACGCGCGCTGCGGAGAAAGCCGTCGCCCAGTGCTGCGGCGCCGGCCGATGGCGCAACTGCGCACGCGCCGCGCGAGGACGCTTCCCCGGGCGTCTAGGAACAACCGACTCCAACCGACATTGATTGATTGATTATTTCGTGTTTCCGGGCGCGAAACACTTACGGGACTGCTTTGGTCATTAGTCCCGTAAGTGTAGTGCATGTTTTTTCTCGGGAGATGGCGGTGATCTTCCCCCTCTGGATGGCGAGATCCGGCGCCTACCTACCGTCGGCTAGTGGAGTTTCCTCCTAACCAGGACTCTCCCACTAGCGGGGCACCGCCCCAGCCGGGACAAGCTCTAAGCTCCCGACCGGTCTCCCGGAATAAGTGGTAGTGTAGTGCATGTTACCACCTATTGTGCATGTTAGTGTAAGTGTGTGTAAGGGGAGAGGATAGGACAAGAAAGAGGAAGGACAGATCGCGCGCGGTCCGTGGCCCGTTTGGTAGGGTACTGCTCCGGCATTCGCCTGGTGTTGATCGGAGAAACCACGGAAAACTACTGATCAGAGCTACCGGCCGCTAGAATTCTCCTCCAGACAGCGACTGAATTCGACCTAGCTGAAAAGCTAGTGTGGAAAATCCTGCCGCCGTCAGGACTCGAACCTAGGACCTCCCGGTCAGAGGCGCTGCAGTGACATCACTTGATGCACTGAGCTACCGCTGCCGGTCCAACCGACATTCACAAGTAGAGACCGGAAACATATGAATCGTTTATTTCAGAAACCCGTCAAACGCCAAATTTCTCATGTCGAGAAAATTGAGAAAAAGTGTCCCAATTTTTCCGATTTCAAAATATTTTTTAATATTAAAGTAGTTAATAATTGAATATTTTTCAGGTAAATATGGAATAAGCAATGTGTCTATCCTCATGGAACAATATTCCACCACTAAAGCGCATTTTAAATTTTGGCGTTTGACGAGTTTCTGAAATAAACGATTCATATGTAGTATGAAACGTCAAAATATGTACATAAATATGTAATGAAAACAGGAAGAATATGTAAAAAAATAGGTAAAATCGGATGTAATATGTAATATTGAAATACATTAATTATAAAACACCTTTGCCTAATACGAAATTACATTTATCAAAATTTCCTTGACAAATTTTAATAATAAAACACGTTTTAAAAATCAAGTTGATGCACATTTTGCACCGTACATTTTCCTGTCGGTAATAAAAGGTTCTATTGCTACCCAGGATGATAATTTAGCAGCCTGTCTAGATATGCAATAGATGCTCTCGAACAAAACTGGCGATTGATTACGACCAGCAATCAATCACTGCAGTGTGCAGCATTCTCATGGAAGTGTTTGTTACACGTAGGCCATCGCCAATGTTTCTCGGAAATTAAGGTTAAAGATCACGAATCTCGGCGTCAGTAATACCTTTCTGACCTGAAGGTGAAAATGATTTCAGTCGCTGATTCGCACTTCCGCCACTGAGAAAACTGAAGCAGGCGAACCGGACTGTTAGAACATTCGACAGCGTCTTTAACGTAGTGCATCTCGTTTCGACGGCTCTATAGGAAAAATGTCTGATGGAAATAATGTAGGAAGAAAAGTCTGATTTTTTAAAATACTATATATATATATATATATATATATATATATATATATATATAGTACAATATCAATAGAATACAATTGATAAAATAAAACATTTTGTGAAAATAGCAAAACATATAAAATGTTATATGGTGCTAAATATGTAAAAATATGTAACGAAAAAATTGCATATTGTGTTAGAACGGCGACGATTTGCCAAGATTACAGTTTTGAAAACGGTAAGTAGAAATACAAAAAATATGTAATTACATAAAAATCCGGTCTCTATTCATAAGTATAGAAGGATTTTCCTACGAATGAGGCAAAGTCACAGCTAGTGCTGGCAACATAACTGAAGGTTCCGTGGTTGTTGTGTCCATTTGGCTCCCTTCCTGCATTCGTTCGTTTTCAGTTGGCTAACTTGAAAATGGCTTCGACGCTTCCGTTTGTGATGTTCTCGTCCGACGAAAATATAGTGCGCCACGAGAAATAATTGAAATTAAGAAGTGCAGTGTTATGTGTTCTTCTGTAATTTTTTTCTATAAACATTACATTGAATTTACTTTTTGTGTGATAAATATTACGTTTATTTTATAATCGAGACTTGAATGTGAGATGCCTACTGGTGCACGTGTTTCCGGCTATTGTGCTTTTTTGTGGCGAACTGTGATTGAGAGCATTCTATTTACATTTGTGGCAGTTTTCGTTTACTGATTGTGAGAGCATGTTAAGAAATATTCCACATACGTAATTAAGTTTAAATATTTCCCGGACTCGCGTACGCGTATATACCTCAGCGAAACTCTTGGACTTATGTATACTGATGTTTTCAAACACTTTATGAAGAGGCGTGGCTGAAGAGCTGTCGCGGCGGAGGGATACTTCTCTGAATTACATGTCACTTGTTTAGCGAACTGTCACTTTGGCTCATTGTTAGGAAAACCCTTCTATACTACATGGCAACCCATTCAAAGAATTTTCTAGAAGCTGTATTATACACAATTCCTCAAAATTAAATTTATAACTTTTAAGTCAATTTCAAAACAATTATTCACACCCACCCAATTAAATAGATATCTATTAATTTTTGTTGACAATTTTTTTCACTGATGTGGTTCGCGTGGGTCTGTGCATGTGTGCCAGTTGTGCGCTTCAATTTTTGATTGTTTTAAAATTGCTTTTTAAGCCTCTGTAACCTTTTGGTCTTTAACCAACCAAATTTTTCATACACTATTTTGTAGGGATGATGTCCTTCTCCGCCTCGGCAGTCAACGTTGCATGCAGGTCCGTGTCTGCCAACTTTTCCTGTAGTTGCTGTTATTATTACTTTTATTATTATTATTATTATTATTATTATTATTATTATTATTATTATTATTATTATTATTATTATTATTATTATTATTATTATTATTATTATTGGCAAAGTACCCTTTAGGCCTACCTCTACTATACACTCTGATTATGGAGAAGAGTAATAATTCAAATAAGGGAAGCAAGATGGTTGAAAAGTGATGCATGGTGGTTGACAGAGCCCCACCAAGGCTCGATCCACAAGCAAAGTTCCACGGCCTGGAAATCGAACCCGTAACCCTTCCAGCAGAGAAAGTTCAGTGTTACTGCCTCAACGATCTCGCCTATCCAGGTCACCGGTCTATTTGAATATTGGGTTAGACATGTTCTTTTATGATAGAACCATTATTTTTATATAATCAAGCAAACTATTTCATCGCGTATTTTCATGTTGTTTTTATGTTCTTTACAAGTTACATTTCTTTAATTCATTTTTCAAACAGTACAGTGTACTTGCTAGAATATTTTTTTAAAATAAATGTATTAATTGAAGAGAGTTTAAAGAGCTGAGAACACGATTCATGTTTTGGAACTTCAAATTCAATTATTTCATAACTGAAAGAATATATCTATCTACATGTAATCTTAATCATATAATCGATTTTTTTAAATCCCAGCCCTTTTTCAATCTAACTGCATCTTCTCATTGATGGCATCATTTTCCTGCTATCAGCTCGTATGCAAGGGGTATGTTCACAAAGGATAAGGTTTAGGATTTTCTATCTGAGTCAGTGACTGCCAACTACAAGATTTTTTAATGTAATAAGCGAATTATATCAGTCGAATAATCATAACATTTCGGACATTTAATGAGCAGCTCTACCAAAATATTTTCAGCTCGAGGGAAAATGCTAAACGCCATGCAAACATCATAGCAAATATTTCGCCTTCATCTCGTTTAGGTACCAAGAAATGCTGTCGATAGAGAATTGATGTGCAATGATTAGCACAATTGCAGAATGCGTGACCGAAGGATTCTCCAGAATCTCTGTGCGTACAGAAATCCCCAGAATTCTGCGGAGTGTGCCGTCAGGAAAGAATGGGTGGGAACCACAGTTTTTGTTTCAGTGTCTAGTAAAAAACTTAAATAATTGTCAAATCAATTAATGTAAAAGTTTTTAAATAACATTTTCTTTATTTCCGCCCATCACGCTAATGTTGTTAAAATCCCTCAATCATCTAACAGTCTGTAATAAGAGTAGTTTGGAAATAGAGAAAATTATTTTTCTAGAAAGCGCAAAACCGAAAAACAGTAATATGAAGATCAAAAAATTTCTCTATGTTCACACAGCAACAATTAAAAAAAACATACAATACCGCATTTCCGCATTTTCACCGCATTCGCACTACAAAATTCATAACGCTCCGTGCGATGTTACTCAATGCCCTTTCTGTAAATTGAACATTTACTCACACCCACGATGATTCTCTTTTTTCAAAACTGTTTTGTTATAATGTTCGTATAAAATTAACACAGTTTCTAATTTTTTGTTGTTTTTTAATTAACCGTACTAATTTTACACGTTAACTTAAGAAAGCTAAAGCAACCACAAATTGTTTTACAAAGTGTACTGTTTACCTTTCAATACTACATTGTAAAAGGCACATAAAAGTTTAAATATGTATTCAAAACTTCGTTGTTGTCCTTTTTCCTTCACGCTTTACTGCGTACTTACGTGGTGAAGAGAAAGTATTGTAATACTGCGGCAGAAATAATAATAATAATAATAATAATAATAATAATAATAATAATAATAATAATAATAATAATAATAATAATAATAAAGGGCTTCAAGGAGTGCGATGTTTCAGACAAAACTTCCCGCACCCAACTCCACTCTCACCCTTCACGCGGGGAGCCCTGTTAAGTCGCACAGCAACAATCCAAGATTGTGGTAACCAGCCCCTTTGGCGGAGTGGCCGCCGATGAACTAATGAGAGATGGGAGTCATGATAGGGCTACTAGAAGGCAATACTAGGTAAGGCCTATGAGGATGGTACAGTTTTCCAACTGGATCTGGACCTAGGGAGGCGGTGGAAGAATCAGTTTCATGATCAACAGCGGCTCCCACAGCCTCAGTGAGCGAGGCTACAGCTGGACCTGGTCTGAGGCATAAAATACACCCCACCCTGTCATGTATGGAGAATGAATGATAATAATACGGAAGAAATGCCGCTGCGTGGTGAGCGCCAGGGCATGTCTGGTTCTAGCGCCGGCCGTGACAGAATGCAAGTCGCTAGTGGCGTGCTGCTGAGCAGGCGGGCGCACGCCGGGACACCCGAACTCGCTACAGCCGATGAGGATGGCACCATACAAGAACATGCAGCTGCACCTGCCGGCAGTGTTTCCCGGACATTACTCGGGACCACCCAAGCAGGTCTACCACCACGGAGAATACAGTGGAACGTTGAAATGAATGAAAACATCAGATTATATTTACGCATCAGCCGTTACGAAACCTCCCGTACAGCTTACAGGCAGGAATTACACGCACGTTTCACTCAACTCTATCCGAATCTGTCCCATCTAACTGAACAAAACGTGGCTGACCGTAGAGCACTGATTTATAGATTTGAAAAGTATGTGAATCAGGTCAGAAAACAACAAATTACAAATGAAATCCAGGCAGAATTCCAAATACAAAGCACGGCAACACTGCAAACATCTCTCCAAGACCCAGAGACCGAACATATAACATCAATGGTAAGCCAGCCTCACAGGGAAGCAGAAACAATTAGGCTCTCTGTGTGAAAATTTGAAATCTCAATAACAGTTGGCAATTGCAGAATTTGAGGGACTTGACACTCGCTATAGGCCAAGAATTCCTAAACAAAACAACTCCAGAAAGCTCGCGATCTTGATTAAGACAGCAAATGAGAAGATCTTATCTAATGAAAGTGAAAATATTTTATCCTATCGTCAGCTAGACTCCACCATTTATTGTATGGCCGTTGCAGTTGCGAGGATGAACGGCGGTAAGATTACTGAAGCCTGGCAGTCACACAACTACGGCAGCAAGAGAGAACACCGTGGAAACGCAGACTCGACAAGAAAATCGAGAGCATAAGAACAGATATTGCTGTGATTGAGGCGTTCCAGAGAGGAAACCGAAGTAAACGTGTGCGAAACAAAGTCTCCAACACTAAAAAGAAATACCGAAATCATGCGCAACATAACTTAGAAAATAGAACTCTCGCTGACTTTGTAGATACTCTTAAACAACAACTAAGGATCTACAGTCAGAGACTGCGACGTTATTCCAAAAGCCTCAGAAGGAAAATATACAACCGGGACTTCATAAAAAACCAGTAGACTTTTTACAGAAGAATGGCGAGGGGAAGAAATCAATGTTAACCAGATTCCAAAGAAGTCAGCTATAGAAGAATTCTGGAGCAACGTATGGTCAACAGAAAACCACTTCAATAGGAACGCGCCATGGCTGCCACAAATAGAGATGGACTCAGAGAACATCGGACATATGGCAACATCATCCATTATAATAGAGACTCTGAAAGACGTTATGCGCAAGCAGCACAATTGGAAATGCCATGGACTGGACGGACTCCATAATTTCTGGTTCAAGATATTCACCAGCCTACATACAAAGATATTGGAACTGATCAACTATTATCTACAGAACCCAGAGGAAATCCCTCGCTATCTGTGTGAGGGTATCACGTTCATGAAACCCAAGACTGATAATACAGTGGACCCTTTCCAATTCCGACCAATCACGTGCCTCAATGCATTCTACAAAATCATCACAAGTTGCTTCCTATCTGTAATAGAGCAGCACTGTTCACAAAATAAAGTCAACCCCGAAACCCAGAAAGGCTGCTGCAAGTGTTCTATGGGATGTAAGGAACAATTGATAATCGACAGTGTTATCATGACCCAGGCATCCAAAAAGACCCGCAATATATACACGTACTTTATCGATTATAAAAACGCGTTTGACATGGTCCCCCAAGACTGGCTTATCAACACCCTAACAACATACAGGATACATCCCATAATTGTGCATTTCCTCAAAACCATCATGAACAAATGGTGTACCACGATACACATCACCACTAACTCCAAGACAGTGATTACCAGGACACTAGACATCAAACGTGGGATCTTCCAGGGAGACAGTTTAAGACCTTTTTGGTTCTGTTTAGCAATGAACCCATTATCAACTTTGCTGGACAAGAATGGGTCAGGATTCGAACTAAAAGGCATTAAAAATATATAAAGTAACTCATCTTGCTTATATTGATGATATCAAACTGTACTCTTGTTCAAAACGTGGATTGGAAAAACTATTAGAAATCACTGATTTTTTTTCTAATGACATAGTAATGCAACTTGGAATAGATAAATGTAAGATCCAAAGTGTGAGAAATGGTAAGCTCACAACTGACATTGAATACGGGACAGTAACTAAAGAGAATATAACAGCTGTAAACACGAATAGATCTACAAATGTCTTGGAATTCAGCAAAGCCCAACTAAATCTCACACAAAAATAAAACAGGAACTGAAATCAGAGTTTGAGCGCAGATTAAAAGCAGTTCTGAAGACCCATCTCAACTCAAAAATCCTTACCACTGCAATTAACTACGCTATACCAGTACTCACTTACTCTATGGGTGTTGTGAAATGGACTAAGACAGACATCGACGCTATGAAAGGTCTATGAGAGAACAAATAGCTCGCTTTAGATTCCATCATCCCAGGAGCTGTACTCAAAGGGTTACGTTACCGAGGAAAAGAGGGGGACGAGGCACGGTAAACCTCTCAAATCTACACATCAGGCAGATTACTATTCTGAGAGAGTATTTCGGAAAGAAAGTACATATCTCGCTACTACATGAAGTGGTACAACAAGCTGATGATAATCTTACACCTCTCAGCCTCAGAAACGACTTGAACCAGCAACAGTCCACTCTGGAAACAGAAATGGTCAAATGGAAGCAGATGGCACTCCACGGTGCATACCCCGCAGCAATAGCCAATGAAAATGTAGACGTAGACATGTACAAGTGGCTCACTGTGGGGTATTTATACCCTGAGATTGAGGGCCTCATCATCGCAATTCAAGACCAAGTAATACCAACAAAAAAATATCTCAAGCACAAAGTTAAAGACCCTTCAGTAGTAGATCATAATTACAGAATGTGTTGCCAAAGATCTGAAACAATCCAGCATATATTAACTGGCTTTATTGTACTGGCTCCCTCTGAATATAAACACATGCATGACAACATTGGACGTATTATCCACGCCAGACTTGCTGAGAAATACTGTCTTCTGCACGAGATAACACCATATTATAAGTATCATCCTCAAACGGTCCTAGAAAATACCGCCTACAAATTGTACTGGGACAGAAGCATCCTGACAGACAAAACCGTCCATCCCAATATACCTGACATCACTGTCTGGGACAAGGAATCCAAGAAAGTCTTTGTGGACTTTGCGGTTGTTGACAACAACATCATGACAACCTACCAGACGAAGCTGGAAAAATAGAGAATTAGTCCAAGTCGTGAAGGAGGAATGGTCCTCGGAAAATGCGAAGACAATCCCCATTGTAATCTCAGCTACTGTTATCGTACCAAAAGTCACTATAAAGTCAGAATAAGAAAGTCACTATAAAGAAGAACTGGATGTAAACAAAAATATTCTGATAAATATGCAGAAAGCGGTCATAATTAATACATGTTCTTTGGTTAGAAGAATTACGGGTTCAGGTGTATAAAACTCTTATTACGCAAAATTACAATATTGATGACATATATTCTTTAAAACTAGATCTTAAAAAATTAAAATGGAAGTCTCTGAATATTTTAAAGTTGCAATTGCAAATGTTCAACATTTTTTAATTGTCGGGAAGGTAGTGTTTAGCTGTGAAGCTGGTGGTATCGGAGCTGTGAGGCTTGCTGTTAATTCTCGGGAGTATTACCATATTTCGTAACCGTTACAAATAATGCAGAAAGTATGTGCTGTTGTATCACCTTACTCACGTGTATGTATGTCGCATTTTCAACGCACATCGAAAGAAGGAACTTCTCGATTTCATTTAGAGGTTTTGGTTGTGGGGGTGTTTGCGCTTCATTTTGATGGCCATTTCTTTTCTTTAAAAGATCGCGATGGGCTATAGTTCCTTCCAGTTTTTATCTAAATTGGATGAAGTGATCCGGAGAAAAATGGAAATCACTCTAATTACACGTTGACGCGACAAAGAGTTTTGTTCAACGCCATTCTAAATTCATGCTAATCATTCGAGGAAAGTTTGTTGCCCAATTTTCTTTCATTCATTGAATAAAAATTAAGATAGTTCTTGCTTAATAGACATTTATATCTCCTATTAAACTTCTAATCAAGGTTTAAGTAATCAAGGTTTTTGTCAAAAATACACAAAAAAGTACTCCGTTTGCTACGATGTAGATATTTTCTAAACACCATGGAAATGTAGTCATGGAGAGAAGTTGGTAACTCTCCAAACTGACACACAATTACCAACTTATTCGCAGTGAACACATTTGGAATAGGCGTGAGAGTATTTCAGGGACGCAGGCTGAGAGCCATTCTTTACCAGCCGGAGCAGCTCTGTGTATACCTCTTAAGCGGTGAACGGGGAAAGCCAGGCCGTTTCCACAAGTTCCCGATGCAGTTTAATGAGCATTACTCATCTAGATGCAGAAGTCGCGTGCACAATGGCCAAGTATTTATAGGTCGAGGCGGTAGCGGAGGTGATGACGTGGGCGGCGACGATCCCTCATCGCCACAAGGGGGCTCACCTCCGCTTTTGGAGGGCAAAACACCGCAAATCGTTAACAAATCTCAACGCATTTACGCTACGCAACGCAACTCTACAACGCAACTACTCTAACCCATCTACAGTATGTATGTACTCGTATTTGGCAGTTTGGGTCGATAGTCCAACTTTGCCGACCAGCTAAAGGTGTCCCTATGCCTGGGTCTAGTTAAATTCCCATGCTGGAGGGTAAGAGCAACATGTAGCGAACATGAAGTATTCCCTTCACCGTAACTGGAACGATCCGTCTGCGTGGGCTTTTCTTCGTCACAGAGCTACAGAAACTGGGACGATTTTGAAGGAAATCTACAGCTCTTTTTGTCTTGACGGAGAATCGAACCCGGAACCGCAACGGATCCCGGATCCACGGAAAGCTAGTACGCTATGAGCCTTCTTAGAGGCTTCCCAGCTACAATATGAAAATATAATATAATAATTTGCGTGGGTAGAATTAACCCCGAAGGCAAATCCATGTCGCGATGCATCACCAGAGTGGCGTAAAATGGCAATGTACGCAATTTGGAGAAAGTAAAGTATTTTTTGATAAGTTTGTGTTTACTTTCATCATCCAACCAGAAAGTGCAGAAACACAAAAATGTAGTGTTAGAAATATAGTAGTGCTAAGCAGCATATAATTCATTGCAAATTTCTAACTTTTGCAATTTTCGAAAATTCAGATATTCAATGAAAATTGAATTTGCTCCTTTTTCATAATTATATCTTCGATCTATAAATAAATCTGTCTTTCTAACTATATATTCTTTTTATAAATGATTTATAAATGTAATTTATAAATTTATATAAATGTTTTTGAGGACTTTTTATGAATGTTTTTGAGGACTTTTTTCATACTGTCTTTACATCAAACAAAAATTACGTAAAACCCACTCATATTTTTGAAAAATTGTACGTGACTCCATTTAAATATCTAGTTTTTAGACCAGATTTCATTAAAGAAAAAAATTATATCTTCAATATTGTAATTATAGGAAGTATCCGAAAACATTTTAGGTTTTGTAATTTTCGAAATGTTAGGGAATTCAACGAAAATGAGACCTGTGCAATTTGAAGAGTACTTCGCTCCATCTGACAAAAAGAAATAGAAAATCGGTGTCATTTATGAGAATTATTTTGAATGTGTTAAGGCTTAATTCAAAGTACCCCCAAAAATCAAAATAATCATTTCAAGTTCACAGGACTTCGAGTTCGGTCAGATCGACCGGGGATCAACAGAACGGTTAACCCCCTAATATCGCTCACAGACGGACGGACACAGAGATAGACAGAAAGACGTTTTGCTCAAGACAATTTTTGGTATCAAGTACTCACAAAACGTGAATTCTGACTACAGAATGTATTAGAGGAAGGTTTTTTCTTTTATATAAAAACAAGATTTAACCATTTTCTGATAGCAGACACCCGCATAACGAGTTTCTCTTATCAAGAAACCGCCACTTTCCGGTGCGGCCATTCAATACTTTCAATACTTTATCTTTACTACGTACGCACGGAGTAGGCGAGAAAATAAAAATTACTTTCATTCTGTTTAGTAAGAAAACAAAAATAGATCTTAATGCTTAAGAACCCAAGATCACAATTTAGTTACTAAGTGATTGGTTGAGTGCAGTTCATTAGTCCCTCAAATATAGTGCATTTTTTTTTAACGCGGGCGGTAGCGGTGAACTTCCTCCCGCTGAATGGCGCGATCCGGCGCCGACCCTCTAGTCGTCTAGCGAGCTTTTCCCCCAACCTGGTATCTCCCACCAGCGGCGCACCGCCCCAGTCGGGACAAGTATAAACTGCCCACCAGTCTCCCGGCATGTGTGGTAGTGTAGTGCATGTAAGTGTCAGTGTGTATAAGAAAGGGGGGAGGATAGCACAAGGGAAAGGATGGAAAGATCGCGCGAAGTCCTTGGCCCAATTGTTAGTGTCCTGCTTCGGTATTCGCCTGGTGTTCACCGGAGAAACGACAGAAAATTACCGATCAGAGCAGCCAGCGGCTTCAATTCTCCTCCAGACAACGGCCAAATTCGACCTAGTTCTACCGGGAGGTCCTAGGTTCGAGTCCTGACGGCGGCAGGATTTTCGACACTAGCTTTTCAGCTAGGTCGAATTCAGTCGCTGTCTGGAGGAGAATTCTAGCGGCCGGCTGCTTTGATCGGTAGTTTTCCGTGGTTTCTCCGATCAACACCAGGCGAATGCCGGAGCAGTACCCTAACAAACGGGCCACGGACAGCGCGCGATCTGTCCTTCCTCTTCGTTGTCCTATTCTCTCCCCTTACACACTCACACTAACATGCACTACACTCTCACATATTCCGGGAGACCGATCGGGAGCTTAGAGCTTGTCCCGGCTGGGGCGGTGCCCCGCTGGTGGGAGAGTCCTGGTTAGAGGGAAACCCCACTAGCCGACGGTAGGTCGGCGGCGGATCTCGGCATTCAGTGGGGGAAGATCACCGCCGTCTTCCGAGAAAAAACATGCACTACACTAACGGGACTAATGACCAAAGCAGTTGACGCGCCCGGAAACACGAAAAAATCAATCAATCAATCGACGTAGTTCTAGCTAGTGTCGAAAATCCTGCCTGCTTCGGAACTCAAACTCTAGGGCCTCCCGATCAGAGGCACTGCAGTGACATTAATTGATGCCCTGAGTCACCAAACCAGGTTGTTTACTTCATGACACGACACTAATTAATTTACAAGTAATGTTCAAGCAATTTTCATTAGTAATAGATTTCTGGCTTCTTATTAATTTAAGATGATCAGTTAAAAACTACAATTTTTTAATCAGTCTGTAATATTACCCTGCAATCATACGATCTTCGAATATTTTAACTCACTTTAAAAATTAATAAACTTCATTAAAATTATTTTTTTCTGATATAATTATTGTAACATGATTAGAGTTTAAAAGGTAAAGTGTATTAAATTACACCAACCGTATCAGTTTAAATTTTGTACGCATGAAAATGCCATACGTCTATAAATTTTCCCAGGAAAGAAATGCTAGTAGAATATTCTGTCATGTGTACGCTCTAGTTTATAATCTACACGGGCGTCATCAGCTCCAGCGTAGTCCATCACGTCATTCCGTTCTCTTACAGGAGGAAGACAAGGCCGGCGGGAGTTCCCGCTCAACACGTAGCAGCTTTACCTGACTTTAGAAAACGACCCTTTGCACGCGAGAAGTGTGACGTGCAGCCCCATCCCCTACAGCTACGGTGTGTTAAGTTTTCGTGCCTCAATACTCCACTCTCGAGAAGTGGGAAATACGTTCCTAAACTGTGGCAACCTCAAAGAACATTTATTTATCGGAGGTTATGGAACCAATCGAGATTGCGCAGTGCTGGCAACTGCTCTTCGATAGGATGGTGGGTTGCGATTACTGACGTGGTGTTGATGATATCGTATGCTTCCGCGACGACATGATCTGGACAGTTCCGAAGACGCCACGTCGAAGGCTGAGGTGTTTTCGGCGTTTCGGCCAACATATCTTGGTCTTCTTCAAGGCTGTAGTGCACTACAGCCCTGAAGAAGACCATGACATGTTGGTTGACGTGGTTTTGGTATTTTCTCTTGTCAGTGTATGGTGGAAGGCCAATCATTACAATCTCTTGATAGCTTCTAATCATCATTCATAATTTCATAATTGCTCAAAGGAGCCAACAATCAGCGGTCGTCAACATCTCTATAGGGAGAAAAGAAAAATAAGGGATAGAGATGCAGTCAGATCAGGCATTGGAAACGTTCTTCAGTATGTTTCTCGCCCTCTCTGGAAACACTGGCTAGATGTCTTACAACCTCTTATGTCATTTAAAAAATCAACGAAGATCTGTGGGTGAACAGTTTCTGTACATGACATTTCAAATGTCTCGACATATTTGCCTGTTGTCCTGATGTAAGAGATTGCAAATAATTTTTTTTTAATTAAAAAAGGATTCCTTCTCCTGGTCACCTTTCCTCTTCTCTTGTACTTTCATTTATTGTATGTCATTTTACGTTCCGCCTTACATTGCCATTCTAATTGATAGGATTTTGAATTTTTTCAATCTCTTACGGCATTCGCCGCGATTCTCACTTGCTTTGCATTCCTAGTGGCAAGTAGGTAATTAAAGTGTAAGTACACAAACGGATACATAATACCCGCGCAACGCTTGTGTTTCGTGTAGCGAAGAAACCAGACTCTCCGATCTGGGAAAAAGAACTGTAAACTAATTGGCCAGGTGTAAATACATATTACAATATGTTTTTAGGTGAATGTGGGTCGATAATTTTTAAACTCTATTAGACTTATTCTTGGTAAGTTCATGTTCGATTTAACGATTTTTTACTGTACTTTCACAGTCTAAAACATGTAAGTGGTCCTCTTATGCAAGTGGTCGCGCGGAACGAAACTTGATTGACTAGTTGATTAGTGACTCCGGGCGCGTCAACTGCTAAAATAATAAGTCTTGTAGGTGTAGTGCATGTTTATTCCTCGGAAGGTGGCGGTAAACCTCCCCCGCTGGATGGTGAGATCCACCGCCCATCTACCTGTCGGCTGGCGGTATTTTCCTCCACTCACCGGATCATACCATCCAGCGAAGCAAGATCACCCTAGCAATTGACGCGCCCGAAATAACTAGCTATCAATCAAGACTCGAACCGAGAACCTCTCGGCCAGAGGCATTGCAGTGACATCAGTTGATGCCCCTGAGCTTCCTCTCACCGTGCAAAAGTCGACAACGCCACCGGGTTCGGTGGCTCAGTGCATCAACTGATGTCACTGCTTTCGCCTCTAACTGGTAGGTCCAAGGTTCGAGTACAGACAGCGGCAGGATTATCGACATTAGCTTTTCAGCTGGGTCGAATTCAGTCGTCTGGAGGAGAATTCTAGCGGCCGGTGCTCCAATCGGTAGTTTTCCGTAGTTTCTCCGATCAACACCAGGCGAATGTCGAAGCAGTACCCTAAAAAACGGGCCACGGACTGCGCGCGATCTTTCCTTCCTTTTCCTTGTTCTATCCTCATTCCTTACATACACGCCTACACTAACATGCACAACACTACCACACATGCCGCCGGAGAGACCGGTCGGAGACTTAGAACTTGTCCCGGCTGGGGCGGTGCCCCGTTGGTGGGAGATACCTGGTTGGGGAAGACCCCGTTAGCCGACGGTAGGTCGGTGCTGGACCTGGCCATCCTGCGGGGGAAGACCACCGCTACCTCGCGAGCAAAGGCACGCACTACACTTATGGGACTAACGACCATAGTAGTTGACCCGGAATCACTAACGATCAATCAATCAATGGACAAAGCCCTCAGCGTATCTGAATTGTCTTGCACAAAGTTTACTAGATATGAACCACGGAAGAGGAAAAAAGCAAACATGCTTGCCGTTGAACTAGGGGTTCTTCCTGTCGGACGTAATAACCGAGTTACAAAAAGCCACTGTTGACAGAACACCACATTCTTCCCTCCGCCGGGTGACGCAGACGTCGGTGATGCACCCGCTGCAGGATATTTTTACTCCGCGCTGGCATGTAAACAACCCACTCAAGAAGTTGCCCCCGCTGGTTGTTGACACGGAAATTCATCTGCGCGAGATAGCCTTCTACCGGACAATTTGAGATCACCATCTGTTGAAAAGTACCTGATAACATGACCCAATAAAATTATATTGGCTGTCTGGAGAAGGATTGGGATTTTAGGGATTGGGATCAAATCGGAATATTCCGGACAGCTCCGCAAATTATTTTTAAATTACAATAATTATTGTGGCATAATGTTATCTCCGCGTAGAGTGCAAAAATATGAAAACGCTTATTCAAGAATGGCTAGTTCCAATAAATGGAAACAACTACTTTGTTTTCCACACATAGACCATTCATCGTGTGTTACGATCCGTAGGTCAAAGATAATTAGCCAATCCCTCCACTCATGTATTCATTACATTATTTAATCATTCTTCTGCTCCTAATGTTATTGACCCGTTCGTTCACAGTCAATCGTTCATTCTTCACTATGTCATTCATTCATCCGTTAACTACGTTATTCATGTATCTGTCCGTTACGTTAGACACATTTCGTATAGAGGAGATACTCTAAGAAGGGAGCAGTTTGGCAGGTCGGGCAATAGCTTTGCAAGAGATTGTGATGAAACCATTTACGAATGAGCTTACAGTAAACGAATGCATTCGCGAATTGAGAGCGTGGGTAACTTGCATGGAGTTACGTTGTCAGCAGAAGCCAAGCAGTAGCTGTCAGTCTTTTCATACAAAAAATTACTCTACATTGATTGATTGATTTTTTCTTGTTTCCGGGCGTGTCAACTGCTTCGGTCATTAGTCCCGTTAGTGTAATGCATGTTTTTTCTCGGGAGATGGCAGTGATCTTCCCCCCGCTGGATGGCGAGATCCGGCACCGACCTACCGTCGGCTAGTGGGGTTTCCCCCAAACCAGGACTCTCCCACCAGCGAGGCACCGCCCCAGCCGGGACAAGACAAGCTCTAAGCTCCTGACCGGTCTCCCGGAGTATGTGGTAGTGCAGTGCATGTTAGTGTAGGTGTGTGTGTGTAAGGGGAGCGGATAGGACAAGGAAGAGGAAGGACAGATCGCGCGCGGTCCGTGGCCCGTTTGGTAGGGTACTGCTCCGGCATTCTCCTGATGTTGATCGGAGAAACCACGGAAAACTACCGATCAGAGCAGCCGACTGCTAGAATTCTCATCGAGACAGCGACTGAATTCGACCTAGCTGAAAAGCTACTGTCGAAAATCCTGTCGCCGTCAGAACTCGAACCTAGGACCTCCCGGTCAGAGGCGCTGCAATGACATCAGTTGATGCACTGAGCTACCGCTCCCGGTAAATTACTCTACAATTCCTTCTCAGTTTATTCATCATATCCTAAGTGGGCATCCGTCTTCCTCTTCGTTCGTTCATATACTCATTCTTCATCGCGCGAGTCCAGTATGTTGATGTATTCCAAAAGCTCTGTTCTTATGCAAGAAAGGCATTTACCCGGAATCGCATCCTGTTGCGAATGGAGTTTGAAAAAAAATCGTTGGCAAGAAGGCTTGCGCTTCCCGTCGCGCCGCGTGTTTGCCAGTGGCCGACATCATCGTGGGGCGCCGCGCCGCCTGCAGGATGTTGGAAATAACCTCTTATCCGCGACGACGGGGGCGGGGGCTGGCACGCCCCCGGATCCCGCGCCGCTTTTAGCCCGGGGAACCCCCGTCAGGCGCTCCCGCCCCGCGCATGCGTGGTCGCGCGCTTTTTTTGCATAATCCGCACGAGGATACGCGACCGGCGCCGCTTTCTTCGGGCGTTAGCATAATGTAACGTGTTTTCGGGAAGCACGTCGCTGGTTACGTAAACAGGGGTGGGATGGAAGAGTAGGGCGGAAAGGTTGGGGTTCAGTTCCCCTTTGTCGTTCGCTTCCGTTCAAAATGTTTTCATTTGATTGACTCGATTTCGATTCATCCACCGCGAGAGGTGGCTCACGGCATCGACTATCCGAGTCTGGAGTGCCTCTGACCGGAAGGTGCTAGGTTCGAGTTCTGACGGCGGCAGGATTTTCGACACTAGCTTTTCAGCTAGATCGAGTTCTGTTGCTGTCTGGAGGGGAATTCTAGGGCTGGTTGCCCTCATCCGTAGTTCACTCCTTACTTACCCTTACCATCACACACTCACATGCACTACACAACAACACATACCGGGAGACCGGTCGGGAGCTTAGAGATTGTCCCGGCTGGGGCGGTGCCCTGCTGATGGGAGATACCTAGTTGAGAGAAACCGAGTTAGCCGACGGTAAGTCGACGCCGAATCTCACCATCCAGTGGGGGGGAAATTGCTGCCATCTTTCGTGTTGAAAAACACGTGTACTACACTTACGGGACTAATTACTTTAGCAGTTGACGCGCCCGGAATCACTAATCAATCGATTCATCCATTCCTGAATCAGACTTTCTATGTCAGTGCAGGCCATTTGGAACCTTCTAGATTCTCACCACAGCCGGAATCTTTCTAAATAAAGAAGGATGAACTAAAAGAAGATGAAAGAAATTTCTGGCTTTTCCTGACCCCTAAGGTTAGAATTGAGATGGGATAGGAAAGGAAGGATCGTGCGCGGCCGTGGCCAGTTCTTTGTAGACATTGCACCAGCATCTGCCTGGAACTGATCGATGGAAATTATCTCGAAGGACGAAATATATATTCCAGGGCATATTCTCATACGATATCATCAGAATTCCATGGCAGTGACATCGTCCTACACAGCTACAGAGTTGTTGCCGAAAAATCCATAAAATACATAAAACAATCTTAAATCTATGCAACGTATAATTTGTAACACATTTTTTTACCAAAATACTTCTCGCAAACACACGAGATGCTTCACACTGACACACAGACACTTCACATTACTTCCATCATGCCCTGTTGGCAATGCTAACAACGCCCGGATGATGTCGAAATGTTCTGTCCATTCTCCTTCATACAGCTCCAACCAAACCGTCTAAGCAATAAGAGAATTTACCGATTAACTCACGAATTAACCGTATTTTGAACTTAAGCTGTAACATTTTCGCCTAGATTTCATTAGCTGTTCCAAGAGACATTTTTTCACTTCACTTCAAAATGCTCGGCTCGATACTTTCGGGATTCATTGAAAAGAGAAAAGACGACCAAGTACAATTTTCGAAAAGATTTATTTCCTCATACTCCACGACTTCGAGGTGCACATCCACAGAATCGGATTAAAATGTTTATTTTTTACTGATACGTTATAGCTTGTTATTGCCTTTGATACAGAGTGCGCTATGCATTGCATTTCTTACGTAGATCGAGAGCATCGTACCGGGAGCGGTAGCTCAGTGCATCAACTGATGTCATTGCAGCGCCTCTGACCGGGAGTTCCTAGGTTTGAGTCCCAACGGCGGCAGCATTAGCTTTTCAGCTAGGTCGAATTCAGTCGCTGTCTGGAGGAGAATTCTAGCGGCCGGCTGCTCTGTTCGGTAGTTTTCTGTGGTTTCTCCGATCAACACCAGGAGAATGCCGGAGCAGTACCCTACCAAACGGGCCACGGACCGCGCGCGATCTGTCCTTCCTCTTCCTTGTCCTATCCTCTAACCCTTACATACACACTTACACTAACATACACTACACTACCATATATTCCGGGAGACCGGTCGGGAGCTTAGAGCTTGTACAGGCTGGGGCGGTGCCCCGTTGGTGGGAGAGTGCTGGTTAGGGGGAAACCCCACTAGCCGACGGTAGGTCGGCGCCGGATCTCGCCATCCAGCAGGGGATGATCACCATCTCCAAAGAAAAAGGCATGCACTACACTAACGGGACTAATGACCAAAGCAGTTGACGCGCCCAGAAACACGAAAAAATCAATCAATCAATTGAGAGCATCGTGATTGCGAGGAAATATGAAATCAGTTGAATAAATAAATAAATAATATTCTCTTATGGAGGGGATTATGAGAGGGAATCACGGACTATATTTATTTATTTTACGCCAGGAACTGTGTTTGACGTGCTACGGGGAAAATCAATTCTTTGCACGTTTTCATAATTCTGTGATCCCTACCCTACGATATATACTACTTGAATTTTGAATACAGAACGAAATTAGCGTTTTTTGCAAGGATTGTTAATAAAATATTCGCTGCGATGTAATAAAATCTACTTTCAAGGGAAAATCAGCCATAAATTTGGGCACTTATCCGTCATTATGTCATTTGTAAAGGAATAATACTTCCTGCCGCGACAACATGGAGAACGATAATTTGAATAACTATATTTCCCACTGATTTCTAGAAGCTGTGCACAGATAATGAAGTTATAAGATCTCTGAAAAGACAAACCAAATCAGATCAACGTCTAATTAATTAGTAAATAAATCTGACTTAATAAAATGAGGTAAAAAATAAAATTATGTATGTACCACGGGCGTTAACTGGTTCTAATGATCTCGGGTGACAAAATTCCCTCGGCCATTTTGTCCCCGCTCTATCAATAGAACTCGTATAATGCCCTTGATGCACAAATAAATATTATAAACCCGAAACCAGCAATTTAAGAGTGCAAGAGAGCTGCTTTGAGCTCAAGGTCGTTCAACAGTCGTTGTCCACTCGGCCAAATTACAAGAAGGAAAAAGTACGAGAGTACCATTCATCGTCAAGACGATCGTCACCATTACTGAACTGCATACGTCATTCGCGCTCTATCACGATTGTTAAGGGGTAGAAATGAGCACTGATTGGACATCCGGGAAGCTGGGGAATCCGCAAGATTAATGCACGAAATCAAGATACTCGGTTGAACGGCTTTAGTCAGCTCTGAGGGGTATCAGGAAGAAGGAACAAATATGTCTTAAATAACAAATTTGACTCTTAATAAATAAATAAATACAATTTTAAATAACAGAAAAAACTCGTTTAAAATTTTGATTTTCCTTCATTTGGTTGTGAGTTCAATGCGTTAAATGGGGTCGGATTTTTTCATTGAAAACAAATTAAAAAATGTATTTACTTCTCATTCAAATTAAGCACTAAAGATTGATTCTGTTGCAAGAAGAAATGAATTCGTTTATGTATGGGGGGAGGACTTTTGATTTAATAAGGAGCCCCCTTTGATTAGGTAGAATCATCATAAACGTATTAAAAATAAATTTCCCTTCTATCTTCCTATTCTTATTTCAAAGTTTTCAGAAATGTAAACCCACATAAAGACTTCCTTCCACCAAAATGTAAATTTTAGAATTAAGTCAATAGCATTAGGTTTAAGTCAACAATTCCAAGGGTCGCGGATTCGAATACCGTCCTGGACATAAGATTTCCGTGTCATTACTCGACTGCGTGCAGTTAAAAGGAACGTTATGGAACTGTGGGGTTTGTATCAATGAGGCCATCTTTATTCCAATTTATAGTAATGGCGGACCCCTTTCAATAAAGCCTAAAAGCGAATATCTATCATAGAATTCTGCAATTTTTCATATGAATTAAGACATTGCTCATTGAAGGCCGGTTGAGTTATTCTACGCCTTTCCTGACCACCATGTCACAGGTTGCGGCAGACCCGTGCGTTTAGAATATTTACTTACGAAAGCACTATTAGATGCTGACCTGTTGTGATTTTCTTCTTTATTATAAATATTTTCAAGTTTTACTAAGTTCAATTTATACTCTTCATTTGTATTGTTGACTTAAACCTAATGCTATTGACTTAATTCTAAAATTTACATTTTGGTGGAAGGAAGTCTTTATGTGGGTTTACATTTCTGAAAACTTTGAAATAAGAATAGGAAGATAGAAGGGAAATTTATTTTTAATACGTTTATGATGATTCTACCTAATCAAAGGGGGCATATTGGGGTGTAAGGTAAATGAAGGTAAAACTATGTGGAGAGAGATGTAATGTGGTTTTCTATCGTAGTGAATAAATTCAAGCAAAGTTACATTACATCTTAGTGATAGTATGTCAGTGGCAAAGTAGGTCCTGGTCTTAGTGAAAACATTTGAAGTACATCTGTAATTCGCAGCATTACTGCCTGAGACTGAGTTCCCCGACAGCGGTGCCGAAGTGACGTAGGCATCTTCACAGAAACGGAGCGGCGGTGGGGAGGACACCTTTTTATTTTATTTTGGAATGGCATTGATGGTGCTACTCCTGTGTATTCGGAGGCTCTTCCACTCACATTCATTAAAGGTAAATGTAAACATGTATAGTTCTTCTCTTTATCACATTTTGCACTCACAAGTGTAATGATTTCGCGACACTCGCTGTGTATAGTATTAGTAAACCTTTTTGCTTAGATGAGAAACTCCAAAACTGTTTCACACGTTTACACTCAGATCCTTTCGCAAGCGGCTCCGATGTTCTTGGAACGGCTGCGATTATGTCACGTAACGTAGTATGCTGCGGTGAAAGTCATCCCCTCCTACCCTGCCGCTCGCCCCAATTGAACAAAACTGATAGAATAAAAATATATTTTGTGAAAATAGCAAAATATGTAGAATATGTAATGTAATACTAAATATGTAAAAATATGTAACGAAAAATTTGGATACTGTGTTAGGACGGAGACGATTCGCCAAGATTAAATAGGATGACGAAAAATATATAATTACGTGACGTTCAAAAAATTACATGATTGCTTGAAAAGTCATTTTTTTAAAACAAATGCGATACTCATCGGAACTTTTGTGCAAGGAAACTCGTATTATCAATATTAGGACTTTTTATGAAGAAAAAAGATTTGTAATAAACTATGAGCAGTTTCAGAAAGAGTATGAAAGTTTCAGAAGTGGGAGATGGCTGACGTCTGTGACTCCCAGAAGATTTAATAAAGAACTAAAGCGAGGAACTCATAAAAAAATAAGTAGGAAGTTTTTTAAAAACATGAATACTGAATTGAAAAATTTGGATTTTAATAGATCTAAACAAAAGAATACTCAGAAAATGGCTGATTGGTATGGAAGAAACTAATATTCAAGCCTACTTAAATAGCTGATTTAATTTTTTTAATTGGTTGTGTATGAACTATTAGGAAATTTTGTACTCAAAACATCACATTAACACTTCATCTACCTTTTTGCAAATTTTTGTACTTTTTTATTCTTTTTCATCTTTTGCATGATGAAATAATGAAATAATTTAAATGGAATTAATAGTTTGTATTTACCTGCAGGTTCGCTCACAAGAAGAAATCTTTCGCTAAATAATGTATCGTTGATACGTACATTATTCATTGGGGTATTGGGGTATCATTCACAACTCGTCCCTGCCACCTCTCAGGATATAGCATTCACAACACTTCACTGCCAACTCCCAGGATGTAACATTCACAATACTTCCAAGCCACCTTCCGGGTTATACCAATCACAACTCTTCGCTGCCACCTTCCGGTATATAACATTCACAATACTTCCATGCCACCTTCTGGAGTATAACATTCACAACTCGTCCCTGCCACCTCTCAGGATATAGCATTCACAATACTTCGAAGCCACCTTCCGGGTTATACCATTCACAACTCTTCCGTGCCACCTCCCGGGATATAACACTTACAACAATTCCCTGTCACCTCCCGGGATATAACATTCCCAACACTGCCCTGCCTCCTTCCGGGAAATAACACTCACAACACTCATAGTGGAGGCGCCCGAAAACACTAAATCGTCGATCTAACGAATACGTGAATGGCACGGGGTCATCCAATGGTCCATTCCAACCGTCTCTGGAGAAAACGCGTAACATTTCCCGCAGCAAATGGCATTTCCGCCTCAGGCGCAGCTTGGAAATCCCGGCTTGGGCCACCCCCCGCAAGGGCTTCGCTCTCCCGCCAACTCTAGAAAGTCCAAACACTCCGCGCCTCCCGGCAGCCGAACACAACAGGCGGCCAAATTAACGAGCCTTTTTACCCAGTTAGATCAAGGCTGTATGTTCGTTTGATGGACACTGGTAAAGCACCCTACAAATATGTTTCCCCCAAATGATAGTAAAATTTTCTGTTTTTCAAGATACTGAGAAAGAAATGTTCTATAGGTATCTATTTTTTAAATTAAATAAATTTACATCGCTGCAGGTAGCTTTCGCGGACTCATGCGTTTTTTTTACAAGATAATATTGAAGTTGGACGGTCAAAATATCTTTTTGATTTTTTCAATGTGTT
This sequence comes from Teleogryllus occipitalis, assembly GCA_011170035.1. Lineage (NCBI taxonomy): Eukaryota > Metazoa > Arthropoda > Insecta > Orthoptera > Gryllidae > Teleogryllus > Teleogryllus occipitalis. The sequence goes on from BLKR01001565.1 coordinate 184,099, forward strand.
TTAATTTTAAGAGGAATCAGATGACAATAAATGTAACGTACCTCACTGAGCATTCTGAGAAGTAATTCATTCAAAGCTGCTGTGAAATCCATCGCAACAGCAAGTGGTGACTCTCTATCCCCAATATATGTTAAGCTATTGACGGTCACAATTCTGCTTCTCTTCAAGAACGATAGGAAACCGTGCGAAGGGAAAATTTTGTATCTTCATCGAGAAGCTGTAGCACAAGAAAAGGGTATTCACATTCTTTTTCTTTAGATGGCAATTGTAAGGACAATGACTTCTAATTCCTTCTGATAATTGACTATATTTCTTCCTTGCTTACTGTTCAAAGCAAACATAATGAGAGAAAGAGAAGTCAAAGTCACCAGACATAATAGTATTATCAACGTACGAACACGAAAAATCATAGAAGCAGCTAAATTTAATATCAGACATAGTGTCCCTAGAGCAACAAACAATATTTCTCTCTTAACTATTGCCAATTATTATTTTAAAACTATATCCACATGTTTACGCTTCTATTTATAATTTATAAGTGAAATAAATAGTAGAGTGACTCACACTGGAGAAGAAAAATTCCTTAAGAATCAAGCGCAACTTGTTCTGCGATGACCAGTAGTCAAGGGAAGTCAGGGAATAACTGAAACGTCGTAGGGGTATTGCCTTGGAATGCCATTCAACTGTCAATTTTCTTAAATGTAAGGATTTTTTCCCTTTTTTCTAAAACCAAATGTCCTTATTCCCTTTACAGAATAAATTATGTATGTTTATGGTTTCGTTAACAAGAAAATGTATGATTTTTTAAAATATTTTTTGCCGAATATACTGTTATTTCTGGGTAAGCCTATTTTTTCTAGTATCGTTCTTCAAATTTCCCTCAATGTTGAATATTTGCCATAGTGGTTTAGAATCCCTAGGGGGAGGTACTATGAACCATTCAAATACACCGCAAATTAAAATTAATCTGAAGATTTTGGACGGCAGGGGGCCCACGAGATAATGTCTAAAAATAAAAATAATTGTAAGCCATTTTCATTAATATGGAAACTGTAAATACTCGGGGTTATAAATAAATAGTTGGTCATATTTACCTCTTCGTAATCAAAATATATTATGATTGAATTATCAAAAATGAGGGTTGAAAGTAATTGTATTTCGAAAGTATTTCGAAATTAAAGAACGGTATAGGAATGTCAATTGCAAAGAACATTCAATTGTTCAATCTCTTCGAGATGTGCATTTACAAAACACATACGAGGTCTACTTTTAAAAAAAATATGAATCCCTGGTAACCTGGACAATGAACATATTGCTCAGGGGGCGAGATTCTCTATACAAATCAACGAATAGGCTGAAATAATGTTTTTAGATAGCCACCAGTACAAGAGGTTCCTACAGGGCATGCGTAGCTTGCCAAAGTTCAATTATTAGCTCTAGTGTGGAACGTGAGATGTGCTCAAGTGTTCAGATGAATCTGTGAATGCAGCAAAGAAAACGAAATACTTTCTTGTGTCTGCATCAGCTACTATTGGCCTTAAGTGATTTGTGTACTCGAAAAAAATTGTAATTGAAGTCCGGAAGGATGTATAAAAATAGTGTGTGACACGTAGTAAGGTGATTTTATTTTTCTTGCAGCTTTGCGACACATGGCCCACAGGCCACTAGCAAAATAAAAGATCACTTCCAGTACTCGTATCACAAATAATTATTACCGGCTTGCAAAATAAAAGATCACATTTAGTATTCGTATCACAAAAACCTTATTACCTACGTACTTGCAAAAAAGTATCACTTTTAGAACTCGTATCACAAATAATTATAACCTACAGGACAGCCAACCAATTATAACCTACTAGCAAAATAAAAGATCACTGACATACTCATATGACAAATAAAACAGTCTGCATCCAAAAAGCTGTTTTCATAATTTTATCTGATTCTTAGTTTTCGGTCAAGTTCGTCATTTCGGTCATTTTTCAGTCATTTGTCAATATAATGTCAGCTAAACAAACTTGAGCATCTAAGTATTATTGCAAAATCGTTGTTGGGCTGATTTGTTCGTACAAAATGAAAGAATACTGTGAAGTTTCTGCGAAAATTCTCGCAAAAGCTAACGAAGCTACGGACAGTGGTTTTCAGGAAAATCTCTGAAAAGGTTATGGTGTATTTGAGAGTTATATAACAGTATGAACTGCCCTGATGAAACGGTACTTTTAGTTTATTTGACACTATTGCCAAAAAATATTTACAATATTTCATAACCTAAAAGAATAACATTTCGAGTGCCTCATACATCTTAAAACTACTAGAAGCACTATTACTCAAGATGCATATGTCTTTAAAGGTGATACGTAACCATAAAATATGAGCGACTGATGGCAATTATAAATTCACGGTAACATTCCGTTTCATATATATTAAGCAAAATAAGGTATATAACGAGTTATTTCACTCATTTGAGCCTTGTACCATTTATTTACTGTATTTGCTTGTATATTAACTTCACTAAATTGAATTCATAAAAATGTTGTATTTGTTGTGTTGGTGTCAGAGCGGGTCATAAAGTATTCAAAAGGCCCGCGAGGGCATAAAGAATCAGAAAGGCTCGCAAGGTTGTAACAATACCGCTACATCTTTTGTTTCAGGTCAGTGAATGTACAGCAATGAACTAGTAAACCATAAAAGATTTTTCCTGGCCTGTGTATTCTAACAAAATAAAATGTCAATTTTAATACTCGTATCACAAATAATTATTATGAAAGGAAACCCACATTCTCATTCACAACGTTTCACACCTTTGCACAAATTTGTAGTTATAACAACGAAGAAAGACAACGTACTTATAACGACGAAAAATCTAGGCGATCGTGCTCTACAGACAAGAGAATAATTGTATAGGACATGCGGGATTGCTATCTCTGAATTTCACTCCCTAACTGTATCAATTAACGAACACCACAATTTTAAGACATAATGCCTACCTATCAGAACACTTGTGCTTAATTGCTCAAAATTTACAAAAATGAAACAATAATCACTGAGCACTTACTTGAATAGCAGGAAACATATCCGGTTCTCTGCAGAGGAGGATACCAGCTTGTACCCAGCATATGCAAAGCAGGCCACATGGCACCCTGCAACAAATCAGTATTGGAGAAATTTTTTTATTTCCGCAGGGGATTTATACTACAAATATAGAAGAGACAATTCCTGTCAGGGAACAGTCCATTGCTGTCACTTACAAAGAATGGCCTGAATGATTTTCTCTTACTTTACAGATATTTCACTGCTGAACACTCATTGCTTGCACAACATTGCGATATCTCCATTGTTTTGAGTCTTACACTTTTGCCAGCTAGTTATGTGTATTGGTTCGTCTGACAAGGTTACATGACGCTGTAATGTCTAACAATTGTAAAAACCACTCAAGCAACTTACTTATTCTCTTTCAGTGATGCAGTGTGATAATGCTTTGTTTGATAGTAGGTCGCCGGAAGTCGCGTTTACATAAAATATACATGAATCTGGTATGAATGACTATTGATCTGCCAGTGATTGTACAAATTGTAAATACAATAGACATAATAAGTCCCTCGAAATGGAATTGTGTTAGAATTTGCTTCGAATTGCAAAAAATAGTCAGATAAATCATTGATGGTCTGGAGAACATACTTCTAACTGGGCTATGCAGCGTATAATAGCACTCCAGTAATAATACCACGTCTTTTTGTAGAAACATCGATCTGTATCAGCCAGAACTCATATCAGTCAGTGTAAGCTCGCGGATTGCCTAAAATGTCTTTTCATACATTTCCTGAATACACGACTGAAGTGCAAAGCGTGAAGTGAATCGCAAAACAAATTTACAAAATTAAAACATTCATAAATAATCAGTTGATCCACGACATCACTCATTCGTGGGGACAATACCTCTGGTGGTAAAGATTAGTTTCCGTAACGCAGGATTTCATGCAATAAGTGGAATTAATGAAAGATGATTTGCATCTACATATTATTGGATCATTAACCACCCTGCATGACCGTCTTGGTTGGCTCAGGGCATCAAATGTCACTGCAGTGCATCTGACTAGGAGGTTGGAGTCTCGACGGTGGCAGAATTTTGGACACGAGCTAGATGTCTAGGTCATATGGTTTGAAGGAGAATTCTATTGGCAGTTGCTCCGATCCACAGTTTTCCGCGGTTTATTTATTTATTTGTGTTCCACATCCAGACTACTAGAAAATTCAGCATACTACCAGAAAAACAGGTTTTAAACTAAACAAAAAACAATGCACGCAAATATACACTGTTACAATATAAAATGCGATTTTCTAGCCAATTTTTGGCGTTGTCTGTAAGAATATGAATGTCCTTAAGACATCCACCAGTAAAACCATACAAGACAATTTAAAATATGCCCCATGGTCTGTTCCATTCCGCAGCCGCTCTTAGGATACACAGCAAGTTCCCAATTCACCATTGATTGTCTGCATCGTCCAAATCTGGTTCGCAGTCTGTTCAGTGTAGTCCAGTGCCTTCCATAGCATTTTCCGTGGTTCCTCCCATCAACATTATATGAATGCCGAAGCAGTAACCTAACAAACGGGCCACGGACCGCGCGCCAGATGTCGCCATTCAACGGGGGAATATAATAATAATAATAATAATAATAATATTTATTTCCAACTTGTTTCATATTATCACCACCACCTCCCGCGTTAAAAAGACGCTACACTTCCAGGACTGATCCACACTTCTAGGATCCTACCACTTGACGCGCCCGGAAATACAAATCAATCAAACAAACTAGTGGTGCTCTAACAGCACGTACTTTCTCGCCCCTATTTTCACGTAAAATTACGCGAAAAGTACTCAAATTTTCGAAAATTTGTGCATGACCAAATTTCAAAACATATCTTCATGAAACAGATTTCCTTAAGGGAAAATGTCTATCTTCACAATTATAGTGGTAGGAAGATGCCGAAACAAAATTGAATTTTTCAAATTTTCGAAAAATTAGTGTTTTCAACGAACATGACACCTGCACTATTCTCTCAAATATCCTTCACACTCTCCAACTACAAATTTAATCAAAAACGATGGATTCCCTTTTTTTGAAATTTTTAAATGAGCCAGAGGCTTCATGTAGAGTACCCCCCGCAAAGTAAAATATCCATTTCTAATTCTAGGGACCGCGACATCAGCCAGATCGATTGGGGAATATCAATTTTGGAGAAAATCCGCTAACGTTGTTCACAGACGGCCTGACGTTTTGCCGTCATTCGATTTTTCGGAATCAAGGACCCGCAAAATACGGATTCTGTCTACAAAACGTGTTAGAGGATGTTTTTTCTAAATTTAGCAAACTACATTTATCCACTTTTTCGTTACCAGGGTCTTGTAATAAGAGTTTTTCTACCGAAAATTCGCCGGTTTTTTTTCGCGTAGCGTTACATAAATTTCTCTCTATTGCATACGCGGTAGAGAGAAAGTAAAAACTCTTTCAGGGTAGACCATTTCTTACTAGGCATTGAAGAGGGGAGATTTTAAGCATTGCCTCTCAACTCTGGTTTCCATTTCTCAGGAAAACGTTCAAGGTCTTTGACACTGTCAGAGATTAGAGAATTATATGTACGAAAACTAGCATGCAAAAATTAATTTTCGGCAGAATGAATTTTACTGAAATCATTGCGACAAGATAGTTTCTAATATTGAGGAAAAACAAGATAATATGCGCTTTTTTGTGCGATTACAAAGTTGTTGCAGCATTCTTTTCAGCGTTCCGCGGAAAAAAATATTAAGAAAACATTTGGAGAGGATATTGAAAAAATATTTTTTAATTAACTGCATAAATTTCAAGCACAAATTACCCAAAATCTTTAGTGTTTTCAAAACACTGTACATTACCTTCCATAAAAAGATTTTTAGAACTGATTTTGTGTAAGGCAAACATTTTGATCTTAAATTTTGTAGTTTTGAAATGTTAAAAATTCGCAATTTCCGAAAATACATAGTTTGCCGGAAATGAGACTAGCATCAATTTGTTTACTGTCCCTTGATACGTACGAGGAAGAAAAGACGAATTTGAGCCTTTTTAAGAAAAAAATTTTGAAAACATTTCAAATGTGCCTATATTTCAAGAAAAAAAATAAAGAAAAAATTGTAGCGTTTTTTTATATTTTTCTTTTAGAAATCGTATAATTTTTAAGAGAAAATTATTCGAAAACTACTCGCTTTTTCAAACATTTACATTACAATTTTTAAAGAGATTATTTTTACAATATATTCTGTCTTAGGTGAAAATCTTTATTTTCAATTTTGAAGTTTTAAAATGCTAACTTTTTGCAATTTTCGAAAAAATGGAGAGATAGCGGAAAAGGAACTAGCACCACATTTTTTCCCTACCTTGATATATATGAGGTGAAAATTAAGCGAAAACATTTCGAGCGGTTTTTGAGGAAAATAATATATTAATTGCCTCAATTTCGAGCCAAATTACACGAAAACTACTCATATTTTTGAAAAATTGAACATGACCTCATTTCAATATACGAATTTAAGGAACATATTTTATTCAGGAAAAATCTCTATTTTCAATGTTAAGACCCTCCCCCCCCCCATGTGACGTCAAATGCACTTTTGCAATTTTCAAAAACTCTGGGTTTCAAAGAACATAATACCTCCACTATTCTCTTAAGCTTCCTTTATTCTATGCGACATTAAAATTTAATCAAAAAATTTGGACCCAATTGAGGGGTAATGCAATGATTCTCCAAAATTAAAATATAGGTTTCAAATTCTGGCACAACAAGAGCCAGATAGATTGGGGATTATCAGTTTTGGAGAAAATCGGCTGAACGGTTTAGCAGCTAGGGTTGAACACGGACGGACAGAGGGACAGATACAGACAGAGGTTTTGCCGTCAATCAATTTTTCGGTATCAAGCACACACAAAACATGGATTTTGACTACACACAAGTGCTAGAGGAAGTAACTTACTAGGAACAAGATTTATCCAGTTTTTTGTTACCAGGGCTCGGCAATATGAGATTTTGTGTCGATAATTCGCAGTTTTTCTCGCAGCATTATAACTCTTTCTCTATACTGAGTTAACAGTAACGAGAAAGTAATAACACTACAGTAAATTCAAACAAAACAGCAACTGGCATAGACTACATGTTTCTTTGTAACATAGTAATTACGAACAATTGCACCTCACCTAGAGTGATTTCAGGTGCGTGCTATTGCGAAACTCAGAATATCACTTCAAATAATTTCCGTTCAGTTACGATTCGTTGTCAACCGATGTGAAATATGTGTAGGTGATTACATGAATTTTGCCAACATTGTGGATACGTGATATTGCCGTGACACCAATGATTTACCGATTGATCTACAAGAATACTAAATTGTGGGTATGTGAAGTAAAAAAAAATTAAAAAAGAAGATGCTTTCATAACTTTCGAGCTCCAGTAATGGATAAATAGAAGGAAATGTCAATATAGCAATTTTGATTTAAAAAAATGTTTTGCAAGGAAAATTTTAAAAGTCATTCCGAGCGAATTTTCCTTATTATGATATTCTCATGATTATTTTCGCTATATATCTCCCACGAGTAATACACGAGGGGAGATATTTCAACATTCTGATGCATGATCCTAACGAAGTCTTCATATTTTTTGTAACTGTTTGAAAATCTCAGACATTAAAAAAATTTCCTTTTGTAAAGGAAGTTGCAATTTTTTACCACGAACCTACCACCACACAAACACTACATACAGTTAATTCCTCAAAGTCTTCCTGCACGAAAACCACTGAGTTCTAAATCCGTTCCTAAGGAAAACGATATTTTATAAAATGAGGAAAATTCTTGAGGAATTGAATCGAGCAGTATCTCAGAGGCAGCCGTATCGACTTTGGGTCAGATCTTGCGAATGAGGCAGACCGATAGCTTGCAGGAAAAAATACATGCGCTGTTGCAGGAAGTTCATTCCCTCGCGGATTCGGGCAATCAGAGTTGGAAAGTTATCAATATTTTAATTACCAGAAAATGCCGGAAAAAATACCAACCCAATAGTAAAAGCATTTTAAACAAATGCAATAAAACAACAAATTAAAAAAATATCTGTATATTACAAAATCTTGACACAAAAATACAAATGAATGTTATTTTATTAGAACGATTTTGGGTAGTAATTGACGAAAGAAATTGATAAAGAATGATACATGATCAACTAGTGGTTTGTTCAAACAACGAGCGACGATAGAACCATTAATCACGTGTTACCTTCACTATTTTAGTTTCCAGATAAGAAAAATGTTCACTCTGAGAATTTTTACCTCTTCGATGCAGACACCTGCCGATTCGAGGCAGATATTTGAAAACTTTATATTTGTTCTGAAGAAGACCCATTTTAGTGGATCTTGGACTCTATATTTACGATCACTTAGTGACTTACAAAATATTAGGAAACTATTAAAATGAAAGATATTGATTATATCCCACATCAAATATTAGATGAAGCAGAGAAATCAATTTAAACATTACATCCTAACAAACGTATACGTATTTGAGGCAATATAATATTTATAAACCTTGGAAACTAGAAAAGTCAGTCACAACTGATTCCAAAAAGGTTTCGCTTGCATACTTTTCAGAAAGGGTAAATACAGCTTTCATATATTTCCACATTTGTGGTATGCTTATGCCAAATATGTTGTTTAGTTTTCTGTCCGTTTATACTACATAAATCAAATATCAATGTCAGGGACCAAAAAGAGGCTTACCTTTGAGATTAAAAAAATTGTACTGACATTTCATTGGTCCATATTGTACATTGAAACTTTATATTAAAATTCAATGCTAAGATTTATATTCCATCATATCGTTTCGGTCCATAAACGTTTTCGTACCCTCTTCACTGATAATGTACTATACGCGATTCTCACATATGTTGGGTCTACTGACATAGTATAAAGACCAAAATATTAAATTAAAACAATCAAGACTTTCATTTCACTGACAAATAAACAATAGAATAGCTCTATTCGAAGAAAATATTTAATAAAAATTGATGCAGCAGTTTTTAGTAATTTTTTGTTTTATCTTGAAGCAAAAATTAAGCGAAAAACACTTTTTTTTCCATATTTCCAGATCTGTCTTAGAACATATTTCATCAAGGAAAAGGATTTCTGTCTTCAATATTTGAGTTGTAAGAGGACGCAGAAAGAATTTTGAACCTCTGCAATTTTCGAAATTTCAGATATTTCTAGAAAAATGGATCTGCAACATTTTTAAGTGTCCTTTACACTGTCCGAAGAAAAAGCTTAATAAAAACTTTTGGAACCATTTTTGACAACATTTAAAAAAAAGTTGAGATAGTATGTAAAGTAAAACAATAATAAGGTAAATAGCCGCATCTGCTAGGAACGAGTAGAAACTATAGATCTTATTGTCTCAGCTCGTCCGACTCTAGCAAAGACAGAATAATTGAAAAGACACGATAGGGTGTGTCTAGTTATCGGAGCTCTGGGATTTTTTCTGCAAAATGTTCTGTAAGAACTTGTCTAAACATTCAGATCATTCAAAAGTCTGGGAAGAGTAAGACATTGCTTCATTTTGAACAGTCTACATTTTGCTTGCATAATTTTGCTTGCATAGTCCTTAGATCTGCTTCATAGGAAGCTGGTTGCAACCTAAACATGCTATTTTCCTATCCAATATTAATTAAAGTACGTAAAAGAGATATATTTTATTGTTTGGTTACCAGCATGTTAGAAGTATGTAAAAATTATTATTGAATGTAAAGAATAAAATTAACAATATAGAACATCGTGTTTGCTATCGATTTCGTGTTTCACTGTCGATTCAGGTAATGATACGCCTGGCAATAACATACATTTATAGCACGAGCAGCTCCTAAACTTCCTCAGATTGCACAAGCGAAATGGGCAGCGTGATAAAAGAGGATGACGCAAAACAACGATATTGCTGTGGATTGTTGCTACTCTACAACGCGCTTAAACTCCTTTATATAAAAAAAATTAAAAATTAAAAAAACATCGATGTTTTTGCAACAAAATATCGATGTGAAGAAAACACCGAAAGCAAAATATCGATGTTTCTGGTGGAAAACATCGATGTTTTTTTGCCATCCCTATCGGTAGTCCAGCAAGGAATCATCAAAGCATTTGACCAAAGGAACAATGAAAATTGAACAAAAAACTGGCAGAGAACTGATTTTTTCACTATGTGGTGTTTGTTAGAAGCATAACATCTGTGAATAATAATGCGAAAATGTACTTCTAAGAAATCAAGGTCTGACTTTGGATTGTGATAACACAAATCACGCCACTTATCATACTAGGATATAGGATATTGCGCCAGACAGGAACTTCCTCTTTTGAGTATCATCTCCTTTTATTATTCTCTCATGTCGAGATATTTTCGTAAAGACAACTTTTCCTTTGAGGGGAGAAGGAAAGTCGTGGATTCTAAAGCGATTGTTGAATAAAAGAATGTGAATGAAATACGATCATATTATTGTCGCTTAGTTGTTCATTCGTGTGCTACTCTTCTCTCGACTCCAAGAACTATGCATGTTCTGTCTCTTGGAATAATCAGATACTACGTAAGGTAGCTCTCTACCTTAAAATGATGAAAAATCGTGAAATTTCTTGTTTTTCAACTTTTAATGAGTCGTATGCTCTGCTTTATTCTCTTTTAATGCTTCAAACCGTTTCTTGCTACGTTTCTTGGATTTTGAGAAAATATTTTTTTTTCGAAGCGAATGTCAACTGTCAAGCCTTTAGTGAGAGAACTTCAGACGCATTTTCCCGAATTGGTAATTTTCAGCACATTCATGCATGTTAAAGATCATAAATCATAAACTATTAAAGATAATTATATAATTATTTTTGCATTATGTAATTCATGATTCACTCTTTTGAATGAACTATAATAGTTAATTCGTCACTTAAAGTTTCAGTTTTAATGCACTGAAATGTCCAGAATAAATGTATAAACAATTATTTTTCTCAAATAATCAAAACCTGACTCTAGTTTTCAGAGTACCTTTTCTATTCTAGTTCATTCACTAGAATCGTGATTAATTTTAAAAAAGAATTATCAAAATATACCAGTTTGCTGGAGACTTAAGATGTTTGAAGTACACTTCTACATGTTTGGCAATTATTTATAAACTAATGGAACTTTTCAAATTATTTGATCTCTAAAAGCATAAAGAAATCAAATGTACAAAGGAAAACAAAATAGACCCAACATTCTAGAACTTCTATTTTCTCAGGTAGACAGCTACCTTTTGTCTTCTACATATTGATGGACTTATTTCAGTACTTTAGCTGCATGTCTGAGCACTTTAGAAGCTTATTGCTGAGATATTAAAGTTCTAGTTTTATTTGCGATACGTTACATTCACCCCAAACAGGAATCGATTTCCTCATAGGGGCCTCATAGGCCTCCCTGGGGCAGCCAGCGCCGGTGCCAACAAAACCAACATCCCGTCGCCCGTGTAGCTTTCCTGGACCCAAGGAAATGCCATTATCTCTCTAAAACCGCAAGCTCCTTCGTTGATAAACCAAATTCCTCTTTTCCGTGATGTCGTTACTTCGCAACCCTCTCTCTCGGGAAAGGAAGTCGGATGCTTGTGGGCTAACCACTTCAACGGCAAACGATCCTCGATATTAAAACCACACAATTGGCGAAATGGATTGTGGTGAATTGTATCTGGTTTGAACTTGATAACGAAAATGTTATTAAATGTCACGAGGAAAAAAGAATCAGGAAACACTTCACATAAACTGTACATTTTACGGAGATTCTTACATTCACTCTGAAACATAAAGTAAGTGAAACGTACATGTAGTGCAGTAGGTTTTGTAATCACCGTGCCAAGAAGGATTTCCAGCTGAAGCCCACGACAAGTGTGACAAGTCAGAGATCCTCACCATTTTATTAACATAAAATAGTGATAGAATATTAATTAAATATTATGATGATACGGTTTATTATATGCATCCAGAGGGTGTGGCAAACTCGCGTACAGGTTGTCAGGGAGACGGACTTATATCGGCGACGCTATTAGAATAGGGAAGAAGCCGTGGATTTTTGATTCATTGAACTTTTTTTTAATATCAGGAAGTCGCGACGAGGAGCCCACTCGAGGCTTAGTGCAGGGAAGTTTCGCGTTCGCCTAAGAAATATAATGGCTATTCGACGAATTGGGAATATATTGGCAAAATTATGGTTGATATTTTTATATTATGAATTAACATTGAGTAACATCACCTTAAGCAGGGCGAAAGCATATACATCAACGCGGCGATAGAAGAGAGAAAACGTGGTGGACATTCTTCATCCGGGATTCAACCGAGAAGTCGAAACCTCGCGAAGATTTTACGTAAGCCACTAACATTTAAATTGATTGTACAGGAAAGATAATTATCCAGACTATAGTCGTATAGTGAGTTTATTAACAATTGTTAATGTTTAATTCATGAATAAATATTTTTTTTATTATTCGAAACAAGGCTGATAATTTATAGTTAATGGCCATCAATCAAAGAATTATTTAAACTATCAGAACTTCCAGAAATTGCTGATCTGTACAGATAGGTCGTCTGCATGCGACAAGGTAAGATATAGTACGTCCTATGTTGATGCCCAAGAGAGAAGGAAATACTAAAGGTAACGTTAATAAAATATTTGTTAATAAAATAAGGTCGTGAGCAGAGCAGTGCAACAGACTTACATAAATATAAATATTAACAATGATAGAATAGGTCAAGTATGTGGAAATATCAGATTAAATAAATAGGGAGTCATCAACTTTACATCATACAAGACCACATGTTGGTAATTATAAAATATTTCAATTACGTTTTCAGAAACGTTTAAATCTCTATTCATAGTGAACAGTGATTGTATTGTTCCAGAATTTATAAAACTCCCTCGTTTCATTACTCTTCAAGAATAAGTGATGAACGACATGATCAATATTTTTTGAGTTTCGATTTTCCATACAGTGGATATGTTGTACTTATCTTTTGTAATTTTGCTCAATTCTTCCTTTTGTGCGATGTAATCGCGAAGGTTCTGCTAATGATGATAATAATAATAATAATAATAATAATAATAATAATAATAATAATAATAATAATATAGTTTCTATTAGTGGTTTTAGCAGCAATCAGGGCTGGATAAAAGTTCTGCGGAGGGTCCCAAGCTCAAAATTGCCTTTGTTGTTCCCTCCAAAAACATGCTCTACACTTGCTAAAATAATAGTAAAATAATTTTTAGAAAAACCAACTTTTTCGTAGCCTACACCGTACTATTTTTTAACAATTCTTATTAACAATTTTGTATTTATTCTTCTTGATTATATATATATATATATATATATATATATATATATATATATATATATATATGTTTTATGAACTTGGAATATTTTAATGATTTTTCCGAGTCGTCCTTAAATGGAACTCCTCAGCAGCTGCTTCTTTTACTTGTAGGTAAATCCGGCTCAGACAGCGCTGAGTCTGACACTCATCGCATGTGGGGTGCGTGACGACGAACACGTTCATACTCGAGCATTCCAACTACGTTCAAAATAGCATCAAGAAAATGCTTTCAACATGTTTATCCCCATTCAGTATTTACCTAACTGCGAGTGTGCGTGCGTGCGGATGTGCGGATCCGTCACTCAGGGTTTGACTTCCCGTGCATCAGTCGAGACATATGAAGTGTCATATCTCGTCTCCGTTTCCTGGTGCGGAAATGATATTTTGTTTTCGGATCTGGCCAGAAGATTCTACGAACTTTCCAAAAACTTGTTTTAGCGCTGCCATCTTAGTGAGTACGCCGGAAATTAAACCAAAGCCACCCAAATAGATCAAGGTAGAAGGCGTTGAATGACACAAGTGAATCACCGCGCGGTAGATTTCATTTAATTTGCATCCTTATTAGCGTAATTTTAAAACTAAATTTCAAAAACCTACAAACAATATTGCCTTGGAACATATTGAACTTGAATAACGTCAAGTAAATACGGAGAAAACCAAACTGTGAGTAATGCTGCAGAAGCACATTTACGTACTTACGTTCACATTTACATTTTTAAGCGTGGGAATACGGGTTTTCAAATGAATGTGATTAACAACTCATTCTTATTAAAGGTAAATAACACCTAATTCACATAAACATACAAAACAGTCGCCTTTTAATGTTTATATATATATATATATATATATATATATATATATATATATATATTCGCCTACAAAACGATAAATAGAGCAATTGCAGAAGTAGAAGTGAAACACCACAATTAGACTAACTTTGTGGAGATTTAATCTCTTCAAAAATTAGGGAACAAAAAAAATGGAAGAGTTAAGCAAATCTGGAGAATAATAAAATGTAGTTGTAGAAGATTTTGCGACATAAGTTTCGAAACTAATTAAAAATGATCATATAAAGAAGAGGGCTGAAGAGCAGCTTACAGACGATTTTTTACGTACATTTTGTGATTATTAAGAAAAAACGTAAACAAATGTAGCTGTACTAAATTCTAACTATTCAGCTTCATTCTTACCTGCAAGTACATTTTAACACATTTATAATTTTGAACTTGCAATATTACCAGTTTACCAGTTCATACCTCCTTTGTATGGTAAGAACCGAAGCCAATGTGTGTTGTGAATTTTTGAACAGAGGTAAAACATTATCAGCTACTACGATTCATTGGTTTGCCCAATGCTAGAGACTGTAAGAACATACTATTTGAACAAAGCTATGCAAGACAAAATTTTAACACATGAAAATACTTTTAAACCAGTTTACAGTGCCGGCGACGCCACATCCAAGTAGTTATAAGTATCTGTCCTTCATATATTTACCATTACATACAAAATCTTGTATCAATACGATCGATTTTTAGCATTCACAATTTATCACAATTCAACATCGATTCACATGAATTCTCTCTCTCTCTCTCTTGTCTTTTTAATAAAAAAATAAAATAAAATTTAAAAAAGCCCTTGCTTCACACGATGAGCAATATTATGATGATGCGAACGATGAGCAATATTGTGCAAATGATGAGCAATATTGTGAAACTGCATCCCAGACGTCACAATCTGTTCACGCAACTAATAATATCTTGTTGAATGTCTGATACGCTTGGCAGCTTGGTAACGACTGTAAAAGTCATTTTATTATATGTAAGTCATAGCGATCCTGGTGGCTGTATTTGAAACAGTGCCGCCAAGAGATCATTGAGTATCGGCTACGCGGAACTCAATGGCAATGTAGCTGTGAGAAAAGGAGCATGGCGCTTGGTGGGCCGCTGTTTGTTTTACAGTCTTTTCGCGGCTACGGTTCGTTTTGTGATACCATGGTTCAGTGTCATGTGCACATCTGGTGTGTGAGTGGTGCCTTGGATTGCTGCGTGATGCGCGACTGGATTCTGTAATCAACGGTTTTTGACATATGTTTTTCTCCTATGCCACGTGCTCGGGCGCACGGCTGTGCTGTGTTCAATCTTGCGTTGTACTGGAAATTTCTTCAATACACTTAATTGGTTTGTGTGAACTGTGTAATTTTTTTGTGTGCTTGTTGCCACACAGACTCGGGTGTTTGAGCGGTTCGTGGGACGCCATGCACCTTCCTATTCATCAGGCCTTGGAGGTTGAAAGGACTGAGTGTCTTGGGAATGTGTAGGGTGATCTATTGAAGTCCACTGTTTCCCGAAACCCTTACACAATCAATATATCTAAATCATTCGTATCATAAATATCAAAGCAAGAATAAACACTTAGTTTTCCATAAAGCAACATTTGGATCAATCACCTTTGCATTATAACTCAAAAGCCAGGTGCCACGGAAGTATTTTGAAAGAGGGGGCGGGGGGGGACTGTGGAGCGCGTGGTCGCCGCATCCGCCGCCCACGGGACCGCGTGCGCTTCGCGTGGGGAGACGAGCGCTGCCAAACGGCGCCATTGTTCTCTCGCGCGGGAAATCCGCCCCTACGCTCAGCGAGGATCCGAACCAGCCACGTCCTTTCAGACTCGATCAGGTGGCGCAAAAGCAATATAGTATATTCCGAGGGCACCATTGACAGGGGGTCGTCATTCTGTATTCAACACTTGTGAAAGGTGAAAGTACTTCACTAGCAATCATTTTTAAGCAAGGAAATAAACTAATTAAATAAAACATGTAATAAATAACACGTTTTATGCATGGATCTTTAAGCAATTTTAGAAGTTTATTGAAGAGTATCCGCTGGCACAGAGTGCCGTCGAAAGGTAGAAGTAAGTCATTAGACAATACATACACAGACCCAGCATGTTTAAGAGACAATGATGCTCTCAGACGGCATCTAGGAAAAATTTAATGGATTGAACGAGATACCTATTACACGCGAATGGGCACATTATGTTATAAAAGGAAAGGAGCCAATAGAGAGCATCATTTTCTCTTAAATTTGCATGTCCTTTAGTTGTGTAACACGAAACATCGTTGTGCAGTCTAACGGTATCGAAGGAAAATCTTATTTCTTATTTCAATTTAATATTAGAAACTATTTCAATGAACTTTCATTGAAGTTAACATTTGTTGGTTTTATAAATAGGGGCGTAAATTAGTCTGGGCGCAAAATTCACTGCTTGCCACGGGCTACCATGGTAGTTAGATAGTTCTTTTAAACTGACAGGAGAACATGATACAACCACACAAAAATATAAGTTTAAAAGCTCATTATTGAAAGGGCTAAGAGTAGTAGTGAAGATGCGAGACCGCGGCCCCCGATTGCAGCGGGAGTAGCTAGAGATACGATAGCGCAATCTTCGAAAATCTATTGACAAAGAAATAAACGACAACAAATAGCAGAAACACAAAGCTTTAAAATGATATTTGAGAACTTTTAATAAGAAAAAGATTTAACTCATTAATTTACTGAAGTGGTGAATTTGTTGATAAATATGTAACACGATATTTCAAAAGCAGAAATATTACAGAAACATATCAATCTGTGATTGGTCAATATTAAATATTATCCATAGTTTATTATCTTTCTCTTGTCTGTCTCTATTAATATTATTCTTGTTACATATCCTCAAGAAAGAAGAAACCACGTCAATTTTAAAAGTAGAAAGTTGCAGAATAATTCCTTTAATACAACTTAGCAGAGAGTGATACTGAAAGACAATGAAAGTTCTGGAAAATCCTTATTTTATTCTTTTAAAAAAATATATGTATTGTCCTTGATCGACAATTTTCGCCTTAAATAGGTTTGTATCAAACTATTTACACCAATAACAATAACTTTTGAGGGTTCGCATGTATGTATGTATGTATATATATATATATATATATATATATATATATATATATATATATATTGTCTGGTATATACATACCAGACTGTCACAAAATATTTTGATGGGAATTGGGGACAAAAATTTATTAAATTCATCGTAAAAAGTGTAAATGTTGAGGGCA
This sequence comes from Teleogryllus occipitalis, assembly GCA_011170035.1. NCBI lineage: Eukaryota > Metazoa > Arthropoda > Insecta > Orthoptera > Gryllidae > Teleogryllus > Teleogryllus occipitalis. The sequence continues at coordinate 201,621 of BLKR01001565.1, forward strand.
TATGCATGCAGGCAGGGCGTTCCTTAGCAACCAGGGAAACGGAAGTAAATAAACATAGCGCGGCAAGAAACGCGACAGAAGATTGTGATATAAGGGCATGTAGGATTGGTGGTAAATTGGTAATGGGGTACGACGTAGAAGGAAACTCAAGATTATTTTGTAAAACAAGAGACAAGAATGTATGGAAGTTATCGAGGGTTGAACTTTGTAATCTTGGAGAGATGAGCTTTAGACCGTACACCGTACACATCGTACTGCAGAGGTTATTGTAAATGATAGATGCGGGACTTGGTGGAATTTTGCGGGAAATAATTGAGCAGTGAGAACTTATAAATATTTTGTGGTCGTAATTCTATTTGGGACTTTTGAATAATTCTGGCACCGGGAGTGCGCAAATCGGACTTGAAGAAAATACGAACGTGAGAGCAGGGAAGAAAGGCTCGAGACATATCTTGTAGTTTAGGGGAAGAACTTTATATTTTATCGCGTTAAAAGTTGGAGGAATTAATTAGAGGACATAGACTTTCGTGTATCGTGGATTAAGTAAAACGTGACAGTTTTGGAGTTAGTGCCCATCCGTGGCAAAGAATAGGGAAGTAAGTGAAACAATTAATAAGTTGAGGAGGACATCGACCCGGCAGCGGAGAGTTGAGGAGAACAAGATATAAGAGAGAAGATTGGTCGGAGCGGTGGATTCTTCCTGGCCTCATCGTCCAAGAGCGCATGGATATCTAAAATAGTAAGAATAATAGCGCTATAGACAATTTTTACGATCGGTCATGACCAAGGTGACACTTCATGTTAAAAAGAATTAATCGATAAATATACCTATAACGTTCTCATTCTGAAAAAGAAAAGCTTATTATCATTTCTTTAGCATCTTGTGTAATCCACAGTTTAATAATTTCTTTCCAGAAACAAATTTCAGATTCCTCGCTTCTTCCGTATGGAGAGCGGATTGAATGATCGTTTGCTACGAAGAAAGTAAGTACCTGCGACGATTATTTTCGTAAGAACCCAACCGGCAGAGCTAGTAGGATAATTATTTCCCTTTAGATGTGTTTGCGGGAAATTTAAAATCGCAACCCTTTCCTGGCGCCCAAAAAAATGATATAAATTCGGAAACCAGTTGCAGAAATAATTTGACAGAAACGGAGAGTGTTTCAATATTTACAAGCGGACAAGCATTTTATATATATTTGGAGGAATTGTGGAGGATGAAGGAGATCTTTACTTTGGCGAGCCTTATCTCAGGAAAAGGATTTGAAGTTTTGCCAAGATTAAATATTGTGGTGGAGGAAAAGGAGGGTAAAGATGAATCGAATCTTAATTATAATTTTGAGATCCAATTCTTAAGATATTGAATAGTTCTTTTTTAATATAATTATTACATGTATACATGTAGCTTTTTTGCACTGCGAAGAATTTAATTTTGAATTTCTTCAAGTCTATGAAGTGTAATTTTTGGGGCACCTCACCAGATCTGGTAAGTATATATTACAGAGAGTCGGATTATATATTTGGAAATGCATAATGCCGTTTCAATGCTAGTGCATGATTTTTTTTATTGATAAAAGAGACAATTTCAATGCCTTAATAAACGTATGGTTTGCTAATGAGATTATATGATTTTTCGAGGTTAGTAAGCGATTTTTTTTGTCGTTCTAAATATGTCACACGAGCAGAAGAAGGAAGCCATTGTATAAGGAATTATTTAACCTTACAGCATTAATATTTCGTAATTTCCATAGCAACAAAGTTTGGCTTGACATTTTGATGAGTTGATATTTATTTTCCTTTTTTTAAATTTATTTTATCCTTGTTCGATTACAGACAGAATCTAACAAGGTATTGAATACATTCATATAACTAATTCAAATAATAACCAACTGATATATACATTAACTAAAGGATACAATTTAACTTATGTACATAAATACTGAGGGATATCCTTACAGGGACCTAATTTTGTTTTAATTGATTAGATACATTATTTATTTTTGTAAAACAAAACAAAGGTATAATATATTGGCAATAGTATAATATTAATTATATATAGAGGTCAAATTAGGGAGGTTATAGTAAGTATTTTGAAAATTTAAATTTAATTCTTGAATTTATTGAAGATGTTTTTTCTAGTTTAAAACGTCCATAAGCTGGGCTAGTTTGTAAGGATGAGTAGAATTTTTTTGAGATTTTTAGTATCCATGTTTTTATGTCTTGAATTTAGAGTTATTTTTGTAACTGTTCATTTCTTATAAACCATGGTGCATTAACTGACCAGCATAGAAATTTATTTTGTATAATTTGCAATTTCTGGATGTGTATTGGAGCAGCACCTCCCCAAATGGGACTGGATTTTTTTAATGAAGGTTGTATTATATATCTAAATATTGATAGGGATGTTTCTATATTTAATTTTGAGTTTTTTGTTAATGAGTGGATGTAATTTAATCATTTTGATAAAAGTGTTTTTTGCAACAGTTGTGATATGGTTTCTCCATGTGAGCCATCGGTCAAAATAAAATCGTAAGTATTTTGCAGGTGGTGAGGTAGGGAGCCGTTTAATTGCTTTACCATTTAGAACGAGAGGGTAGATTAATTTTGTTTTTCTTAGGGTGAAAATTTTAGCCTGACATTTAGAGTAATTAATAAGTATGTTCCATTTATTGAACCAATCAGAAAGGATATTTGTCATCCTGTAGACTACCTCTGCCTACAGATAGACCTATTTTTTTTTAACTAGTTAGCTATAATATTTGAATCTTCTTGTAAGTTGTCTCATGCTGTTATTAGATCTTTATGTGCAGTAAAAATTGATGTATCTTATTTTGTTCTAATGGACACATTTTAAGGTTTTCAAACAATGTGTACCAATGACAAACAAACATTCCTACATTTTTGTTTTATTTTTGCCCATTTTGTGCCTATTTTGTTTGGGCCCTTTTTTGTGCGTGTTTTGCTTGAAATGCCTTCTGAGTCATACTTATATTTTTAATATTAACATTTATTTATATCTTACAGTATTCATTAAAATCAATATATTTAAATTATTTTAACTGTTTTTTAACAAAACAGATGTCCAAGCGAACACAAACCTCATCCTTGTATACAATGAAGATGCCATATGGTTTGTATGTGATATTCTCTAGCTCTGAACTCTAAAAGTTAATTTGGCGCGTACTTATTCAAACGAATAAAAAGAATATCAATCCATGGATCTTGAGTAAGCGCTGTGCTCGGATTCGCAGCGCAACAAAAGCACTGGTTTAAATCAAGGAGTTAAACGTTGGGGCTCGTTCATGTGCTAATTGTAAAAAAGTAACGAAAATTAGAACATTTGTTTTTGTTATTTAGTAGGATTAACATACTTCCATTATGCAAAAGGAGGACATTTCTTATAAAAAAGAGGACACTTCATATAAAATGTTTTATTATAATAATTTTTTTTCATAAAGATGAAGTAACTACTACAAACAAAATAAATACTTCAATCATTGTCATCACTTTCACAATCACACAATAGGACTACTTCATTATCATGATTGTGTTTCCCATTTTTAAACCAGAATTATTTGGTGGATGATAAAATCTCCATCAACAATTAAAACTTTGCTTTGAATCTTGCACAACTTTTTAAGTATGTCATTCAACAAGGCTTTTCTTTTTGGCATCCAGCTCGAAATATAAGCACTACTGAGCAGTATTAACTACATACACCAGCATAAGTGTTAACGCCACAGAGCACAGAATCTATAACCAGCATCATCATTCAATAAGTTGTACAATATGTTGTACCAGCTGATGGCAGTACTGTCACATTTCTTGGAGAAAAGGACGTATTGTAGAAATAGTTGATCTATGGATTCCGGCAGTCGTCAGGCGAGACAGTTAAAGTTAAATGTAATTTATTTATACAAAAAAGTTAAATGTCATTTACTTATACGTAATGAAATGTTGATGTCGGGGACTCGAAAAAGTTGAAAAAAGTAAAGTATCCTCCGTACATCATACGTCTAGATTTGCATTTTAAAATAGTAGTGCCCCCCTATCCAATAAAAAAAAGACATTCCGTCCTTTCTTGTAAAATCTACGCAGACAGTTTTCTTATTTCAAAAAGAGGCCATAACTGAAAAAAAGAGGACGTATGATAACTGTTTATTTTAGATGTATAAATTAGTTCAACTATCTACAGTTTGTCCAACAAAGTCATAAATTCAATAATTTTCTCTCAAGCTATTTTGTTTTAAATATGAATATTCTTTTTATTTTAAAAACTAGTGCAGTGCAATAAACTAAATCCTTTTGTCATAAAGGTGATTTTTTATTACATTTTTCTGCTCATTGGGTGCTAAAACGTAAGTTTTTAGTGTCTTAGCATCTTATGTCTAGTGATAAAACACCAATATCAATATGAAATCAGGAGGTTGAGCAACCGTATTTTAAACAAAGAAAGTACTACGCCCACACCGAAAATATTCTATGGCTTACTCTGTCGGATATTCTTAATGGTGTAAGCGTAAGGCATATTACCGTGTGCTCATCACGCTCCCTCTTATATTTACGTCGACATTACAGTTAACATTTTATTCTTCATTAACAGTATATACTCTAAAAGAGAAAATATGAGGTAAAAAACATAATTTTTCAACCTACAATACATTAAAATATACACATTATGTATCCCTCCTCTGCCTGGAAAGTAAAGAAAAAGTTATGTTCGAATTGACTGCCTGAATATTCCGTCAATGATGTTCCTTTAGTTAAACAAATTTAGCGCCTTATGATCGCAAGCGAGCCTTATGCTTCAAACTCTCAACTTTTTAAAGTGAATTTCTTGAAATAGGATCAAGAAAAACCGTCTACAAGAAGACGCGAAATTCAAGGTCAAGTCATCTACGTGCAACATACGGGATATAGAAATCTGAACACAGACTTCGCAAGTTGTACCCCTTGCTCACAATTACTAACATCATCCTTCCTACGAAAAACCATTACTTATGTACGCACGTACTCGCACGTCATTGCGGTTACTGTCTGTGATTTACGTCAGTACATCTCCGATAATTTAACGCAACAAACTCGTTTTAAACTACTTTTACCTCTATTTATGGTAAATCAAGACCCTTGTCAGTAAATTATTGCTTACATTCAGACGTTGTGACAGAATAATGCAAACATTTTACGTCAGAAGCATGAAATAAGGGAGCGTAGGACAAGGCTTTGGCCTTCTGGATTTACTTGAAACATCTTGAGTTCATGCAAATATAATTTTCATCCCATTTTTTCTTTCTCGCCTTACTTCATATGAAGAGCAAATTATTGTAATCGTGAGCCGGAAAACGGCGATTTTCCGACGGAAGAAGTATTATTTCCGGGTCCTGGTAACGAAAAATCCGATAAATCTAATTCCCATATGCAGTAAATTACTTCCTCTAACGCGTTGTACACTCAGTATACATGATTAAAGGTATCTGGATCCTTAATACTGAAAAGTCTATTCACTGTAAAACGGCTGTCTGTCCGTCCGTCTGCCTGGGATCAACGCTAACGCCTTTACCTTCAAATTGATTTTCTTCAAAATTGATATTCCCCGGTCGATCTCAACGAACTCGAGACCTTGCGAGTTTGAAATGGATATTTTGAATTTTAGGGGTTACTTTACATAAAGCCTTAATTACATTCTCAAAATTTTCTCAAAAATGGCTTCAAATATTTTGAGTAACCTTTGTCCTCGGGTAGTGTAAAATATGCTTAAAATAATGGCGGAGATCCCACGTTCTTTGAAATTCCTGATTTTCTGAAAAATGTAAAATTTTTTTTTCGGTGTCTTCCTACAACTACAATATTGAAAGTCGACATGTTTTGCTTAATAAAATCAGTTCTCTAAAGACAGATCTTTAAATACGCCTTTTCGAAAATATGAGTTATTTTCCCTGGAATATAGGCAATCAAAAAAATTCTCTCATCTGCTCGAATATTTTTCTTTACTACAATACCCATACTTTCTTAATACAATGCTCCTATCCTCTTAAAACAGGACCCTCACCGAATCAATTAAGATTCCCCTAGGAGACGATTGAGAACACCATTGCATGTTGAACATGTTTGAACAACGTACACCCTAGCATATAGTTGCACCACTCGATCATAACTAATTAATAAGTAAATGTAGACTTTTTTCAGTTTGAATCAGGTTCAAATATATTTTAATTATTTACTGCGAAAAGAGTAAATTGTGTGCGACTTTGACAGGATGTAAATGCTACATTTGTATCTGAAGCCAAAGTAAACGACTATTTCAGTATTTACTCACTCAATCTAAAAAGTTGAAGGTCACATTCTTAGAAAAACTTTATTAATCCTTAGAAATATGCCTTGAAGCAAAAATACATTTTTCTCAACATTTTTTATGTAATTTTCCCTAAAGGGCGTGCGTTTATACTATAGAATATGCTGTAAATTGTAAATAATTACTTTATTTTCTAAAATAATACTTTTTCGTAATATTTTGACGAATAGGATAATCACATTTGATTCAAAACCATTAATGAAACGAAGAACGAGTTTCTTTTGATATAACATAAAAAGTATAATTTCACTTTTAATGCACATTTCCCAACCATCAAAATTAAGTAGTACTATTTTTTTCTGTCTATGGAAAATACAAACCTCAGCAACATTATCAAAATCATCTTAAATTAATTTTACCTCAAGCATTAATCCGGGCTGTCTGTAACGGTTGTGTGTTTCCACCATCAGGGGAAGGGACTCTCAACGTATCTACCGTTTATTCCTTCTGGTTCACACTGACAGAAACAGGAGAGTCTTCTTTGGTCTATTCGTGAAAATGTGAACTCCGTATGTTGCTAAAACCTTGTACATTTTACTTAGCTTAAATTTTACATAAATAAACTTATTTCTGAGTAAATTCGACACCCATTCTCTATGTTGCGATAGCTTCGTGATGTTAGTGCTGGGTTGACATTTACAATGGATAGCATGGACAAGACACTACTCACTAGCTAGGGCAATTGCCCAATGATATTTTTGCAAGTCATTTTTCTAGGAGAAAGTGAATCATTCAATGTATTCAACATTTCGTCTATAACCACTTTACGCACAAATGTAAGTAATTCCATCACTGGAGATGCGATAGTTTCGGAGAACAGTAACTTCCTTCCTTTGACATTTCCGTTTGTCCAAATATTCAAGAAACGCTTATTGACATTTCCTTATTTATTATTCGAGAAATGGCAAATTTCTCATTATCCTTATTCGAGAAATGGCAAGGCCACGGCCTTGGCCACACTCGTCACTCTGAACCCTGGCAAATGAACCGAGCGATCCGTTCCGCTTCCGTGCGCTGCCTCACGACACGCTTGCTACCTTGTGCGAGCAAGCGGAGGCAGCCGAACGCGGAGGGGAAGACTCGCCATCGGCCGAGGCACGCGTGGGCAACGCGGCGACGCGCCCCTCCTGCCACACCTCCAAATGGGCCTGAGCGCCACGGAAAAATATGAATATTCTTTGAGCCAAGTCAGTGCCGTGGCGAAAAACAGAAGTCAGTGTAGTGCTGTGGGAATGAATGGTTATGTATATAATGAATGAATGGTAATGTAAATAATGAATGAATGGTTATGTATATAATGAATGAATGATGCGTGAACGAAATATAAACTAGTAAAAGAACCACATAGAAAAACACACAAAACATTTAGAATTAAGAAAAAAAAACAATAACATTTTTCGTGTAAATTAAGTATGCCAAAGTGCTACAACATAATTATTAAGTTAGATTTAAGCTAGAATTAAGTTAGCTTTAGTTAGTATTAGCTTTTTCTTTACCTCTCCCATAGCTGCTTAAGCCGCAAGGCAGCAGCATAATTTGTAAACCAGTAACTAAATAAATTCCCGCCTCCTCAGGATTACTGTAGAGGTGAAACATCAACCGAGCGATCTGTAGGTGAGCTTCCGCATACGATGACTCTGCCATGTTTGCGATCATAGCACTTCCTAGAACTATCCAAAGTGCAACTGACGTGCAGTGGCATATCGCGAGTTTAAAGTCTTCGGCTTATCTCTTCCTGGATGCAATATACTGAAAGTAGAGACGGACTCGGTTTGTAAACATTACTACCTAATATTTAATAATGTAATAAATTATATATGAATTATTATATAGTTTATAATCATATTGTGAGGTCATTTTCATATTTTAAAATTATATATAGTAATAATTTTACGAAATTATATCCCACCAAACCTCAAAGAAGAAAGTGCCGAACTATGTCGACTTGCGAGGATTTTCCCCTATCAGGTATCTCCCATCGGTGGCACCGCCCCAGCCGGGACAAGCCCTAAGCTCCCAAGTGTGGTAGTGTAGTGCATGTTAGTGTAAGCGTGAGTGAGTGGTGAGGATAGGATAAGGAAGAGGTAGGAAAGATCGCGCGCTGTTCGTGGCCCGCTTGTTAGGGTACTGCTCCGGCATTCGCCTGGTGTTGGTCGGAAAACTTCCGATCAGAGCATCCGGCCGCTAGAAGTCTCCTGCAGACAGTGGCTGAACCCAACCCAGCTGTCGAGCTAGTTTCGAAAATTCTGCCACCGTCGAGGCTCGAACGCTAAGACGTTCCGGTCAGAGGCACTGCACTGACATGAGTTAGTGCTTTGAGCCACCTTTAAGGATGTAATCGTTCTATAACGCCAACCAGCGTGTACCTACAACGCCAAGTACCTACAACGCCAACCAGCGTGTTGAAAGGCCAAAGGAGATGTAGTGCGTACACTATTACGTTTACACTATGTAGATACTATACTTACACTATGTAGACGCTTACATTATGTCTCGTGAGGCAATCCCCGCCCTCCAGAGTTAGACTACACTGCACATTACAGAGTTTGAGCCAATCTAGTATTAATAAACTATTTTACTTTTTTTATAGTACGTATATTGAGTATTTTTTTTTAATTAATATCCATTTTGGGGTTTCCTGAAAACGAAATAGGTTTCTTTCGTTTTTCTTCCTCTTTTTAAAACGTCCGTCCGTTTTATTATTCATTCGTCTGTGAACAACAATGTTTTAAATCGTACACAGGAGATTCACCGAAGAAGTTGTAATGGTAATGTTGCTACCATTGATATTTTATTTCACTTCCTATTTCACTAGGGTAGTGGTAGAGGGAACATTTGACTAAAGTTAAGATCAGATCGCAAGTCATTTTTTGCTAAATGTTGCTGCCGTGTGATTGTCCTTAAAAACCGGCCAATTATTTAATTTAAAATGTCTCGTGAATCAGAGGTTGGGTCAAGAATGGTGAACTCGGAATTATTGCAGCAACTTACAAAAGTTGCTGAGCAACTTACAAATATTACTCTCTCACAGGCGGACTGATAAACCAAAGCCATCTGCGGCAGGTAGGGTAGCTGCCCCCTAGGTGGCCTTGGCTGAATCCTGAACGTCAACTGCCACGAAACGATCCCATGTAAAAGTTTAAATTAAAAGTTACCAGAAGTCGTAGAAAAAGTACCGTATGAAACTCGATGTAATGGGTATTAATACACTCGTGAATTTTATGATACTCGCTCCTACCTCGCTCCTATCGTAATATCACACTCGTGTATTAATACCATCATTACATCATCGTTTCATAATGTACTATTATTTATTTTACTTGGTTACTTGATGTAGAAAACATGTTTATGTTTTGAGCTTATTAAATCCTTAAATAATTAAAAGGCTTTTTTAATACAAACGTATTCCCTGTTTGATTTTACTTATCACTCGGCTCCCCAAATTTAAAATGTATCTTTTAATTTTAGGAAATACTTTACACAAATCCCATGGGTCGTTTACAGAATTCTCATAAAATTTGTTTTCGAATAGAGACAATTACACTTCTAAATTGGCGCTTAGAATTTTTCGAGAGTTTCACTAAAACCTTTGCAGTTTCGAAAACTGCAATTGTTTTTGCAAACTTAAATGTTTTCGTTCCTCTTTCAGCATCTGCATTATTGAAGATAGAGTTTAATTTCTCGTTTACTTAGTAGATGACAAAGTATTTTACACCCAACTCTGAACAATTTTCATTCAAATGCATCTTCAATAAATGAAATAGCATAGTACACAAACATAGCCGCAATCAATGTCTTCCCGTCCAAACGTAGAAATAGGCATCCCCTACAAGACTTCGTCAATGTATTCTCGAATATTGAAAAAGCATAGTTGCTCAATGAGTCTGCTAAATCAATGTACTTGTAGTAATTAGATTAAATAAACCTTCAGATAATAAGGGTAATCATAAGTCATTCAAAATATATGTGAAAAAGAAATGTAATGAATCTGTAATAGTAAAATGTAATGAACTGTGTACACCTCATGCTTATAATAAAAATATATTTTAGTTTTTACTGATACGTTATTGCTAGTTATTGTCCTAAATACGGAGCTCGATATTACGCTGCATAACATGCCTGGATCCAGAGGATCATGGTTACGAGAGAAATATGAAAACAGTTGAACGATGCTACAAATTCTCTCACGGAGGGAATAACGGGACGGAAATACGAAAAGACAAACCGAGTCACCCACTTAACATCTCATTAATTAGTAAATAAGTAATTCCGAATCATTAAAATTAGGTGAAAAATAAAATCTTGAATGTATCACAGTCGTTAACTTATTCTAATGATCTTGGGCGACAAAAAGCCCTCGAGCCTGACAAAAAGCTTTCAGTTCAAAGGCCCTTGAACTTTTTGTCGCCCGAAATCATTAGAACCTTCTATTATTTTTTTTTAATTGAAGGTCGCATCAACATCTAGGTCATTAGCGACCACTATTGGTGTTAACGTTATGGTAACTGTGAAGATGAAACGATATGGTGACAATAAGGGGTGAAAGGACGAACACAAATACAATGATGCCCGAGGCCGGATTCCACCCTGTGACCCTTCGGTCCGAGATCTCTACGATACTTACTGCCTTAGCGATGTCGGTCACCGGGTCGGCAATTTGTAAAGCCCTTAGTGCATAAATAAACATAAAAGTCGACAAGCGGTCGCTGGGTACTCACGGCGCAGGCGCCCTGCGCGACGCGCAGGGCGTAGTGGTAGGGCTGCGCGGCGGGCAGCGGCAGGGCCCAGGCGAAGGGCACGAGGGCGACGAGCGCGCCGGCCGCCAGCCCCGCGCCGCCGGCCACCCGCGCCGGCCCCGCCCGCACCGCCAGCCGCGCGGCGGGCAGCGGCGCCGCCAGCGCGCCCCACAGGAAGGCCTCGCGCAGCGCCGCCTCCGCGCGCTCCCCCGCCGACAGCGGCACCTGCGCACCACCCCACTCACATTATTGCTTTCTTCTTCAACCAATGTCTATCATTTATTATTAACGCAACCAGTTCCACTTTTTGATTGGTTGATTTTTTCGTGTTACCGGGCGCGTCAACTGATTTGGTCATTAGTCCCGTTACTGTAGTGCATGTTTTTCTTCGGAGATTGCTGTGATCTTCTCCCGCTGCATGGCGAGATCCGGCGCCGACGTACCGTCGGCTAGTGGGGTTTCCCCCTAACCTGGACTCTCCCACCAGCGGGGCACCGCCCCAGCCGGGACAAGCTCTAAGCTCCCGACCGGTCTCCCGGAATTTGGGGTAGTGTAGTGCATGTTAGTGTAAGTGTGTGTGTGTGTGTGTAAGGGGAGAGGATAGGACAAGGAAGAAGAAGGAAAGATCGCGCGCGGTCTGTGGCCCGTTTGGGAGGGTAGTGCTCCGGCATTCGCCTGGTGTTGATTGGAGAAACCACGGAAAACTACCGATCGGAGCAGTCGGCCGCTAGAATTGTTCGTTAGTCACGAAGGAACCATCCTACCCGAGAGACGCTCCTAGCTTCCAATGTGTGGTTAAGTAAATAAGTTTATGTATGTGTATGTAAGTGGAGGGAAGGGGACAAGGTTGAGGAAGTACACATCCCACTTGGACCGTGGCCCATTTCTTAGAGTACTGATGCATCATATGTCCGGTATTTATCGAAGAAACCACAGAAAACTGACAGTTTGGTCAGTCGCTAGCCAACCGCCGACCCGGAGACTACCCCGACGACGCTGCCGCCACTGAAGATGTCCACCGCAGACGTGGACGAAACGTTTGGCTCTTCAATGCCAACTGGACCACGGCCTACCAGCCCGGAAACTTTCACTCATATTGACTCCGGCCGTAAAAGCCTACGATGCTATGCAATTTTTTAAGTTTAAAAATTTGAAATTCTCGCCTAAATGTGATTTGGAATTATTTCCAACTAAGTGTTTGGAAGACTCAACAGCTTTTTGTAAAAAAGAGCTTCAAATTTCGGATTTACGTTAACGCTCAATCAACATTTTCTTACAAACAGCTCCAAATTTGTCTACTAAAATTTACGTATTTACTCTACTATAAGTTTCGTAACGTAATATTTAGGTTCTGTCATTAAGGGGGAATGACCGTAAAGCTAGCCGAGACCAAACTAACTAGTACGAGAAAGTCTGTGAATTTTGCAGACTAGTTAAATTTAAAATTTGAATAAAATTATTTGAAGGAATGATTTAATTATTTAATTGATTTCGAGGAAAAAATTTTAAAATCGACGATCTCAAAAATCTTACTGTTCATAGTAAAATGGGGATGGTAAAAATATTTTAGTCTGGGGCATAGAAAAGGGTAAGTTCACCGCTTTGCCTACGACTTCGCTTCAGCAGAATTAGTAGAAGGGAAATAGGGAAACATTTTTCTGTTATAAAGCAAATATATAGAATGTTACATATCTGAGTTTAATGAGGGTAAAGGATCCTGTTTAAAATCTTGTCACAACAAAAAAGGAGGAGTGTCTAACAAAATATACTTGTTTCTTGTTCCTCGATTTTTGTATCTTCCCTTCATAACACAAATTACTCAACGACTTCAGTTTTCATAAGTTTGACATCGCCTACTGAGGAATAAAAACCACAGTGGTGTGATATCTCCAAATGAGGGCAACCGACTACGATTGTAGAAAATGTGACGCGTGTGAAATAAGCTGTCAGAGAGTTGTTGAGAATCACGCGTCATTACTAGATGAGAAGGGTTACACAACAATGGTACTCCTTCAGCGTGTGAGTAAGCCAGATTAATTAATCCGCAATAGATTAATTAATTGTAACAAATTGAACAAAGATTTTATGTCTCCAAAGAAATGTTAATGATAGTTTATCGGTAAAACAAATTGTGTTAGTGCATATCAATGGTACATTTATTCATCTCGTTACTTCTTTGATTTTGACATTGCAAAGTCCCAATGTCGGCAAACTAAAGTCATCACCTCCACGATTTTCTGTCTGTTCTCCCTATGTGTAACCAATTTCTTGTGCTTTAGAATTAAAGAAGTTCAATTTTATAAAGGTCCTGATTTCCTTTTGCAGTTAGGGCATTCACGGTCTATGATTTTCCTCTTTTTACCGATTTCCCCCATAGGTTACTCCGGACGAGTAGTATTTTTCCAGATGATTTGGAGTTTCTTTGTAGTAGACGTTTATTACTTCTATATCCTTGAAGTCTCGAATGAATCCACCTCCTGTAGAAACTACATGGTAGAACTCAAACGGAGTGAAAAAGAAATTTTATGACCTATTTCTTAAAAAGTCTTAATTTTTAAATAGTTTCTCCTTTTTAATGAAACAAAAATTTTTATGAGTCTAGAACAGCCAGTGAATATGTAAAACGTTAAGTGGGTTACGAAATGTTAAGTGGGAACTACTAATGTTTAGACTGCACCCCATATCCATAAGAGCTATGAATGTATTCCGGAAGGGAATATTGACAGCTTTAACTAATGATTGAGTCTAGTCAATTTCAACATAACGCATTTTCCTTTATTAACTCTTTTGCATAAGGTTTTAGAACAACAGATTTTAGTACTGTTTGATACTTGAAGCATTTAGCATAGTTATATCAACTTCCATTTTTTATTTTTATTTTTATGTTCTGCTGTTTTTCCTTTTTCTTCAATCCTATCTTATTTTTATGAGTGAGCAAATACCTTATTCTCATATTGTTCCTGAGTGCTTATTAGCTGTCCCGGTAGGAAATGAGCAATATTACGCCTTTTTTGGAGTATAGAATTCCTCCTTACAGTGACGCACAATTCTTCTCTACTCTTATTGTTTAGATCTGCTCATACGTTTTTTATGTCCCTCCAACTTTCCTGGATTCTCCAGCTCCGTCCAATCCGTTCTAGTCATCCCACACCTCCGGATATTCCTTACGCGTCGGTCGGAAGTACGTAATGATGAAAGTAGGTCAATTCTTCCGTTACAAGGCCGTACAAGATACGAAAACCATCTACGCATATCGTTAAACAAGGATAAAAGCGAATTCTTGGAAAATTGCATGGCCCCTTCTATTTATTACACTATTAACGGACTAACGGGTCGAATCGATGTGTATGTATTCAGGCACGCATGACAACCATCGAATTTACGCCTCTGACAGGATACTTAAAATTAGGGTTGTTACTTGTTTTAGCGAATATATTCTAAATAGCACCCCTTGTGAGTGCCGCCCATGTCACTTGCCATGTCTGCCACACCGTAGATACGCGTCTGATTGCAAGGTTTAGGATCTATAAGCACGTCCGTAGCGTTCCTTCTGGAAAGAGACTCTGAATATTTAAAAGAACCTTTTAAACTAATTTATAAATATTAAATGTACGTTAGAATTAATTTTTAAAACTACGAATGTTAAAGTTCATTTTCATATTAATTTTGAATGCGTGTGTTCAATATTTCCATATTATTAGGGGACCCTACAGATTGGTTATGTTTAAGATCTCTTAATATGTAAACATACGGCCCTGGTTCGAGTATGGACGGTAGTGAATTTTCTACACCAGAGAGGGTAGGCACTGTTGTATGGAAGACAATTCTAGAAGCCGGTCGCTCAGATCTGCTATTACTGCCGCTTCATCATTTCTATTCCAGGGGGATTTCGGAGCTCAAACAACGTCCAAGAATCGCGCCTGACCCCACTCACACTTAGATATGTTGATTTATTTAACTTCCTAATGTGGCTTATCATTCATTATAATTATTTTGTTTTCGGGGGCGTCACCTTCTATTTACATTACTGATCATTACTCCCATAAATGTAGCGCATGTTTCATTGCTGTGACCTAGGAAGTCCTAGGGTTCTAGTCCCGACGGTCGGAGGTTTTTTAGAGTAGCTAGATAGCTAGATCGAATTCAGCCCTTGCCTGGAGGAGAATTCAAGTGGCCAACTGCTTTGTTCGATAGTTTTCCGTGGTTTCTCAGATCCAGACGAATGCCGGAGCA
This sequence comes from Teleogryllus occipitalis, assembly GCA_011170035.1. Taxonomy (NCBI): domain Eukaryota; kingdom Metazoa; phylum Arthropoda; class Insecta; order Orthoptera; family Gryllidae; genus Teleogryllus; species Teleogryllus occipitalis. The sequence goes on from BLKR01001565.1 coordinate 216,942, forward strand.
GTACCCCAACAAATGGACCAAGAACCGCATGCAATCTTTCCTTTCTACTCCGCTATTCGCATGGTGTTGATCGGAAAAATCACGGAAAATTTACGATCAAAGAAGCTGGCCGCCAGAATGGTCCCCCAGACAGCGGCTGATTTCAACGCAGCTACCAAACTATCTAGCTAACGTCGAAAATCCGCCACCGTCGGCACTCGAACCCTAGAACCTCCCAGTCAGAGACATCAAATGATGCATTGAGACACATAAGCCGACCCCGCACGTCCGTATATTCACGCTGTTCGTTAGTTTGATTGATTGATTGATTTTTTCGTGTTTCCGAGCACGTCAACTGCTTTGGTCATTAGTTCCGTTACTGTAGTGCATTTTGTTTCTCGGGAGATGGCGGTGATATTTCCCCGCTGGATGGCGAGATCCGGTGCCGACCTACCGTCGGCTAGTGGGGTTTCCCCCTAACCAGAACTCGCCCACCAGCGGGGCACCGCCCCAGCCGGGACAAGCTCTAAGCTCCCGACCGGTCTCCCGGAATATGTGGTAGTGTAGTGCATGTTAGTGTGTGTGTGTGTAAGGGGAGAGGATAGGACAAGGAAGAGGAAGGAAAGATCGCGCGCGGTCCGTGGCCCGTTTGGCAGGGTACTGCTCAGGCATTCGCCTGGTGTTGATCGGAGAAACCACGTAAAACTACCGATCAGAGCAGCCGGCCTCTAGAATTGTTCGTTAGTCACGAAGGAACCATCCTACCCGAGAGACGCTCGTAGCTTCCAATGTGTATGGTTAAGTAAATAAGTTTAAATATGTGTATGTAAGTGGAGGGAAGGGGACAAGAATGAGGAAGCACACATCCCACGTGGACCGTGACACATTTCTTAGAGTACTGATGCATCATATGTCTGGTATTTATCGGAGAAATGACAGAAAACTGACGAACAGGGCAGCCAATATTCGAAAATACAGGAAGCGCACCGAAAATGGGAAAATTATTAATATCCTTTCCGTACTTGCTATATACAAGAAAAAATATATTATAAAGAATATGTTAGAGAAAAACTTTTGGAGGAATTTGCGAATATAATCATTTGTTTAAAATGTTTTCAAAATCGTGTATATTTCGTGCATAAATATTCATATTTTCGAAAAATTGAATATGACTTTATTTGAAGATCTGTTTCTGATTAACATATGTAATTAAGTTAAAAATGTTGAAGACTTTCGAAAAATAGACTTCAACGAAAATGAGACTAGAACCATTCCCTTAAGAATCGTTTACACTTTCCGACAACCAAATTTAATCCAAAAACCTAGTGCCTTTTTTTAATTTGGTAAATGAACCAGAAGCTTCATGTAAAATACCTCCCAAAATTAAAATATCGGTTTCGAATTCAAGAGGCCGTGACATCGGCCAGATCGATTGGGGAATATCAATGTAGGTGAAAATCTTGCGTACGGTCTAGCCGCTAACGCTAAGTGAAGTCGTAGGCTTCCGCGGCCAGAGTCATGTAAATGATCTTGGCTGTCCAGGTGACGCCGCGTCGAAGGCTGTGTTGCCGACGTTTCGACCATCTTGTCGTGGTCTTCCTAACCGGCCGCTAACGCTGTTCATAGACAGACGGAGCGACGGTCAACGGACGGACAGACGTTTCGCCATCAATCTATTTTTCGGTATGAAGGACCCACAAAACATGGATTATTACTGCACAACGGGTTAGTAATTAATAAGTAAATTACTACGCATAGGGTCAAGATTTATCTACTTTTTACGTTACCAGGGCCAGATAATACAAGTTTTTGTGTCAAAAATTTGCAGGTTTTTTCGCAGCATTAAAATACTTTCTCTCTACTGCGTAAGCAGTAAGGATTCACAACAAAAGCACCATCTCTAACCTTACCATGGAGTTATGCTGGGAAACAGTACTCCACTCCAGAATTACTGAGTGTAATCACGCGACTTATATTGTTTCAAGTTAATAAAATATGACCACAATAAATGAAATTTGTTTTCAAGATAAACATCATTAATTCCAAGATTCATATTTTATTTAAAATATCCTTTCATATATTTACCCTATTAATTCTAATAATAACAATTAGAGCCCAGACGTTCAGTCACTTATTTTACCTTAAAAATGTGGCAAAAAGTATTTTATTCTGTCTAAAATAGGGACGCAAAATGCATGTAAATAATAAAAATTCACCATTAAAAATAAATTATTTTAAAAATTATAATAATGAAAATGTTTATACGTCGTTCGTCTGTCTGTCCTTCTGTGAACAATGCTAGAGGCTAAACAGTAAGCAGAATTTTCAAGTAGTTTTCGCGTAATTGTGCGTGAAATACGGGTAATTTTAAACAAAACAATTTCTCGAAAACCTGTTTCAAATACTTCTTTAATTTTTTTCTGGAATGGAGAAAAATACAGTTATAAAATAGCACCGGTTCCATTTTCTGTAAACTTTCAGTGCTTTCGAAAATAGCAAAAAAATAACATTGTAAAACTACTACAATATTGACTATAGAGATTTTTTACTTAATGTAATCTGTACCTTTACATCAGATCTTTAAATAAGGTCAAGTAAAAGGTTTTGAATATATGAGAATTTTCGCGTAATTTTCTTGTTATCTTCCAAATTTCTAATTCGTACTTCTTGCGCTTCTTGTGCTTAGAGTCCCGAGATATCAGGTAGCAATACTAGAAAGGCGTTTGAAATTCGTAGAATTATTTATTATAGTTGGGTGTTAATATTTCTCGCTGTATGTATGGAACGTAATTTGGAATTAGAGAATTTGTGTTGGTGTATTAGCTTCAAAAGAATTAGTTTTCGCACCTCATGCCTATTGGTAAGGAGTTCTACAAGTAATTGCTGAGATATGTTAATATGGACAGAAATTGCTGTATTAAAACATTACGTAACCGTTAACAATACAAGAAAATATAAACTGTTGTAGCACCATTTGTTTTTCAGTTTCATTACTGAGAATCAATCTTACTAAATTTTGGTATGATGATTACGAACTTGTTTCACTCGTAACGACGTCTCCACGAAATGCTACTGTGGATTTCCTGTTGAATCTTTCAATGGTATAAGTGAAAATGGGATTATAGTCTTCGTTCTTGTGTAATCTCCAGCACTGAGAAGGGCTTCACCATATGTCGGTACAGAGAGCTCCGTCATCGAATGGGATCGGAGTCTAAGCCAAAGTAGGACAAGACTCATCATAAGTAAACCCTACTGACATCAATAAAAGAAATCCAAAAATAATTTCTGGTATAATCTTCCTTTCTCGTTTATATTTTTGACATTTCCTGGACCTGGAGCCTTCCCTTTCAGAGAAGACAAACGCGACTGTGTTTTTGTTGTTTCCCGGTAGATCGAATTCATATGCCAGGAGAAAAAGGAAAATGACGAAATAGGGAAAAAGGAGAAAATATGACAAAAGACTAAAAATATAAGCATCAGAAGCTACAATAAGCAAAAAAGGCGCTAAAAAAATTATAAAACAAGTTGAAGACTTCTGAATCAGAATACAGGCAAAGTGATTCCTATCGTTAAAGTTTTAGTGAAGTTCCTAATGGTAAAGTAATCCCTGACAATTTGTCCTCTAGGTATCCCACAATAACTGTGGTGGAAACGACTTCGCTGCTAACTGAATATTTTTGTAATCAATTTCACGTCTGTGGACAGCTGTAGTCAAATGGGATTAAATCGAAGCATTGAGGGAATTTAGCAGGACAATCTGCGGCTACAATTCAGAACAACTTCCATTATCGCAGTTTTAGAACGAAAACGTTATGCAAACTTGAAAATATACGTGTCACTAGGTTGTCACTAACGTACTTCACACTTTCTTTTTCCGAGGCGCTGTACAAAACTCTTTCCGGGCTAAATCTATCACCAGAACGAGACAGTCTGCCCCACTACCCCAAACTGAATGATTCAAGCGTTCCTCTAATTACTCAACCGGATTCCGCACAACTGTCTGGGGCGGCGCGGGGCTCAAACAGGACATAGGAAGGTCGCAGGTGGGCGCGGCACTGCACCTGCGACCGGACGCGGCCGCTTCGTATAGCAGGTGGCGCCCATCGGGCCACCGAGGAAGCGTGAGGCACAGCTCAGGAAGTGTGAGGTGAGGCGTTGGAAGAGAGGTCGGAACGACAGCGCGCTGTTCGAAGGCTTGGGCGAGACGAGGCGCTGGTATTATTTTAAATATTTCACTTGTGATATTAAAACCAATAGTGTTTAACTACACATATAAAATGCCGCAATCAGGGCGATGTATCTCAAAACATTTAACGCTCTTTTAGCCGATTTTTCTTACCGCTCCTCCATATTGGCCAATAATAAGCTCCAATTCATCTAAGGAGACGGTATGTATCGATGTACGATGAATAATAAACCGCGTATGTACTATAACATAACCTCTTTGATTTTAACATGCTTTCAGTTATTTTCAGTATTTGGCGCATTTTGGAACTCTGTTGGACGTAATTTCATTCGTGGAATACTCTTTTCAAATACGAGTACACTCGTGCATTGGAAATTCTCAGAATACCCCCTTCTTTGCGAGTCGTAGATTTAGCAACAATTTCCGAAGTACTCGCCGGGAGAGGTAGTTCAGTGCATCAACTGATATCACTGGAGTGCCCCTGACTCGGAGGTCCTAGGTTCGAGTCCTGACAACGGCAGGATTTTCCACACTACCTTGTCAGCTTGATCGAATTCAGTCGCTGTTTGGAGGAGCGGCCGGCTGCTCTGATCGGTAGTTTTCCGTGGTTTCTCCGATCAACATCAAGCGAATGCGGGAGTAGTATCCCAAGAAACGGGCCACGACCGCGCGCTATCTTTCCTTCCTCTTCCTTGTCCTATCCTCTCCCTTTACACAAACACATACACCAACATGCACTACCCTACCACACATGCCGAAAGACCGCTCGGGGGCTTAGAGCTTATCCCGGCTGGAGCTGTGCCAGGTGAGAGACACCTGGATAAGGAAACTCCCACAAGACGAGTGTAGTTCGCCGCCGCTTCTCGCCATCCAGGGGGGAAAGATCACCCTCCCCTCCTTGGAATAAAAACACCCACTACACTTACGTGACTGTCTAAGCAGTGGACGTGCCCGAAATCACTAATCAATGAAATGAAAATGTTAAAACACCGCACAGGGGGAAGGGAGGAATACACATGATGATGTATCGCTGGTGAACAAGATTGAGCGAGACGTGCAATAAGCGACGGAATAAGTTCAAGGCAACGCGGGCTGTGCATGGGGCGTGGTCACAGCGGGACGGCGCGGCGCGGGGCCGCACGGACAGCTGAGAGGCGTGCGCGTGGGAGGAGAGATCGGTGCGGCGGTTGGCGCAAGGCCAAGGTCCAAGCGCGTCGACGGGGCGCGGCCCGGCCGGACGTCGGTCCAGACCCCCTCCCTGATCACCTGTAGCGAGCAACGTCACGGGCCTACCGCCCGATCCCGCGTCCCGCCGCGCAGCCGCCCCGCCCCCCGCTTGCGCCCGCGACTCTGAGACCTCGACCGCGACCTTCGCGCGGGTGGAGCACATCTCGCTCAGCGCGGGCCGGCCCATCTGGATTCACCGGGAGCGGGAGCTCAGTGCGTCAACTGATGTCACTGCAGCGCCTCTGACCGGGAGGTTCTAGGTTCGAGACCTGACGGTGGCAGGATTTTCGACACTAGCTTTTCAGCTAGGTCGAATTCAGTCGCTGTCTGGAGGAGAATTCTAGCGGCCGGCTGCTCTTATCGGTAGTTTTCCGTGGTTTCTTCGATCAACACCAGGCGAATGCCGGAGCAGTACCCTAACAAACGGGCCACGGAAACTGTCCTTCCTCTTCCTTGGCACTACACTACCACATACGGGAGCTTAGACCGCTGGGGCGGTGCGTTGGTGGGAGAGTCCTGGTTGTAGCCGACTTCGGCGCCGGATCTCTTCCTTGCACTACACTCCTATCCTCTCCCCTTACACACACACACTTCCACTAACATGCACTACACTACCACATATTTCGGTCGGGAGCTTAGAGCTTGTCCCGACTGGGGCGGTGCCCCGTTGGTGGGAGAGTCCTGGTTAGGGGGAAACCCCACTAGCCGACGGTTGGTCGGCGCCGGATCTTGCCATTCAGCGGGGGAAGATCACCGCCATCTCCCGAGAAAAAACATGCACTACACTAACGGGACTAATGACCAAAGCAGTTAACGCCCCCGGAAACACGAAAAATCAATCAATCAACCATCTGGATTCCTTCTACACAGAGATTACTACAAGAAGGGGCCGCTATGACAGCTAATGCTTGGCTGCTGGTGGCAACATAACTACAGGCTATGTTGATTAATCTTCAGTGATTCAGTGCGCGTCAACTACTGGGGTCATTAGTTCCGTAAATGAAGTGCATGTTTTTTCATCGGGAGGTGGCGGTTCCTCCCTCTGGATGGCAAGATCCGACGCTAATCTACCGTCGACTAGCGGGGTCTCCCCAACCAGGTACCTCCTGGGATAAGCTCTAAGCTCCCGACCGGTCTCCTGGCATGTGTGGTAGTGTAGTGCATGTTAATGTAAGTGTGTGTAAGGGATGATGATACGACAAGGAAGAAGAAGGAATGATCGTCCGTGGCCCGTTTTTAGGGTACTGCTCCGGCATTCGCCTGATGTTGATCGGAGAAACCACGGAAAACAACTGATCAGAGCAGCCGGCCGCGAGAATTCTCCTACAGTCAGCGACTGAATTCGACCTAGCTGACATGCTAGTGTCAAAAATCCTGTAGCGATCGGAACTGGAACCTAGGACCTCCCGGTCAGAGGCACTGCAGTAACATCAGCTGATAGCCTGAGCCACCTCTCCCGGTGCAAGCTATGTGCTTACACTCAATTCATCTATGCGTTCGTTTACAGTTAGCTCATTTTGAAATGGATTTATCACTGTCACTTGCAATGTCAATACTGTACATGACATTAATTTCTTTCCGACCTGCCAAACTGGTCCCTTCTTAGAGTAATTCTACTACGCCACTGTTATACGATCCAAGGCGATTTACCGAGGTCATTAGCGGATATTTTGACGATGGCTATTATTTTAGGCATTTCATTCCCGTCATTTACCCCGCCTATCATCCGTCATTCATCCCGAAGATCATGTATATTTCAATATCAGAAAACGAAATCCACACTACGGTAGACTAAAGTGGAAGCTACCGCGACAGTAGGGAGCGCGCGATCTTTCCTACGTCCTCCTTGTCCTACGCTCACCCCTTACGTACACACAAACATGCACGCCACTATCACATGTCGGGAGACCAGTCGAGAGCTTAGAGCTTGTCCCGGCTGGGGCGTTGCAATGCTGATGGGAGATACCTGGTTAGGGGAAGCCACGCAAACCGATGTACGTCAGCGCCGAATCTCGCCATCCAGCGGGTGAAGATCACTGCCACCTCCCGCGATAAAAACCGACACTACACTTACGGGGAAAATGACCTTAACAGATGACTCGCCCGGAATTACTAATCAATCAATCAATTATTCTAATTGACAATCAAAAGTTCTAATAAAACGGAATGTGTCAACATTACCATAGATAAGACTTTCGAAGGCAACAATCTATCGTTAACTATGGAAAATATCATCAAAGCCGGATGAATCATAGGCGACTAAACCCTACAACACACAAAGATGGCCTGGAGGATCCAATGTCAGTTTCCGGAAGTCTCCTGTTACCTGATGTAGCTGCCGACGTCACGGGTTTACCATGCGTCCGCTCGCTCTCGCTGCTTCCGTTTTTCTTTCCTGACCGTGACCTTCGCATTGTGTTGTATCCGCTTCGCCGGGAATCCATGCAGAACAATTGCATTTGACGTAAGAAGAGTTTTTGATAACGTATGAGGTCACTGCCGGGGCGCTCCATGTAACACAAGGTTCCGAGTTTCACACCCGGCGAGCCCATGGATGCTGCTCCCTGACTTTCAAGAGGTGCACTCAGGAGAACGTGGGGCATTGACCTTCCAAGTGCAGTTCGTGAGCTAGTGTATACGACGTACGGAACAGTTCTCAGAATGCATTTTAAAGTAACCGGATGTATGAATGTATACTTACATGAGGTTGTCTATAGTTGAAATACTTTTCATTTTTAAATGTTGACAGGAGAAGTTATACTGCTACCATATATAATGAATTTAATGTTCACAGAAGGCTTTAAAGACAAATATGCAACTTTTACACAATTATTGTGACGGCGATTGCAATATGATTACTGTCCTAAGAGAAACAGGTAGGTATATCCGCCCTTTGAGGTCAGTTCCAAGGGCTAAAATGTTCGGTTTATTGGCAAATCAAAAATATTTCCTTTCGATATATCTGTACGTTCGATATGCTATTAGATATGCTAAATGGAAACGACACATATTTATTTCACTCTTAACAATTAAAAGATATAGTGATCTTCAATAAAAAGTGAAGGAAAGAGGAAAATAAAATTAAGATCAATAAGGCAAGAAGCTAAAAAAATGAAAAGATGAGTTAAAGCTAGTAAATGCTGCCTCCAATGAAATAATATTTACCTTTTTATTTTAGACATTTGCCTTTTTATATTAGGTATTTACCTTTTTTGGTTTATACAGTTATACTTAAACGTAAATTAAAATCTGGATTTTCGAAAAAACAAACTGCACGCTATTGCACCACTGAGAAAAAGATATCGCAACCGTTCTGTCACTTTTCGTACCATTTCGACCACTATGACTTGCACAAATTGGTGACTCACTAACCAGCAGATCATTTAGAGAAACGATGAAGTTACTCACCGAGTAAAATGTATAAATCATTCTCACATAGAGTGTCCTAAACAAGCACTGAATGAAAGCAGAAGCACGAGAAACCGCCACGTCGAGGAATGAAGCTACCCAGTGACAAACTAATGTGACGAAATAACCTTACATCGCAATTGGCATTAAAGCTTTAGTAGTGCCGTAAAAAGCTTATTTCTGCCAGAGCTTCTAAGCACTTGAAAAAGAAAAATCAAGAAATCTAGGTACATAAAATTTAAATGTTAAATACCTTTCTTTTTAACGAACTATAGAACATGCCTAGAGTTTGTTTTACACTTTCTGCGTCTTGCATTAGAGAGTCACACGGTATTGTCATATACACATTGTATTTATAAGTACTTTTTTGCATAAAATTTTATTCACATAAAATTGTGAAAAAAAGAATATGTATACATTTTATACACATTCGTCTTTATCTAATTCATGTAGAAGGCTCAGAGTATCCTCTCCTGAAGTTACGCATCAAGTACTTCGCCTCCTTCAATTGCATATGTGTTGTTCACATTTAATGACTGCCTATCTCCACTGCGGGCAGATACAACTTTCTTGGAAGAGTGGTCCTTGCCTTAGGGCGACGGTAATGCTATACGCCGTGCAGAGATGGCTGGGCGTGATTACAATAACGAGCACCTTCCGAGCGGAAATGAAGCCCTGCACATGTCTGCGGTCGACGCAGTGGCCCTGGAAAATTCAACGCAGTGGAAAAGATAAACTCCCCTTCTACACGCCACGGCGTCGGCAGCAGGCGACGTATGTCTAGGAGACGAACGTCAGTCGAAGGGGCATGTGAATGACCTTCAGATTGGTTCGGCCCATATGGATCACCCCACAGACCTATGACAAGTTCCCAGAGGTTGGAAGCAAATGTAAAGAAAACGCTGCGGATTGAGCCCAGAAAACAGGATTGTATTTCCTAAAGAAACATGTATTAAATCGTAAGAACTCTCTATCATCTATTTATTCCTTTAAGGGTATAAATCAGTTTAAAACTATGTGTTGCATGGGAAGATGCGCAAACTGCCCCTCAAGTTACGTATAAAACAAAATCGTACAATTGTCATTTCTTAGTCAAGAAATAATAATCTACAAAAACAGTGTGGTACAAATGCATAATTATATAAAACGTTTGGACAATGATTCTGATCCATTGAAAAAACGTTCCTTCCCCCCTTACAGAACAAAAAATTGATTTTCCCACGCATTACATAACTTTGTCTATACCATGTATATTTCGCGGTATATACGTACGTATACGAGAAAGTAAAAAGGGATTTTTACATTTTAATTTTTTAACATATTTCTGCTCTTTGGGGCCTACTTTTAGAAATAATAATTCTGCATAATTCGTTTGATGTGATTCCAAATTCATATTTTAAAAAACACTTTTTTTGATTTTTATGAAATAAGTTTTAAGGTCTCATGCTGAAATTTACTACACATTTTCTTAAGTTAAGTCTTGCCATAACTACCGCTGTGTGCATCCCTATAAAATGGTCCTCCGGAGTGTTCTGGCAACGCAAGAGTGCGAATATATAGGAAATTACCTCCACTAACACACTGTGTAGCCAGTAACCATGTTTTGTAGTTCCTTCATACCGAAAAATTAGAATGTACTGAACAACATCGCAACGCCATTTTGATGTATTCTTTTGATTTTTCAAAAATTACCTTCATGTAATTTTTTTCATATATCTATCGCACCCTTAATATTTGCATAATGTGTGTTTTTTATACATTATTGCCTTTGAGGGTACTGAGTAGAAGTGATTAAAATGATTTATTTTGGAGTTTCTTAAAAACTGAAGTAGTCTGTGAAAATGAGCATTTGAAAATGAGCAACTGCACATTTTTATAAACGTTCAAACAACATTATTTTCAAGAACGGCTACACATTTTCGAATGAAAATTCTCTATTTTCCTCTTTCTTAATGTTCAAATTACATGTCGATTCTGTTATATGGAAACGTGAATACCTAGAAAAAGTGAAACATGTATATTATGCGCCGAAAGGAGTAGCTGGAAAGAGGGTGGATTAATACCTAGACTAAAGAGATTACGAAACAAACTAATGCGAGATAGTGTGTGTCTTTCTGTACCACCACTAGTGTCTGAATGTAATAGAAAATAATGGACTATTTCTTTAACACTCCAAGTGGCAGGAGTGACTTTTTGTTCTCTGTTTTTGTTTTGTATTCTACAGATGCATCCTCAATATTTTTCAGTGTATAAAGTTTTATGGTAGTATAGAATATACCCGCAAGTAAGAAAAATCTGAAAATGATTCATGAATGGAAAAGCAGTAGTTCGTGGACAATTTCTGCTAAATGTTCAAAAGCGCGATCAATTCAGTCAACTACCCTGAGTTTCGATTCTCCAACTTCGAGCGTTGAATTTTTATTATTATAATTTTTTTTTTACATTTCGTCAACTTTGTTCTATTACGGCAGAGAACAGTCGCTCATCATATTCACATTAAAAATTCAACGTCGACAGGAAATTTGAATTTTGGATAATTTCTGGGAAATGTTTTTCTATCGAAATTCTCGTTTAAATCATATTAGAACACTGTAGATAGATAATTCACCTAATTCGATTTGGGCATTAAGTCCAGTGACAAATTCTTCATGCCTAAATATATAAATCAATATACAATGAGTAACACTAAAATATACACTTTATATGTTTAAAATGCAAATTTGATTCAAACTCATCTGATAACAATATTCATACAAGTTTTATTCAATTTGAGTGAGCCGCAGAGGCCCCTCACATACTATTGGCCCTATCACATGCCCCTTAGTTGCTACGCTTTGAATCAAATTTGTTACTAAAATTCTTGACGATTGGGGGCAAAGTCTCCATTAGTGCTACAGGGAAGCTATTCCGTATTGTTATAGCCCTATTTACGCAAGAGTATTTTCTAACAGTTCTCTGTTTTCGTACGCATTCATTCATTTCTAATTGCAGAAGATTACTCTCTGAAAATTATAATTTCAATTCTAATTTACAATTTTATAAAAATCTAATAAATTATGAAATCTTAGGTTACTATTTACCCATCTATCTGGACTCAAACGAAAAATTAGGATTTTAAACGGAGGAACAAAAAAAAATTCTCTGTTGGGCGATTCACAGTCTTGGCAGAACACGTTGCTCGTTCGCATGGCACGAGAATGGATTCGTAAATGATACCACATAAAAAGTGCTTTGGAAAAGAAATAATATATTTAAAGAATATTATATATTGACAAATATGTTACTCTATGTATTATAATTAGGATAAAATGAAAAACTGCTCCTAATTTCAACTATTTTATAAGAGAGATCCTTTTCACTTAATAGACAGTAAAATATGGCAATTAAGAATGTCGTAGATTACCATCAAATCTACTAATTAACGAATTGTAACAAATTTATTTAAATTCATATTTTACTTTTAATTTGCTTATATATACTACTTTTATTAAATTACTATTTTATGATTAATTAGAATTTTAGATAATTCCATTTTTTCGAGTTATGGAAGTAAGATGTAAGTAAGGATACTGTAATGATTTGTGAGACTAGCCCGCAAGAATGCGTGGAACAAGGAACTTCTACATAAGCAAAGGGGAGCCAATAATTAAAGAAACAATAGACGACAGCGCCGCGTAATAATAATTATTAGGAAAGTAATGGAAAACAAAAGGGGGGGCAATAGGCATTGTGAACAGTGAATAGAACCCAAATTTAGGAACATTTTGAACCAAGAATCACGTTATTCGAGCCACGGGTTCTGTAAATATTATAAATGGTATAAATTGCATGCATGACGGCGGAGTTGAAGACATGGTGACCATTGTTGTACCTCTGAAAGTATATAATAAAACGAGTTTTATTGAATATCCAGTGAATGCATGGGTGGATTTTGGCCAAACTTACAGAAATTATAGGGAAAAATATTTAGATCAGGGCAAAATTAGTTACGGCGCGGGGGGAATTTATGTAAGGCGTTAATAAATCAGTATCCAGTTCCATAGCATAGCGAGCTAAGAAAGAATTAAAAGAGCGACCGAAGATGTAAGTGACGTCATCACGAGTGGGGAAGACGGAAAATAAAGGTTTTTTTGGAAAAAGGAAAACGGGAAAAGGGAATTCGGTAATGTGATAATTACAAACCAAAAGTTAATAAAACTATGAAAGAGAGAGTAAGACGCAAGATGCCCCAAAACAGTGAAAAATGTAAACATTTTTGAACATTTATTATGGTGATGGGCATATGTTTGGAAAAAAGACAGTCACTTGGATTGTGTAGACCAACAATGCAAACTGGGTTACAGACAGAACGAGTTCGGACGTGAGGATGATCGCACGCGTTTTTATGTTGTGTTAAGTTTTTGAAAATTTTTGCGGAAGCGTCGTGTAAAACGTTGTTAAGTTATTTTGGTTTACATTTTTTTTACGTGGACAAAATCAAGGTAGTGATAAAGCGAGTGAATTCGGGATTAGGAACAATAACATATGAATAGACGCAACGCGAAGAATTTTAGTTTGGAAGGGAATTTAGAGGGAAATTTTAAAGTTTGTATTTCTTCGATATTCGTGAAATCGAGAATATTCTTTCGCCGTGAGAACTTTAATATGATGGAAACGTCGTGTGTACTGGAGAACGCTTCGCTACGTGTGTTCAGTAATGGAATTTGGTGGAAAATATGGTTTGGAGCAAATTGAAGTTGCAGCGCATTATTGCGGTACACGGGGAGCTACCAGTCGATAGACGGCGATGCGTGACGTGCGCCGCGTGTTCCAACATTGGCCATCATAAAGGGAAGTGACATGTACATTTGTTTGTTCATTTTTTTTATTTTTTATCTGCAAGCATCTGTCGAAGACCAAGTTGTGTATCTAATTATAAGATGATAAGGTTAAGATTTCTTACGACAGAATGCGCATTCAGTGTGGATGAGTAGTCAGATTGTATTGTAATTTCAGTGTGTATGTTTATTTTTTTCTGTGTGTTTATATATTCGTATTGTTATGTTTTGTAAGTCGGAGGGGCAGATTGTGTTAAGGAAAAGGGATATCAGCGGAAAAAAAATCCTAAATTAAATGCATGAGCATCTCAATAGCTCATAATTGCCGTGATTCCACGTCTTTTTATTCTGTGGGGGTATGAATGTTGACCCAGGCACGAACGAAACGGACCCTTTCTTCAACTCCGTATGGAGTGAGCGCGCGGACTACGACACGGTAAGAAATAAACAATAGTACGAGCTAGCAGAGGTACGGGCAATCGATAATGTGGCATCCAATTATAATTCAGAGCTAGGGCAGGGCAAGATAGTGCGCGTAACGGGGAAAAGGTTACAATCGTCGTGAGGTTTTGTAAGAGAATATTACAGTGGCGCACTAGCGTGGGCCATCGTGGTTGATTAGAGGTAGTATATTGTTACATTGGCGCCGCGACGTGAGGCGTCGCGGTATCAAAGTAAGGTGGAGAGAGAGAGAGAGTGAGAAAATATATTACAATACGCATTTTATTCTTATTGATCATGAAAGAAAGGTCAAGGGAAAACATTTCACAAAATACCCCAAATTGCAAATAATTTTAAGAAAATATTTTGTCATGAAAGAAGCACAAGCTCCAAGGTCTCATTTGGAGTTTTTCAGATAGTTTTTATTACTCAATCCTCATGAATGAAACGTTGTGTAACAGAGTAATTGACGGTATGCCATTCACATAACATTATGCGTACACGTGACTGATTTTGCGTCATAGAACGTCATCACAAGTAACCAAGCATACCAGAAACAAGGTCAATAATACTATACATGAATTATTGGTGTGCTCTTTCCGCATATTCATGAAGCCACTAAATCGGACTTTCTCAGCTCTTCTATTGTCTCCTCAAATTATTTAAAATTAATTTCTTAATCCGTTTTTGAATTTTAAATCTACCCAAAACATGTTATATATATATATATATATATATATATATATATATATATATATATATATATATATATATATGTGTGTGTGTGTGTGAGTGAGTGTGTGAGTGTGTGTGTGAGTGTGTGAGTGTGTGAGTGTGTGTGTGTGTGTGTGTGTGTGTGAGTGAGTGTGTGTCAGTGTGTGTGTGTGTGTGTGTGTGTGTGTGTGTGTGTGTGTGTGTGTGTGTGTGTGTGTGGTTATATCAATCCTCAAAGAAATGAAAATGACTTTTTTTGTTTTGTTATTCCAGTGTTTACATAAAACATGATTCAATTCTTCACAAGATTTCGGCAGAAAAATTCGTATTTTAGGTCCCTGATACCAAACATTCATCATTAGTGTTCCTGTATATTGAAAATTACTTCCTCCAACACGTTGTGTAGTTATAATTTCCGATTTGTCAGTTCCTGATACCGCAAAACGTCCGTCCGTCAGCCTGTCCGACTGTGCACAACGCTAGCGGCTAATCTCTAAGGAGATTTTTCACGAAAATTTATATTCCTTTATCGATCTGGTGATTGTCGTGACCCCCTGAATTTTAATGGATGTATCAATTTTTGAGGGTACTTTACATAAAGCCTCATGGATTCAAATTTTTGGCTTAATTTTTTTATCGCATAGAATAAATGCAGGACAGATTTTTGTCGAATTCCGTGAATTTTCTAAAAGTGCCAAAGTTAACAACTCCCTTAACGTCTTCCTATTCAATTACAATATTGAAAATAAATATTTCTCTTCTGCATGAAATCTGATCTTGAAAATTAGATCTTTAAATAAGGTCATGTACAATTTTTTTTTCAAAATATGAGCAGTTTTCCTTTGATTTTGGACGAAATAAATGAAATTTTAAACCCAATATAATTTCAAAAATGGCTCCATTTTTTAAAATCTGGATAATGCAAAATACGCTTATTAAAATGGCCTAAGTCCAATTTACATTGAACCCCCGAATTTTTGATAATTGCAAAAGTTGCAGATAATGTGAGAAACTGGGCCGTTGAAACCCTACAAATTTAATGTAATCCCGCTATAAAAAGTGGGGTGTTCCTGTAGATAAAATGAATGGGTCGTGGAACTGTGATGAGTGGTTGATTCAGGAATTCAATTATTTGTCCATTACGTTCTGAATTTATTATTGAATTGTGTTTGAAGATTTCGGCTTAAGGTTTGGGCATTGTTTCAGCATTTAGATTGCTCTAAGTAAGTTTTCTATTTATTTGAAACACTATTTTTTTCCTCGGCGAAATGTCTAATGATCTGCTACAACTGTCGAGAATTAGGATGAATTAGCTGTAGATGTTGATATTGGGGGTGTTTGTGGTTAGTTATCATAGTGTCATCTTGCTTACTGCATTTTTTACTAGTTTTTGTTGCGTTCGTATCAACTTGAAATCCATTGTCGTCCGATAATACATTTGGTTTTATTAAGTTCGAGATGCAAGTACAAAGAGTACCAGAGTTTTGTTGATTATGATATGTAGAGTAGTGAAGTCTGAAGGATCTCGTGAGTTTATATAATTGATGTTTGTGACTATGTTTTTAATGTCTTTGCTGTTTTAATAAAATAAAGATAAGTTTTTTGTTCGCTGGTGCATTAAAATAATTCCTGTTTCTGTATATTTCGATTAATATGTTATGTTCGTGCCTATGGTCTTCTTTCTACAGTAATTTTAACAGGTAAGTGATCTGAATCCAATTCTGGTCGAATTCAGCTGCTGTCTGGAGGAGAATTCTAGCGGCAGGCTGCTCTGATCGGTAGTTATCCGTGGTTTCTCCGATCAACACCAGGCGAATGCCGGAGCAGTACCCTAAGAAACGGGCCACAAACCGCGCGCAATCTGCCCTTCCTCTTCCTTGTCCTATCCTCTCCCCTTACACAAACACTTACACTAACATGTACTACACTACCACATATTTCGGGAGACCGGTCGGGAGCTTAGAGCTTGTCCCGGCTGGGGCGGTGCCCCGCTGGTGGGAGAGTCCAGGTTAGGGGAAGCCCCACTAGCCGGCGGTAGGTCGGCGCCGGATCTCGCCATCCAGCGGGGGAAGATCACCGCCATCTCCCGAGGAAAAAACATGCACTACACTAACGGGACTAATGACCGAACCAGTTGACGCGCCCGGAAACACGAAAAAATCAATCAATCAATCAATTCTGGTGCTATATTCAAAATTTGAGGAGTCAAAACCGACACCATCCAAATTCTCCACCTTTTGTGTGGCCAATCTCGGGCGCTCTCTCTTTCAAGAGCGTGTGTCGCGGGCGTCCCTGAATGGTTATGTGCGAATGCGTAATCGCGATGCGGTTTGCGCGCGCGTAGGGAAAAGACGTCACGGAGGCGTACTTCCGGTCGGCGGCCGGGGACTGCGGCCCCGCGCATCCGTCCCCGCGCAAAAAGGTGGTAATTGACAGCGCTATCACCGCAATCATGCAACCGACAATGCCTACCGCCGACGCCGCCACCTCCGATGCTACTGCCCCGTCTCCGTCGTTCGTGGCACCACCGCCCCCGGCACCGTCGCCATCGACCCTAGTGCGTTCGTTCTCACCCCTGGTGCCCTGATCGTTTGTGCCATTATCCTTACTACTGGTGCCATTTTACCACTTTTGAATTGTCCTTGCCATTGTCCTTACCACTGCCATCGCCCCAGGTACTATTGCAATTGCCCCTGCGGCCTCGCCTCTGGTGCCCTTGCCCTTGTGTCATCGCCCTTAACCCTAGTGTCCTCGCCCCTGCATGGCATCATCACTGGTGCCATCGCCCTCACCAATGTTGCCATCATCCCTGCTTTTATCGCAATCGCCTCCTCGTGCAATCGCCCTCGCCAATGGTTCCATCATTCCTAGATGTATTGCTATCGCCCCCTCGTGCCATCGCTCTCATCCGTGGTCCCAACGTTCTCCTCCCTGGTGTCACAGTCCCCGGTATCATCACTAACATCTCCTGGTGCCATCGCCCTCGTCTCTGGGGCCCTTGTGCTTTTTCCTTCGCCCTGGTGCAATAGTCATCATCACTGGTGCCATCCTCCCTGGAACCATGGTTATCGCCCTTGCCCTCGCCATTGGTGTCCTCGCTTCTTCTGCCAACGACTCTGCAACCATTCCAATCGCCCATGGTGCCATTGACCTCGCCTCGGGTGTCCTTGCCTCTTTTGCCATCGACTCTAAAACCATTCCAATCGCCCCTGGTGCCATCGACCTTGCCTCTGGTGTCTTTACCACTTGTGCTTTTTCCTTGGCCCCCGGTGCAATCGCCCTCTCCTCTGGTGCTTCCGTCACTGAAAAAATTGCCAACGCCCCTGTTGCTATCGCCCTCGCCCTTTATGACAATGCCCTCACCTCCGGTATCATCTTCTCTGGAAACACTTCCATCGTCCCTGGTGCCATGGCTTTCACCCTTGTCGAAATACCACGACCAACAGTCTCATCGCCACCCTCCCGGTCGCCAGTGTTCCCATCACCATCGTCCCCGGCTTCATCCACCTGGTCTTCACGGCCCCCAAAAACCCACACTCTTTAGGTATCAGCCCTGCTTACCACACACACAGTTGACGTAATGCGACAGCAAGGGTCCAAGAAAGAATATTTGGTATTTCAGGGAGCGTCAACTGCTAAGGTCATGAGTCCCGTAGGTATTTTTTTATCACAGGCGGTGGTGGTGTTCTTTCCCCTCTCTATGGTAAGATACGAGTTAGCTTGCGAATTTTTTCCATCCAGAATCTCCCCCAATGGGGCACCGCCCAACCGGAAGAAGCTCTAAGCTCCCAACATATAAGGTAGTGTAGTGCATGTGATTGTAAGTAGGACAAGGAAGATAAAGGAAACATCGCGTGCGGTACATGGCTCAGTTTTTAGGGTACTGCCCTGGCATTTACCTAGTGTTGATCCCAGAAACCTCGGAAAGCACCGATCGGAGCAGCCGACCGATAAAAATCTCCTCCAGATAGCGGCTTAATTCCACCTAGCTATCTAGCTAGTGTCGAAAATCCTGCCAGGGTCTGAACTCGAACCTTTGGATCTCCTATTCAGAGACTGCTTGTCACGTCAGGTGATACCCTGAACCAAATCCACCGGTGGGTATTGGGCGATCAGATGATCGCGTCGAGGGCTCGCAAATATTTTGGGTCACAAATTCTAATTTAGAAAAATTCGAAAAATATTTAGAAAATGCATCTCACGTCCAAGTAGAATATTTTGAGAAATCAGCTGCATTTTTCAACCATATCTTATTCTTAGTGACCGGTAGCGGTAGCTCAGTGCATCAACTGATGTCACTGCAGCGCTTCTGACCGGGAGGTCCTAGGTTCGAGTCCTAACGGCCGCAGCATTTTCGACACTAGCTTTTCAACTAGGTCGAATTCAGTCGCTGTCTGGAGGAGAATTCTAGCGGGCGGCTGCTCTGATCGGTAGTTTTCCGTGGTTTTTCCGATTTACACCAGGCGAATGCCAGAGCAGTACCCTACCAAACGGGCCACGGACCGCGCGCTATCTGTCCTTCCTCTTCCTTGTACTATCCTCGCCTCTTGCACACACACTTACACTAACATGCACTACACTACCACATATTCCGGGAGACCGGTCGGAAGCTTAGAACTTATCCCGGCTGGGGCGGTGCCCCGCTGGTGGGAGTGTCCTGGTTAGGGGGAAACCCCGCTAGCCGACGGTAGGTCAGCGCCGGATCTCGCCATCCAGCGGGGGAAGATCACCGCCATCTCCCGAGGAAAAAAACATACACTACACTAACGGGACAAATGACCGAACCAGTTGACGCGCCCGGAAACACGAAAAAATCAATCAATCAATCAATTATTCTCAGTGTCTCCCATGGGGATCCCCAGGCAACTCTAGTGACAAATATGCACAATATCAGAGAAGAATGGCTAGGCTGAAGTGAATGCCCGAGAGATTAGTGGCCCGATGATTATGACGCGCGCTAGACGTCAGCTGAGTGGCGCGTTCGGGAAGCGGTCGGACGCGGAAGCGTCAGTGATAAGGAGACAACGCGCAGAGGAACGGGTGGTGCGGTCGGCCGGGGCGGAAGCCGCAAATGGGGTTCAGAGGATCGCATCACGTAGGCGCAGATCCCACATACCTTCTCGCTGTGACCTAGCTAACTAAGAAAATCAAATTCTAGTATCTTTGACCCCGGTGAATAAGTTGATAAGTCAAAAGAACTTAAAAACTTAATTTTACAGTTGAGCAAAAAAAACACTTTAAAGAAATGCTGTAAATCAGGGATTAAAGATACTCAAACAAAACCTGCACACAGTTTCGTTTGAATATTATCTTCGTTTAAATATCATTAAACCCTGATTTAGTTTAGTTGAAAGATGTTTTTTGCTCTCCTATAAAATTAAGTCGTTTTTTTACTTATAAGTTATTCACCGGGATCAAAGATATATTTCTAAGTAGTATTTCCTAAAATTTCTTACAACATAGTAGGCGAGGGAACTGAAACTGTCTTAAGTAGTGAGTAAGAAGTAAGACAAGATATGTTTTACGTTGAACACGGACGCCGAAAGGTGGAGCTTCGCTGTCGCCGTGGAATCTTACCCCACATACTTTAACATCTATGCCATTTATTTATTTATAGATATTTCTGGGCGCGTCAACTGGTAAGGTTATTCCCATAAGTATTTCCCAGGTTATTCCCTGGTATTATTCCCATAAGTGTAGTGCGTATTTTGATCACGGGAGATGGCTGTAATCTTCCCATGTTGGGTGGCCAGATCCGGCACCGATCTACCCGTTGGCTTACGGGGCTTCCCTAACCAAGATCTCCCAATAGCGGTGTCCCGCCCCTGCCGAGCTCTAAACTCTAAGCTCCCGACTGATATCCCGGCAAGTGTGAAAGTTTGGTGCATGTAAGTGAATGTGTGTCAGTAAGGGGTAATGATAGGATAATAATGAGGAAGGAAAGATCGCGCGCCGTTTGCTAGGGTACTGCTCCGGCATTCCCCTGATATTGATCGGAGAAACCACGGAAAACTAACGATCAGAGCAGCCAGATACTAAAATTCTCCTCCAGACCGCGACTGAATCCGACCTAGCTGTCTAGTGTAGAAAATCCTGCCACTATCAAGACTCGAACCCTTGGACCTTCAGAGGTACTGCAGTGACATTAGTTGATACCCTGAGCCACCTTTACCCCTACACCTTTTTAATCAACGCTCATTAAATGGTGCATTTCATGCATGTTCCATTTGGCCACTTGTTTCAGCCGTTCGTTAAACGTATTCTAATCCCGTCAGATGTGTTATACATCGGACTTATCCCGAGCGAATGCGTATCGGTCGTTTCCTTTCTGCTCCTATCAATTGCAGACGGATGTGGGAGCAGTATCTTTATCAGTCACGGACCGCACTCAATCTTACCTATTCGTTTTCACACTAAAACGTACGTGGACATAAGAAAATGCTCTTGTTAACACAGTCTGAATGTAGGTCTTATTAAGATTCCCCTTGAATACTAACGAAAATTGTTGCTCGGCGGTATCATGAGCACTCTGAAGACCAATTGCTGATCGCATATCTTGTTAGTCACATTTCATGACCAGTGATGCTTCTGAAAAAAGGCTGACAAGATGTGCTTGCTTCAGAGGTTACGTAGCGAAAATCATTAGCCTCAGAATTGAATATATTCAATGCTCATAGTAGTCACAATTGTTATTTTCTCATGTATCAACAGTTCACATTTCTACAGACGCTAAAATCCCTAATTTGTTATGCAGAACGTACGAAGAGCTTGTTAGAACTTAAAGGATCTGAACTTAACTGAACTGAGCTGAAAGTATTGACTAAAGTGAACCTGTTATTATAATAAATGACTCACAAAAGACACTTCTAAATATGATACAGAAATCGAAAAAAGCCTTATTCAATCGAAACAAACATTCGTCAGACCATATCTAAAACGTTTTCTATTCCTTAAAAACGAAGTATTTCTTTGCTCAGTAACACAGCTCATGTCAAGCATTAATGAACAATTCGAGGCTAACAAAATAAAAACACAGGTATTAGTAACTATTCCTACTACTGAACATAAAATAATGTCAGTTTAATTTCATTAATTTTTAAGACTTAAACACTAAAACATGCATTAAAGATTAATTTTAAATGTTTAGGTTTAAAAGTGAGAATTACTTATCAGATTTCGAGTGGAATAGGTCACAAAACAAAGCAGAAAGTTTGGTGAATATCAGGGAAGGGAGATTTATTCCAATATCTTAACCGCAGATAATTTCCTTGAGATTTTCTCGAAGTTCTCCAAGTAACCCAATTGCAAACATACGAATGCGTTTTGAATAATTTTTTATATTGTCTCTAAAACCGTTAAAAGTCAACTAGTCAAATCTTTCTTTCAAAGACTAAAACTTTGATCAATACAAAGTATTAATAACTGACTGCCCTTTCATGACATTTTTTGTATTAAAATGTTATATCGGTTTCCTTGTGCTGCTTATTGTCCCATGTATTGTTTCGTTTTTCCGGTCACGTCAACTGCAATGGCCATTGATCCCATTGGTGTAGTGAATGTGTTATCCCGGGAGGTAGCCGTGTTCCCTCTGTCGGAAAAGACCTGAATGTCGGTTCGTGGAAGGACACCCGCCTCCAGGTATCTCCCCCTGCGAAGCACCGCCCCACCTGGGGAAGTCCCCGACATGTGTAGTAATGTAGTGCATGTAAGTATGACTGTCTGTGTACGTGTAAGGGGAGAGGTGGAGGCTAGGATGATGAAGGAAAGATCGTGCGACGTCTTTGGCCCTCTTGTTAGGGTACTGCTCCGGCATTCGCATGGTTTTGTTCGGAGAAACGACAGAAATCTATCGATCAGAGAAGCAGGGCGCTCTCCTTCAGACAATAGGACATAGACATATCTCCTTCAGACCCTAGAACCTCCCAGACAGAATCTCTGCACAGACAGCATCGATGCTGACTCTAATCTAACTCAGCTGGTCATGTTCTAATTCTTAAACCTAATTGTACCAAAACTACTCATAAAACTATTGGATTCTTTAAACAACATTGGCTCTTACATGTTTCAGCCTTTTATTTTGCTCATTTATTGCGATGACGTTTGGTATTACTATTTCAATTTAGTTGAAACGATAGATTTGCTTCCTATTTGCTCACAAATACGATCATCTGGACTCACTTAAACAGCTTATCATAGTAGATAAAATATCACGTGCCATTGCTTTCACCAACTTGCACATTTTCCATCGCCCCTCAGTGCAAATGTTCAATTCGAGAACTGGGCTCTTGGCGCCTGGCGAGTGTTGAATCGTCTTGTCTCTCCTCCACTCTTGGTGGCTCGATGCCCCTGACTATCCTTCGAATACCTTGTTTACATTTCAGCGTTTACAAGCTCTCTTCAGTTCGATGGTAATGACAAAACTACGCGAGCAGAAGCATAATCAGGAAAGTGTAACTTGCAATTATTAAGTAATTATGCCTCAAAAACTAATAGACTAATTTTGAAGTAACGGCATAAATCTAACAGGTTATTGATATACGGTAAGGAAGTATGGAATGTATTTATCGTGACTCACAGAAAATGAAATATCTTTCTTTGCACTGTATTGGCACCTAAAACTGGGGATTTTCCTGATCACACGTTCCTGGCGTCTCTTCCAAACACTTCCTTCCTAACAGTAGTGGAAACACATGCATTTTGTGTCATTCGATTCCCCCTGCTTTATCCTTTGGCTGCAAGCCCCCGCTCAAAACTAGCCCGCTGGAAAACCCGATTGAGCCTCAATTCTTTTCTTCCTCTTCTTAATGGATTTGGTTCTCTTCTTGAATTGGATTTGATTTAATAGGAGGTTGGCGCTCGCGTACTAGAAAACTGATTATTCGTTCTGCCGTACAAAAGTGAAATGATGAATGACAATTCAAACTGGGGATTTAAGCATGGGGTAGCGTTACAACAATTTATAGCAATATCGATTTTTGTGTATGTGTAGTTCGAAGTTTGCATCATTGTGTAGCATCTGCTCATGCGCAGAAGGTCAACATTGCTTGTCGATTGCTTTACGCTATTCCGTACCGAAACTTCCTTACACTGCAGAATTCGTAGCGAGTCTTGTTCGGTCACAATCAAAAGCATTATGGGATGGTCGAATACATAATTCTACGCTCAAGAGTGGTTGACAGTGCAGTCTGCGTCACCACTTGAGGGAAAATCACCGTTTTAGATATTTTAATGCATCCAATACAAGCTAAATGAAAGTATCTTGAAAACAATATGCCTAAAAATATAATCATGCAAGCGAATGGATTGCCACGATACCTATTATGCTGTCGTCTACAAGAGACTGAAAATTTGTTTTTAAAGTTGCTTAATAAAAAGCAAATCACGAAATTCCAACATTTTTTCTTTCTTCTGTGGATGAAAAGGCTATTATAATTTATACGTCGCAAGTAATGACATGTGTGAAACAACACAAAACATTAACTAAATGTAATGGAAATAAAAATGTAGAAGCTTACATGGGAAGTGAAATAGATTTGCTCATTCCTCTCAACAATACAAAATATATAGATTTTGAAAGACCATAACGAGTGGCGCTTTATAATTAATCCACTAGTTCCACAGATTCCCTGTGGCATATAAAATTTGGCTTTGGAACCAGTAAAAACCTAAGAAGAGATTTTCATGGAAATCGCCACCCAAACACATTCTCCTAGCTAATTTAAAAGAAAGCAAATTTAGTAATCAAACCACTTGGCGCTATCCCTTCGCGTTACCCCCCGCTCGCCTGCATCGCTGAGCGGCAATCCATAACGTCTAGATGCAATGCGTATTGCATTAAATTGCAAACCTATTCTGCCATTATAAATGATCCATTTTGAAAAATCTTTTCTTGGTGGTAATTATATCGTAATACGAACTCATAATCCACCTTTCGCTTCATAATTTTGAGCTCTGCGCTCATACGTCAATCAGTTTCTTCCCTATTTTCAATGTATGTATTTGAATTTATAAATAGATTCAATGTAAAATAACAATGTTTATTTTACATTTAATACTCTTTTATACTAAATATTTGTTGTACAACTTTGCCGTTGCCTGTTTGACTTTTAATTTGTCAGTATCAGAATAATCATTCAGGACAACTTCATGAATATTACCGTGGAGAGCGTACGACTCTAACATAAGTTCTTTCAGTTTTCAAAAAGGAATAAATAATTTTCTCAAAATATTGCAAATAAATTTTTTTCGCATTTCCCGTCAAATTTCATTTTATGATTAAGTTTTCAGCGTGAAACATCTTTTGAACTTCTTTTTCACTCACACCATTTGACTCGCACTTTTTTTTTCATGAGCGTGAATTTTGGGGCAGAGTAGATGCGAAGGACAAAAGCGCTGGGGCAAGATCGAGGTGACGGAAGCGCTGGCGATGGCGGTGGCGGTGCCGGTGGCGACGGCAGTAGTGTCAGCGGCGGCGGCGACTGTGGAGGTGGGGGTGGCGGTGGTAACGGTAGAGGTGACGGTAATGGTGATGGAGATGGTGGCGGTGGCGTGATTGATTAGTGATTCCTCGGCGCATCAATTGCTGTCATTCGTCCCGTAATTATGGCGCATATTTTTTCCTCGGAAGGTGGTGGTGATCTTCCTCCGCTAGAGTGAGATCTGGAGCCGTTCTACCGTCAGCATTCAGGTTTTCCTCAACTAGATATCTCCACTACCAGCGGGTCACCACCCCAGCCGGGATAGGCTCTAAGCTCCCGGCCGGTCTCCTGGCATATATGGTAGTGTAGTGCGTGTGAATGTAATTGTGTGTAAGTAAGGGGAGAAGGTAGGACAAGGAAGAGGAAGGAAAGATCGCGCGCGTTCCGTGTCCCGTTTGTTAGGGTACTGCTCCGATGTTCGCCTGGTGTTGGTCGGAGAAACCATGGAAAAATATTGATCAGAGCAGCTGGCCGCTAGATTTATCCTCCAGGCAGCAACTGAACTCGACCTAGCTATCTGGATAATGTCGAAACTCCTGCCACCGTCGGGCCTCGAACCTAGAACCTTCCGGTCAGAGGCACTGCACTGACATCAACTGATGCCCTGAGGCACCTCTGTCGGTCTGGCGGCGGCGGCGGTGGAGCTCACCTCAGGAAAGATGTTCTCACCAGTGCCAACTTTCTGAGATTAAAATTTAATCTATTACAAGTTTAATTAAAACCATGAATGTAAACAGCATAGGCTCATTGAAATTCAGTATGCACAGCCATACCGTTTACATTCGTTTAATATCATTAACTTCACACAGACACACACATTATCATCTGCTTTTGGAAATGATTTGTATCAATTCTTACAATAATATGTTCAGTGATGATATTAGAACAATTTGAATCACTTCGGCCGATCGGATGCAGTTATTTTACACGTGGGAACAAACGACTCGGAAAGGAATGTAGACTATGTTATAGGTGACCTACATGAACTTGTAAAAGCAGCAAGAAAAAAGTTTCCTACTGCAAAATTAATTTTGAGTGGTTTATTGCGCAGGATGGACACTCGCTGGACCCGAATAGGCCGAATCAATGATGGCATGGACTGGGTGGCGCGTACATTAGGTATGCAGATGGTGGATTCCAACGCCTGGATTGCAGACGGCGACCTGGGCCGCGATGGCCTACACCTCAACCGGAGGGGTGCCTCAACGCTGGGACGCTTATTTGCGAAGATCAGCGCGCACGCCGCCACAGCGGAGCCCGGGAGCAGCTGAGAAGGAAAAGCGATGGACACAGATGAGGGTAAGTCTCTGGTATTGCTGCAGGTAAACTGTAGAAGCATTGTTAATAAAAGTTTAAACTTTTGGAATCTTGTGGAAATATACAACGCCGATATTATTATAGGAACGGAATCATGGCTTAGTGTGGATATCTCAAATGCGGAGATATTTAGGGGAGATTACGTAGTGTTTAGAAGAGATCGGGGTAGTCGCGGGGGGGGGGCGTTTATTTGCGTAAAAAATTGCTTTAAGTCCGTAGAATTGTGGTCTGATCTAGAGTGTGAAATGATTGCAGTGGAAATTCAGGGTAAAAACGATCGAGATACATGGGAAATAATAGGAATGTATCGACCTCCAGGGGAAAATATGAATATCTTGCAGAAACTCGTAGAAAGAACGCGCGTTAGTATCAAGGAGAACAGACAGTTAATTATCGGTGGAGATTTAAATTTATCTCAAATTCAGTGGGAAGGTGAAGTGACGCAGGGGAGAGGGGCGCAGGCGATTGTAAACGAGCTAGTTTGGACAAACAACCTAGTGCAGGTAGTAAAGCAGCCAACAAGAGATAATGCCATTTTAGACATATTTTTAACGCGTCCGGAGGGATCCGTTACGAGTTGTGACGTAGTTCCAGGTATAAGCGACCACTCGGCTGTGTGTCTAAAAGTGAAAGGGAACTGTACACCGCATAGAACTGGGCGTAAGAAGATTTACTTGTACCATAAGGCGGACGTGGCCAATTTACAAAAGTATTTTGTCTATAATTGTTCCACATGGACGGGAATTGGTAGTTCTGTAGAGGAAGTTTGGAATAATTTTAAGAAAATCATTAATAAGTTTATGGATCTCTATGTACCGTATAAAATCATAATAAGAAATCTCGATCCAGAATATTATAATAATAGGATACGAAAGTTAAAAAGCAAAGCAAGGCGGGCATATGGGAAAAGAAAAATCAGTGATCAACAATATAAAAAATTTAAGAATCTAATGAGAGAACTATTGGAGGTGAAAGTATTAGCACAGACGAGAAACAAAAAGTAAATATATTTAACCAATTTTTCGTGTCAGTTTTTACAGATAAAAGGAAGATCACCGTAAACGAATGCGAAGGAGAAAATTTTGTGCTAAATTCGAGAGCACTTAGGAAAAGAATTGCCAAAATAGGTAATAATAAATCAACAGGACAGGATGAAATTTCGGGGGAAATTCTCAAATTAGGACGAGAAGCTATGTTATCGTACCTATTATGGCTTTTCAAGATATCACTGAACAATTCATGTTTTCCTCGGGAATGGAAAGATGCCATAGTGGTCCCAATTTTCAAAGGAGGCTCGCGTCATAATGTTGAAAATTATCGCCCAGTAAGTCTAACGTCTGTAGTGGGTAAGCAAATAGAACGTTTAATTGCAGAATACTTACGCTAAATTTGGGATAAGAATAATATCATTTACGAAGGACAACACGGTTTTAGAAAAGGATATCCATGCGAGAGTCAGGTAGTCACTGTCAGTCAGGACATTGCTGATTCTCTCGATGAAGGTTCCATTGCTATTGAAATTATTATAGATTTCACAAAAGCGTTCGACCTCGTTCCCCATGATAAATTAATACAAAAAATCAGTAAGCTAAACATAGACAGAAGAATTGCTCCCTGGATTCGAGAATTTCTCAGCTCGCGTATTCAATGGTTGCGAATCGGGTCAAATTTCTCTTCGAAGGTTGAAGTAACGTCCGGAGTGCCACAGGGAAGTGTCCTAGGTCCGTTGTTATTTATAGCGTATATTAATGATATTTGGCATGGAATTGAATCAAAAATACGTTTTTTTGCAGATGATTGTATAATTTATCGGGAAATTAAGAACACAAGTGATACAGAAATATTGCAAGCTGATTTAGATAAGCTAGAATCATGGGGTATCACGAATAAAATGAAATGAAATCCCAGTAAGTGCAAGTTTATCAGACTCGCGCGTTCTAGATAGACGATATCAAATATGAATTAGGAAATCAGGATATTCCGAGGGCTAAATGCAGTAAATATTTGGGAATTGTACTAAATGAGGATTTGGGTTGAACACAACACGTAAATTCTGTAGTGAAAAAGGCGTGGAAGGCATTACATTTTGTAATGAGAGTACTTAGGAAAGGAAGTGGAAAATCAAGGGAATTAGGGTACCCGTCTCTAGTACGTCCGATATTACAATTTGGCTCCATATGTTGGGACCCTTATCGTTTAGGGCAAATAAAATCTCTCGAAAAAGTACAAAAATAAGCCGCAAAATTTGTTCGGAGAGGACGTTCAAATTCTGAATTTATATCGTGGGAACC
Organism: Teleogryllus occipitalis; assembly: GCA_011170035.1. Classification (NCBI taxonomy): domain Eukaryota; kingdom Metazoa; phylum Arthropoda; class Insecta; order Orthoptera; family Gryllidae; genus Teleogryllus; species Teleogryllus occipitalis. The sequence continues at coordinate 245,800 of BLKR01001565.1, forward strand.
TTTTGAAAAACGCAGAGAGAAATTGCGTCTTTCTATAGTATTCAAAACAATAAGAGGGGATCGTCCGTGGGGTGAAGTACGGGCAAGACTATCAAAACCAACCTACGTCGCGCGGAAGGATCATGGTTTCAAAATTCGGCAAAGAAAACAGAGAACAGTTGTAGGTAAATTCTCATTTGTAAACTGAACGATAAAAAATTGGAACAAATTACCTGCAGCAGTGCTGGAGACTTTCCCTCAGAATGTCAAAATTTTTTAAATTAGACTAGTTAAAAAGGGTTAATACTTTAATTTTGTAAAATTGTATTAAGTAACATGTAAATATTTTAATGTTGTATGATGTTTGTTTTGTGAAATTTTAGTAATTGCTTAGAAAACGCTACCACCGAAAGTATTCTATGTATTCCTAAGTAGCAAAATAAATATTCTATTCTGAAAACAACTCCTTGCAACCATACTATTCGCACTGAACTAACACTTTCAGGCCATAATAGCTGGCGCCTCAGAGCGTACGGCTTACGGAAGATAACATTTTGCAGAGCGATGTGAGTTTGGGTGATTTGAACCTCTAAGTAAATTCTCAAAAAATTGTCGACTGACCTGACTGTACCATTATAGGAGGTGGATTCAGAGGACGGACTTGATGCCTAGTGGTATGGGTTTTGATAGATTCTTTTGTGATTGGCTTCTTCAGGGCAATGTTCAATTCTGATTCACCGTGGCGCATTTTTAGCTCCACTGAAATACATGCAACTAAATCTGTTCAAAATTTCGAGATTCGCATTTGGATTTTGTGGATTACCTCAGCATCCTTTTGGAAATACGACATTTTAAAATTTGTATTTTTCTTTCTTCAATATTTTGAAACTTAAGCAGCGAATCACCGGAATGTCAATAATTCCAAATGAGGTAAGTATCCGATATCACTGGAAATTTTGGTTGCATCATATGTGAGAGTGCACATGAGGCAAAGGAAAACTACATCCGATTAGCGTCGTTCTACTTCCCCTTTAGGAGTCTTCTGAGAATCGAAGAGGAAGAGCTTCACAAAATCAAGGAAGTATCTCGAAAATTTTACATGTGCACTTCCCTTTCATTGAAATGACTGATTGATGAATCTTTGAGTTCGAATATTGCAGCATGAAAGTGTGTGTATGATATTAACAGAATGCTCTTGTTCTACGTCTTCAATTATAATTTAACACACACAGGAATTGATAAAACATTTGACACCTTAGAAAAGTAGTGGCGCTACAACAGCACATATATTCTCGCGGTTTTTCTAACTTTTGCAATTTTTCAAAATTCAGAGAGTTATATAGACATTGATTATTTCCGCCAGTAGGTTTATGCAAAATGGGCAGCAGGGCATTATAATTAAGGATATTAATTGAAAATATAAATTATTTTAAAATAATAAGTTTAATAATGATAATAATAGCAATAAGATATCAATGATTGACGGCATGGCCGTATTTGTGATTGTTCCTTCACTCATCGTCATCATCCTATCACCACATATTTCTACGTCGAGTGTTATAGTAATAGACATCGGCGTTTTCTGAAAATATATTCCCGCCCTTAAGTCATTTTTGACAAAAAAACACTGATTCGTTAATCAACAGACAAGGTAATGGTAAAATTCCTAGATTAATGAAAAGAGGCCTACAAGAATTACGTGGGTGGGATTTGGTTATTATTCGTACCATTCTTTTTTGTAATTTAAAAGTTTGGGAGTATAAGATGTATTTCCCCAGAATATTATGCCATATCTCAGGCGGGAATGAACATTCGCCAAATATACACAACGAGCAGTATGAAGGCTGACTGAATTTGAAAGAATTCTGAACGCGTAGCATAATGAACTTAATTTTGTGTTCATTTCATTTAAATGGACGTTCCATTTAAGGTTTGACTGAATTGAGAGACCTAAAAATTTTGTTGCCTTAACATCAGTCAATGGTACACCTTTCATTTTTAATGGAGCACAGAATTATTTATTTGAAATGGAAAACTGTACTAAAACCATTTTCTTTTCATTTATTATTAATTTGTTATTTCGAAACCAATTTGAAACATCTGATATTGTAGTATTTACGGTTTCTTTATCGCAAAGAATGTTCGTATCATCCGCAAAGAGAACTGTTCTTCCCTTTCGAATCGTCGAGGACATATCGTTTACGTAAAGTAGGAACAGAACAGGGCCTAAAATCGATCCTTGAGGAACTCTACGTGCGATTGACAAAGAGTCGGAAAGGTGTGTACATAATGTCCGATCATTCCAGTAAGGTATTTCCACTCTCTGAGATGGTAGTTTAAGATACGAACATAACCAATCTAGAGCAATACCACGGATTCCATTTGAAGGTAATTGTAAAAGTAAAATGTCATGATTAATGACGTCAAAAGCTTTTGAGAGATCTAAAAATTATCCAATAGGTGCTTCGTTTTGGTCCAATGATGAGGCGACATCTTTAAGAAAAGAAAATATGGCTGTTTTCGTCGATTGTTATTTTCTAAATCCATGTTGGCAATCTGAAAGCGCGTCGTGTTTACTGAGAAAGGTTTCCATTCGTACGTAAAAACGTCTCTCTAATATTTTTGAAAAAACTGGTAGAAGAGAAATGGGCCGATAATTTTGAATTTCATTTTTGTTGCCTTTTATTAAGAACGGCTTAATTTTAGCTGTTTTGAAAATATCTGGAAACGTTCCGGTGCATAAGGATACATTTAACATGTGAGTTAACGGGTGTATAATGGCAAACGCACAGGTCTTTAACAAAAACTCCGGGAATTCATCTAAACCGGACGAATATTTATTTTTTAGTTTACCGGTTATTTTGAGAATTTCATAGGAAGAAGTTATCTTGTACTTCACTTCTCTTTTATTCCTCTGCATTGCACTGTACTTCACAACACGAAACTCACTCCATTACGAACAGTACATTAAAAATTATTATATTGTGTATTTTATAAATATCAATGAAAATGAGACCGGAACCATTCTTTAAGCTTCGATTATATGATCTTTTTTAAAAATTTCATTTCTTGGAATCGATTTCAATTCAGGTACAATTTTCAATCTTCAATATTATAGTTTTGCAATGTTAAGTGTTTGAAATGTTTGAAAACAAAGTGTGCTGAATATGGGACCAGCAGAGTTATTTGCCTTTCTTTGATACATGTAAGTATATAATTTTAATAAAAAATTTGAAGCTGTTTTTGCGAAAATAATTGTTTAAAAATATTAAAAGTCTCTATATTTTACGCAAAATTAGGCGAGAAGTCTCATTTTCGAGAAATTGTGTATGTTTTTATTTCAAGATCTGTCTTTGAACAACAGATTTTCTTTTTAAAAAATTCTCTATTTTCATTATTGTAGTTATAGGAATTATTATATTAATTATCTGTAAATTATAGCTGTACAAAAAATTGTGAACTTTTGTAAATTTGGAAAAAACCGGGACTTCAACGAAAATGAGACCTAAGCCATTTTTAAAAATTTCTTTACACTATCCGAGGGTGAAAAGTTCAATCAAAACATTTGGAGCCATTTTGGGGAAAAATGTTGTTTAGACTACACGAGTTCCCCTAAAATCAAAACATCAGTTCCAAAGTCCAAGGGGCTAGAGTTCGAAGAGATCGATCGATCGGAGAATATTGGTTTTTGAAACAATTCTCTGAACGGTTTAGCGTTGGGCACAGACGGACAAACGGACGGACAGATAGCCATACAAAAAGACAAATAGACATACAGACAGACGTTTTGCCGTCAATCAATTTTTCCGTATCAAGAACGCACAAAACATGGATTGTAAATACACAACGTGTTAGAGGAAGTACTCGTAACTTACTCAACAGAGGAACAAGATTTATCCACTTTTTCATTACTAGCGCAAGGCAATTAGATTTTCCTCGAAAAATATCCGACTTCCGGCGCACGATTACAATACTTTTATATCTATATAATATCTTTTTATTCATTTTTTCATTCTAAGGAGTAATGCGACAGACGGACAGACAGAATGATGAACAGACTGATGATGGTCACAGACAGATGGGAAGGCGAACAGACGGACAGACGAATGGATGTTTGGGCGCAATTTTTAGGTATCAAGGATCCACAAATCCTGGATTCTAAGCACCCAACGTGTTTCTGTTGTTTTGGTTCGGTGGTTTTTCTGTTGTTTTTGGTTGTTGTTTTGTAAGTCGCTGTTTTTGGCCACAGCATTACATTTTTTCTACACTACGTATATTACACCGTCTTTACGTACGTATACGAGAAAACACACTTCACTCCTCACACGAATATAGAAAGGTAAATTATAATGTGTCCAATGAGTGAGCATTTTCACATCACGAATCATCACCGTCATTTTTGTCGTCTCAAGGAAGACAATCTACTTTCCTCAAGAGATCGCAACTGTCGTTGATCATCATCCCCCATGATGAAACTGAAAGAAGTAGGAAGTCACACTTTCCTCTGGGAACATATTCACATAAATCTTTCGGAACAGAACGGAAAGGCGAGCCCTTTGCTTGTCACAGGATGGATTTCCTACTCCAAGAGGCGAGTGCAAAACTAGTATTCGAGAAACTATGTGACGCACGATTTGTGGGCTCGTGAATGGGAGATGTTGCAACTTTGCAACGGACATCAATTTGTCATACTCATTTCCTGCACAATTTACGTTGCTTTCCCAGAAGTGTGTACTGGATTCATTGATGCTCAGCTTGATTGCTTCGTTTTCCTCGTGTATCAGTATCACAAGGAGGAAGCCTGTTGGTTAGGGTATTACCGAGAACCATATGGAATACTATAAGAAGTAAAGCCTCAGAACATTTAAGCTCTGAAATTTTATTATATTGAAATGCCCCATTGTTTTTGCACAGTTTAATAAAGAGAACAACTTTAAATGCGTAATTATCAATTAACATCCTTTTCTTAACTAAAAAATTTAAATTCAGAAGAACAAGTCCCTAGAAAATTACTATAACGTTATTTTAATGCAAGGAGAGTTTGGCGAGCATAATACATATTTATTATGTTGAATTTCTTCTGAATCGAAAATACAAGAAACACACTTCATTTACTAATAAATAATATAAATAAAATTACTTTTTAGTAAAACGTGTTTTATTAGGCTATCTAGTCTACAACGGCATGATCTACACGGTTCATAAAAACTGAGAAAAAAATTATTGTGTGATTTTCTTTTATTTATTTAAGGGTAAGTAAATCATCTGTAAAACTTTTTATTAAATGAATCCAATCATCTATCTACATAGTCAAATGCATTTCTTTCCATTTAAAATACCAATACATATGCCTCGTTAGAAATAGTGTTCACATATCCAGGCATCGAAAAATGTATAAATAAAGTTATATTTCTTGGATGCCTGTTATTCAAACCGAATATCCCAAACTTCAAAGCAATATGAATATTGTATTAAAGGGTTCAAAATCACAAGTTTCGCACCCCGCCATCCATATGATGACGTCAAACAATCAGTTTTGGAGTAAATCACTGCCTTTTCTCAACGGGAAATTACCGCGATTCGTACGTGTTACACTGTTAGGTTACACTGTTAGAATATGTAGAAGCACACTACTGCGTTCGGCATAGGCAAATTTTTATGTCATTTTACTGGCAAACGTTTGCAACAATTTTTGTTCGTCCAAAATTCACAACCTTGTAATTATAATTACAATCAAGCCTTCACGAATCCCTATCAGACAAAGGCCTCCGGTTTCAAAAAAGGGTTAGCATGCATTACACATCAAATGAACAACTTTTGATACCGGTTACTATCGTAATATTTTTATAACTAATTAAAATACTAATCTTATTTAATTTTCTTTACTTTTTTGCCACTGTTTTTTCTTAGTTCACTTTTAGTTTATTTGATCATTATTCTCACTTCATTCGCATTTTATCTTGCTTTACCCTTATTTACACTTAGTTCACTTAAGTTTCAAGTTACTTATCTACTTAAACTTCAAGTTTCTTATCTACTATTCCAACTTAGTTCACTTTTGTTCTATTGGTATGTATTTGGAGTTTTGGGTCGATAGTCAGACTTCGCCGGCTAGCTACCGGTGTCCCCCTTGCTTGGGCCTAGTTAAATACTCATGCTTGGAGGTAAGAGCGACATGAGGCGAACATGACGTATTCTTTTCACCGTAACTAAAAAGATCCACCTGCTTGAGCTTTTCTTTGTCACACAGCTCCAGAAACTGAGATGATTTTAGAGGAAAGCTACAAGCCTCAACTGGAAATCGAACCCGGGGACCACAGCACGGGAAGCTAGTACGCTGTCCATGAGCCATCCCAGGGGCTTTGTTCTATTTTTAACACTATTTTTATCTAGCCTTCTTTGCAATTTTACTTGAATACGGTTAATTTCACACCTATACATTTCTCTTTCCACCTTACTCTCTCTTGAGCCACTCGTGTCCATTCATTGCCTGCCATTTTCTGTAGTTCAATGCTCCATCTCATCTACTGTCTTCCCACATTTCTCTTTCCTTCTCTAGGGTCCCATATTGTTGAGGTGTAGGTCCACATTATTGTGATTATGATGAGTAAAGTTAGTAATCACAATATTATCACCTAATTATGTAATAATCTAATTTCTGGTTTGGTATCAGGTGAAAATAATGAAATACAGTATTTTAATTAATTTTAATAAGAACCAAATAGAACTGCAACTGAATACCCATTCTCGCATTAGTTGTAATGATCACTCAAAATTACGTGAAAACACCCATTTTCAAAAATATTCCTTTATATTTTTTACAGATTTAATGTTTAAGAAGATATTTCATTGAGAAAAAATATCAATATTTAATCAATATTAAAATTGTAGACAGACATCAATAAAATTTTTAACTTTTCCATTTTTCGAAAATACAGAGATGTTAATGATAAAGATATCTACTACTCATGGTTTCAAACAATTGTACATCACCTTATGTGATGCTTTAATTTTGAAGAACAGATTTCAATGAGGAAAAACACTCTAGCAACAACATTGTAGGTACATGTATTTCAATATTGTAAGACATGGTACACATTTTTAGCTTTTGCTCGTTTCAAAAATACAGAGAGATCAACGAATTCTCCTTTTTAAAAGCCATTTTTTAAAAATTTATTTAATTAATTTTCGTCAACAAACAGTAAAAAATTGTTTGTGACGTCTGGGGCAAAAGTATAATCTGCAGACGTTTTCTTGAGCTTCAGAATCACTTCCCCACCATTTTACTATACATAGTTGTATGATGAATGAAACTATTAAGCGAGAATAGCAACATAAAAATGTTCGCTCAGTTATGGAAAACATTTGCATTCATACATAAACTACAGATATGATTTTATAGAACTGCTAAGAAAATAGCAACCCATACGCCCTGGTTCAACTACTAACACTTGAGAAAGGAGAGCTCAACAAAATGTGCACATAGTGAAGCAACATTTGCCCAGAAGCAAAACATCGGGAAATCTCAGCATTTGTTCAATGGATCAGGGAAACTGAATGAAAAACCTGATCGAGATGGTGGTCATCGACCTAGAGGCTGAAGAACATTACTTTTTACAAGTATAGGAAATATTTTTAAAGTTATACAATACAAATGTACACTAATACATTATATATCATTGTTAAAATAAATATTATTTTCTTATTGTAGACTATAATTGTATAAAAACAGTTATGCATCAGAAACAAATTTACTTTGAACAAATTATGGAGGCTAAAAGGCAAGAAAAGCAAAACCCTAATCGGAGATTGTATCTTTCAGCTACATCACTCTAAAGAGTTCCATCACTTAAATCGAAGATGATTTCAACCCATATCTGAGAATACTGCTGTAGAAAATTTTACTGTAATTAACAAAATATCTTGGAATTATTTCATTTTCTTTATTTAATTATAATAATGTTCATGATTTGCAAAATATAAATGTATTTATATATTGTGTGTTGTGTTTCTGTCTTAATCATATGTGCCTTATGATGTTAAATTTATAGTGTTTACTATTTATTTGTTCCCTACTAAAAATGAATCCATGAAGGACTGTGAATTCCCAGTTCCTTCACATGCCATTGTAAAACTCTGTCAAATCATTTGCCTATTGTTCTGATGTAACAGATTGCAAATAAAAACATATAAAATGAAAAAATCTGAGAATAGTATCAATGATCGGCGGTCGTAACACAATGAAATTAATCCACTCTGGAAGAAATTGCGACCTATAGCCTTGCAAAATCAAACATGATTCGCATGCATGGAGCAAATCGTAACTCAAACTTACCAAATTCTATTGTCATACGAATCTAATGGTAGGCATCTTAGAGAAGTGCGAGAAAAAAGTGACATTTCCAATACTCTAAAGTCCCAATTCCTCAATGGACAATGTCAAGAGAAGTTATTATCTCTCTTTCCCTGCCCCTCCCCCTGAAAATATCCGTTTCAAATTCGCAAGGCCTTGAGTTTCATCCGATTGATATCGAATATCAATTGAAGTGAAAATTCTACATACTTTTGAGCGCTAGTGTTGTCCACAGACGGACGGACAAACATTTTAGCGTCTATCAATTTTTAAATATCAACCGCCAATAAAACGTGGATTCTGACTACACAATTTTCTGCATCACATGTTTCGTAGCACACACTGCCCACTTAAATACGTCGCAGTAGATCCTCGGCATTTTAGAACCTCATCGGTTCCGTTGATATCCTCTGGGAACTAAGAGGTTTCACCTCTGCACTTATTAGAACCAATAATAAATTTCTCCATTGTAATTCATACATTGGGTTTAGAGTTTATTAGAAATCCTGAGAGAAATTAACGAGATAGGTCAGTAGATCACCTCGAGACCAACGTTATTGAGCACACTCTCCGAGGCTGCAACCACTACTGGCAGGTTTTGGGCGTTGACCTCTCCATAAAGTTGGGCTGTCAGGGGAATGTCTAATTGGTATTTTACCATCTTTTCTTCAAAATTTTACTTTATCGCCTTGGAATGTTGTGCAAATGGGCAACATACTGCCCGTGTATTTCCGGGGTTACAATAATACAATCGATAATACATCAGTTATAGTACTGAGTAACCCCTGATGAAAACAATGTATTCTAAAATGTCGGCAAACGTCATTCTGAGTTTTTCTATTAATTCCAAAATTCACCAATACTAATGAACTAGCTGCTATTATAATTATAATATACTAAAGCTCGAGATGCATTAACTAAGTTAACAAAATTAATAATTGTAGCAATAATATGAATATTTGTACAAAAAGTCTGAGACATCGAACAAATATTATCAATATTAAAAAACTACACAAATTTGTGAAATTTCAAAACTAATCCTAGGTTTAGACCCAGAACATAGGTAATACGCATAAGTTCTACTGCAGTAAATCTCACCTCGTAATATAACGTTTAAATAGAGTATAAAAAGGAAGTAATTCAATAAGATTGTATACACTTGTGAGATTTCAAGGGCGAAGGACCCTTCACGGACTTTTTTTCAAACCTAAAATTTCCAGTCGTATCCAGAAGGAATCCACTAAAGTGACGCTACCATATCGCATTAATAATCACAATTCTATCAGCTATTTGATAAAGCGCAAATCCAGCGCACACCGGTACCAATTGATGACCTATCAGATATTCGCAATGCGCTCACCTCTTCAGAGATATGTGTCGAGCATATCGTCCAAAGCGCATGTGTCCGCGTGGTCCAGCTGCTAATAAAAGAGTTGCAGCAGGAGATGGAGACACAGGTGTGATTCTGCGGCAGATTTGTCAAGATGCGCACAGCATCACCACGCGAGACATGTTTCCCAGCTGGCACGTGAGTATTTTTTTTTTTTTACACACTCCTAAAATTGCAATATTCGGACTATTTATGCTCTATCTACCGACTGAGTTCTCTTATGGCAACAACTGCAGCCACTATAGTGACTCTGACCGTGAGGTTCATTAGTTTAAGCCCCGATAATAGCGGATTTTCCATTCTAGCTAGACAGCTGAGTCGAATTCATCTATTTGGAGAGAATTCAAGCAACCGGCTGCTCTGATCGGTATTTTTCCCACGTTTCTCTAATCAGTACTGAAGCAGTACCCTAAAAGAAATAGGTCAAAGACCGCGAGCGATGTTTCTTTTCTTATCATTGTCCCCTTCTCTTCCTTTACTCATGCACAACACTATCACACATGTCTGGAGTCCAGTTGGGAGCTTCAAGCTCAACCCGACTGACGCAAAGGCCCGCTGACGGAGATACCTGGGGAGAGAAACCTCGCAAGATGTCGAGTACGTACTGGGAGATACGGCTCAGGACATCAACTGCGAGGACCTGGGGGTCCTGGTCTGACTGACAGGTCTTGGTGTTCGAGTCCCGATGGTGGCAGGATTTCCCACACTAACCAGATAGCTAGGTCAAGTTCTGTTGTTGTTTGGAGGAGAATTCTAGTGGCCGGCTGCTCTCATCGGTAAGTTTCCGTGGTTTCTCCGCCAGGCGAATGCCGGAGCAGTACCCTAACAAACGGACCACGGACCGCGCGCCATCTTTCCCGCCTCTTCCTTGTCCTATCCTCACCTCTTACACATACTTACACTAACATTCACACACACTTACATGCACTTCACTTCCACACATGCCGGGAGACCGGTCGGGAGCTTAAAGCTTGTGCTGGCTGGGCCATGCCCCGCTGGAGGGAGATATCTGGAATTACATTTGCCCGTGTTGATTCAACAAGGGCACTTGCGCTCGAACAGCTGGCCCGCGAAGAACGATATCGTGGAATTTTTGAAATAAAAATATGAAGATTCAATTTCTTTAAAACTATAACTTTCAGCATTACAAACCGTATTCTTTTTCTTTCTCGTAAACGCACGTGTCTACGGAGTAATAAATATAGTATAAAAAACGTGTATGTAATGCTGCGGAAAACTGATTGCAAGATTTCAATGGACATACACATTTTGGGGTCCTCTGATACCGAAAAATTGTGTTTTAAAACGTCCGTCCGTCATATTGTCCGTCTGTCTGCCTGTCTGGTGTATATGAATAACACTAGCGCCTAAACTATACGTAGGATTTTTACCAAACTGAATAAACCCTTGTCGATCTGGCCTCACTCGAAGCTCTGCGATTTTGAAAAACATTTACTAATTTTTGGGGGTAGTTTACATAAAGCCACTGCGACATTTTCAAAATTTTCTCAGAAATGGCTCCAGATTCTTTCTTTAAATTTCTTGTATGAATAGAGTGAAATGTACTTATAAAGGTGGAATGGGTTCCATTTTCACTGTTCAATCTGAATTTTCGAAAGTTCCAAAAGTATGGAATGTTTTCGGAGTCTTTCTACGACTACAAAATTGAATATAAAGATGTTTTTCTTAATGTAAAATTTTTCTCCATAATTAGTTCTTTCAATTAAGGTCATGTACATTTTTATGTGTTTTTGTTTGATGTGTATACGTTAATGTTAGTAATATTCACGAAATATTGCGTGCAATATGTGAAATATTAAAAAAAGACGAAAACAAGATTTTCTCAAAATCGATTCCAATTTTTTTCTTTATGCTTTTCGTATGGATGGAGCTAAACACATGATGACATAGGCGCCATACTGCTCTATTTTTTTGTTTTTTCAAAAATTACAAAAATGTGATTTTTTTACGTCTCTCACTCCGTTAATATTTACATTATCTGCATTTTTTAGATTATTTTATTTATGAGTGAATATGCTTTAAATAATGTCGTAAACTTTCTTGGAAACTCAACAGTTTTCTGTGAAAATGAGCTTAATGTTCCGCATTTTCAGAAATGCTCAAACGCAATTTTCTCAAATATGGCTTCAATTTATTTTTTTCAAAGTTTTCCAACTGATAGTGCTAATTGTATTGTTTGATATGACATAATGTTCATTTTGTAGTATTCTTTTGTTTCTTCAAAAATTGCACAAAGATAATTTTTACTTACTCGCTACCGCTACCGCGGTATAGGGAAAGTTATATAATGCTGCGCGGGAAAACGGAGAATTGTCGGCAGAAAAACTCTTATTACAGGACACTGGCAACAAAAAAGTGCATAAATCAAGATGCTAAACTTAGAAAAGAAGTCTTCTAACACATAGTGTAGCCTAACACATAGTGAATCCATGTTTTGTACCCTTGACGCCGACAAATAGAATGACGGCAAAACGTCTGTCCGTCTGTAAACGATACCGGCTAAACCGTTCACCAGATTTTCTCCAAAACTGATATTCCCAAATCGATCTGGCTCATGTTGCGGTCCCTCGAATTTCAAACAGATATTTTGATTAGGGTGGTACTTAACATGAACCCCCTGGGACATATTCGGAATTTTAAAAAAAAATGGCTCCATCGTTTTTTATCAAAGTTTGTAGTTGGTTAGTGTGAAAGACGTTGAAGAAAATGGTGCAGGTCTCATGTTCGTTGAACACTGATTTTTCGAAAATTACGAAAGTACAAACTTTTTAGGAGTCTTCCTACAACTAAAATATTAGAGATAGAGATGTTTTACATTAATGTAATCTTTACTTTAAAGATAATTTTGAATTAAGGCCACAGAGTTTTTGAATATTTGAATATCTTTTGCATAATTGGGCGTGAAATGTGGACGAGAATTTACGTTTTAGTACCACTAGTTTTTTGCTTCGTCTCGGTTAATAATCAAAGAAATCACTTGAATTTTTGTTTCTCCAATAATGTGTGGTTTACATGACCATGTGTTAACTCAATTGATCGAAGTGTATAATTTTTAATTAATAATTAACGAACAATTGACCGGCGATCACTTCAAAGTAAATACGTTCTATATGATTTTAAATAACTTAGTTTGCGTGTTAAGTCGAATAAAGGAAGCTTACTGGAAGATAAGTGTTCTTCATAATTTTAAAACTTTGAAATTTGAATGTAAGTAATGTACACGAAAAATCAAACTTATTGCGCGGCTTCTGTGACAGGAATTTAGAAAGCACATTTAAATCACCCAAAATAATTAATATATTAAGGTGAAAAGACTGAAATGGTTGGTTCATTTAATTCGAATGAATGAAGAGAGAGCCGTTAGAAAGGTATGCGTAGGGGGCATGGTAGGCAGGAGAGGAAGAGGTAGGCCTAGATAAAGATGGAATGATGAGGTGGAGGAAGATCTGAGAAACTTAGGTGTTTAAAGATGATGAAGGAAAGAAGAAGGTAGAAGAATTTAATCTGTTATAATTAGAGTTCGGACAAAATCCTTTTTGCCTATTTTATTTCTTTGAATGTATTTTTATGCAACTTGCCCCATTTCCCTGTCTTTTTTGTAAGTTTTCACTTCTTAAGTGCCTGCCTATTGTCAACTGTAATGCCTATTTCACTGCCTACTTTTAAGTTTTTAAGTGCCTGCCTCTTTTTGCCTACCTATTTTCGACCTTTTTAGTACTTACATGTCCGAGCTCTAGTTACAATCAAAGAAGCCAAGACAAAACTTGGAGTGCCGTAGAGCTGATAGAAGAAGTAATTAAATATCTGTAATACTAACGAAAACAAAATTTTGAGATATTTAATAGCATATCAACACCTAACTTTGCGACAAATATTAATTTCTTCAATGAAGTATTTCATGAAGTTTCAAGATCATCCACCGCATGCGTCTCAAGCTCGTGCTTTGTTCTTACCATCGCCCGGGTTGCAATCAATCGCATGGGGATTGCAAGGAACTCATTTTTATTGCATACTATTTTAGAGAGAGGGGCTCCTTGACATCTTTTCTCTGCTTCCACCCCGTAATAAAATTCGTGATTGGGCGCTGAGCCACCCTTCGCCCTGAGGCTGACCTTTCCGCAACGGCATCCGGCGCCAGCTGCAGTGAAGGCTGCGGCGGTGGAGGTGGAAACGACGGCTGTTAGCTGCGGTCAGCAACTGACCACACCGACGAACACTTCCACAATTCTAAGATGCCAGGAAACAAAATTCGCTTCGGGGCCCGTGGCTTCATTTAGATCTCAGTGGACGATCGCTTCCTCGTTATAAATTCAATTCTAGATCACGCAAAATACAGTTTTCAAGAAAACAGTACGAAAATGTTTTCCCAGTTTGATAGTAAAATTAAAAAAGCAAATATCCAAACTTGGAGTGATCATTATTATATATTATTATACAGTATAACAATTCCATTACGAGGAAAAAAAAGTGACAATCATTTACTCTTTCATTTTCATGATCATCGGATCATTTTACTTTCTTGTATACATAAACTACACGAATTAATATGTGTAGTAGTATAGAGAAACTTATGTAATGCTGCAGAAAATTGATTTTGAGATTTCAACGAGATTTTACCAAAAAAAATGACCTTTGGCGAAGTTAATATTAGTAATGACGCCGTTTCAAAAAAACGACGTTTGTGAAAATGATAGGCGCTTGATGAAAAAAGAATGAAGTACTCGGTTATAAGTGATCATGCCGGGATTCAGAGTCATAGTACATTTGTAAAATAAAATTTCTGTAAAGAGTTTGTTCCTGAAATTATCAACTTCAAAATCCTTTGAATCCGTTCGCAATCTTCGTCACTTTTAAATGATTAATTTGATGTCAAGTTTTGTTATAAATATAATTTATCAATGAAACTGAAAAGTTAAAGTAAAATGTTTTTTGTTAGAGGTTTTAAAAAATGTTCGGCCTCCTTCTGTAAAATACAGATATTACTTTAATGAAATCTGTTCTGTCAAATTAAATTTTTCAATACCATGCACATTGTTTTACAAAAATGAGTAGTTTTCACGTAATTTCAAGAAAACTAGTGACTGTTTTTTAAAAAATAAGTAAAACGATTGTCTCAAAAACAACTATTTATATGTTTTTTGCATTACATTGGCATTGCCACAAACCACAATCATAGACTGTCATCAAAGATATTTACGTCTTTAGAGTTCCAAGAGTGTAGCTTAGAAATATAGAAGAATCCTGTTACAAAATTTTTCCTACATCAAAAGCTCCAAGAGAAAACACTAACACGCAAGTAGAAATCATAAAAACAACCTACATGCTAACGACTACAAAAGAGTTTTGTGATGTTGGTAAGAGAAATGAACGTTTACGATTTCATTCATAGGCCAAATGCTTATATTAATTTTGTTTTGGGGCCGTTTTTGATTGTGTATCTCAATATTGTTTTTCTTTGTTTTGTTATCGCTATTAATATGTATTATTTGCAAACTTCCTGTAGCAGTATATACAGAGTGTTCATTTTATCGTTCACCGAAGATTCGGGGTGCGTCGCCCGGGCAGTCGAGGGCTCATTCGCTCAGCAATTTGCTGACTCACTCCCGTGCTGACAAACGGGAACTATTGCTGCGCTTATCTTACCCTAAAACAGATGCTGAAAGCGGTGTCCTTCGGCTTCAGCGCATTCTTGACACCTCCCGAACATCTTCTGATTAACCTTTGAAGTAAGACTAGAGGAATTGTTATGATTTTCTCAATAGAGCACCTTCCTCCGAATGCGGGGTTTCTCCACACACCTGATCTTTCAAGTACTCCCAAGGGAATAAGTCACAAGAGATCAGGTGATTGAGGAGGGCATCACCCCCTACTAATTATTTGTTCGTCACTATAAACAGTATTTAAAAAGTTCATGGATCGAACAGTAGCGTGAGCTGTTGCCGAATCCTGTTGAAAGTAGCCATAAACGCCTCAAAGATTTTCTTGGATATTGTCATAATCTGACAGAAATTTCGTCGGCCTCTTCTGTCAGGACATGGCGCTTTCGACACTTTTGTTTGTCAATTAAAATTCCAAGCTTCAAAACTGCCGATTCTTTACAAGCTTCAAAATTGCCGACCGAAGTGGAATATTCACGCCCGGAAATTTGTTAATAAACCTTGCACCACTTACTGGCTTACTTAAGTCGAACGAAGGTGTAAGGAAATATCTGCTACAAAGTAAATTTCATGATTCAGTTGAACGCTCTCGGGACACTGGGGTATCGGCCGGTCGCGCCGAACGACGAACGCGCCGGATGACAAATTCCCCAGGAACCGAGGGCTCGATCGCTCAGGCAAGCGGCGCGTCATCTTCGGCGGGAGATAAAATTGATTGATTGATTGATTTTTTCGTGTTTTCGGGCGCGTCAACTGTTTTGGTCATTAGTCCCGTTAGTGTAGTTAATGTTCTTTTCTCGGGAGATCGCGGTGATCTTCCCCCGCTGGATAGCGAGATCCGGCGCCGACCTACCGTCGGCTAGTGGGGTTTCCCCCTAACCAGAACTCTCCCACCAGCGGGGCACCGCCCCAGCCGGGACAAGCTCTAAGCTCCCGACAAGTCTCCCGGAATAGTGCATGTTAGTGTAAGTAAGGGGAGAATAGGACAAGGAAGAGAAGGACAGATCTCGCGCGGTCCGTGGCCCGTTTGTTAACTTCTCCGGCATTCGCCTGGTGCTGATCGGAGAAACCACGGAAAACTACCGATCAGAGCAGCCGGCCGCTAGAATTCTCCTCCAGACAGCGACTGAATTCATAGCTGAAAAGCTAGTGTCGAAAATCCTTCCGCCGTCAGGACTCGAACCTAGGACCTCCCGTCAGAGGCGCTGCAATGACATCAGTTGATGCACTGAGCTCCGGTCGGAAGATAAAATAAAAGTGTGTGTATGTATGTGTGTGTGTATATATATATATATATATATATATATATATATATATATATATATATGTATTAATGACTTATCTGCGTAATGCTGTAAAATGTATTGAAATGTAGTCCCTAACAACATTGTAGTTGATGCAACTACAAGTAAATAATTAAATAAAGATTTCGAAGTATAGAAGTACACAATGCAAATTACATAAAAGCGTTTAAAATAAAATTAGGAATTAATAAAAGAGTGCCTTTTTGTCATAAGTTTATTTTTGTCCGTCCACATGATGTTTAGTCTTTGCACCACCGCAAGAAGATTCATCGCCGAGACCAATTCTACTTCCTTAAGAAGAGCCAGTCATTTTTCACTCGAAAGACGTTTTTCCTTAAACTGCTATCTTTGTGACACAGAGTCATAATTTCATTTTTAACAATACTGAATGCCAAAACAGGTTTTTTCTGAACGAACTTTGAACATTTGAAAATAAGTAATATATAACACTATTTTGCTCTATGACTACGTTTGGCAGTTTACATAAACTAGATGATGGAGCCACCAAGTTTATGTAAAATAAATATGCGTCTCAAATTCAGTCTTATCCATGAGAAATATTTCCTCTTCGTACCAATTTTCAACCAGATATGTTATGTAGTCTAAAACATCTAGAAGAAATAGAAGTGATAATGAAGATAAATTAATTTACTGAAAATAAAAAATGATATGGTGGTGAAGTTATACTTAAGAAGAAGAAGAAGAAATTACATTTTGAGTTATGGTTTAAAGACTAGACATCTACCAACAGCCAAAATAACGAAATATTCATTAAGGTGGAAATCATTAATTACCAAATTTTCGTTTAGATTTAGCATCGTTCCATTCATATTTATCTGTCATCATCATTCAGCTCTCAAAGCTACGCCCTACCATCATCCACTGAAAACTTCCATCCAATGAAAAGTGCATATCGCGTATCATCTTCCTCGGAAAGGGAAGAGCCTGGAATGTAAGCCTCCTTCCTTTCCTACTGCAACCGACCAAGGCACTCTAGGTCTTCATGATCATATTTATTTTACACATAGATTTTGAACTTATATCACAATTGAAATAACTTAAGAACGTTTTGACAATCTTTGTTGACAACTTCACATCACTTTTTAACACGGAAAAAAATGATGATTTAGTGAGGTTGCCGTTAAATGAAACAGTTTTTGGACTGTTCAATTTTCTCTTTGCTTTGGAAAGTTGCTTTGAATGGTTTGGCAAAGGTATAAGCGCATAAATGAACGTTAATTTTAGTGCTAATATAATGAATATACCATTACCACACAATCTCAGAAAATGAACATGCTAATTTGAGAAACATAACTCATCTTTTCAGACGCTTCAATTACATTACTGTTCTTAGTGCTCAAGGTGTTGTTTTTTAGAATATAAATATTTTTATAACATAAATAAACTAATATGTGAAGAAAAGTGTCTTTCCTGAAGTTCCAGTCAAGTCTAAAACTGACATAAGATTTACTAAAATTACTATCATGCTGTAATTGCAACCTCCTGAAAACGAACTAAAAAAAGTAATAAAGAAAAATAATGAAGAAAGATAAACACAAAAAATGAACGTTTAAATGAATGAATTGACCTTTCTTTCAATTATTATGATATATTGATATTATTGTGATAGGAATCACATATTACAAGTTCAAAACTTGATATTTCTAAGCATACAGGAAAATTAGGGAACAATTTCATTAGTAATATTCCCTCCTTCCTTTACCCGTCAAGCTTTCCTGACTGTGTCATGCATTTCAAAGTACATGACCTTTCTGTTGCAAAGCAGCATTTTGCAATTTTTCTGGCAGGATGCTTTGGTTTCCATTGATAATATTAGTCAACAACGAACATTTTAAGTAAGAAATCTTCTCATTATTAAAAAGATTCGGTATGCGATCCTTTATTAAATATCATATTTACAAACTAAAACCATTGCATGAAATGTTGCAGAAAAATACAGCATCTGATTTACGTTAAAGATTCCATGTACACATTACTGCGCGCAATTCATATTATTTTATAATTTTTTATACTTTCGTTTTCGAATTTTACGACCATTATTTAATATTGACCGTATTGCAGCTCATTGTAATGTTTTCAAGAAAGTAAACTCAGTAAAAGCAAACAGCTTTGAAAAAACCTGGAGACTCGTTTGTAAACAGATGACGGAACGCTAAAAAATTTGTGTTAAGTGTTTAATAAAATCACTTACTAAATACATGAAATAATAAATAAGAATTTCAATAGAACCTATTTTTAATGTTACCGTCATTTGATTCATTTTATATAGTTCAACATTGTAAGTAATGACTATAATCACACTTAAGGTAAAAAAATTAATTGAAAATTTTATGAAATATCATACTATTGTATCGCGACTTGTAAAATTACGTTACCAATATTCTCTAGTTCTAATTTTTTTTTTCAATTTTTTTTTTGTTATTTACGTTAGTAAACACGCACTTAGCCCCTTAGCAACCAACCATCTAAATACTGCTTTAAGAGCGCGTCCATAGCAACGGCCGCTAAAATATTTTTAATGGACTCTCGATCATTTTAGCGGCCTTTGCTATGAACACTTCCCAGACATTTTTCCAAATCTGCTTGCATTAGTAGAAAAAACATTCAACTGTGTGATCACAAACAAAGCATCCAGTACCACCAACCCTTGCCACAGAAAATCAAGAGTAATGACAATTCTGAACTCGCGAAAGTGATAAAAGTTTATTTTTAATAAGCGATAAACTAAAATAACAAAAAATAACAAAAATCATTGTATGTAACTCGTCCTCTATTAGTCTTTAAGGACTTAGCCGGAAGGTTAACTACTCGGCTTCTCTATCGCTCCGCCTCGCAGTTAACCTTCCGGCTGCGTCCTTAAAGACTCGTTTAGAGGACTCGTGACATAAATATCTATTAAATATTTTCCCCTTCAGTCCCAACATCGGGCCCCTTGGCCCGCGGGGCCTCGGGCGACCGCCCTGTCTGCCCTTGTCTAGCGCCCGAACTGTACATTATGCATAACTCGAACGTTGTGCTGATTGATTGATTAATTTTTTCGTGTTTCCCGACGCGTCAACTACTGTGGTCATTAGTCCCGTTAGTGTAGTGCATGTTTTTTTCGGGATGGCGGTGATCTTCCTCCGCTGGATGGCGAGATCCGGCGCCGACCTACCGTCGGCTAGTGGGGTTTCCCCCTAACCAGGACTCTCCCACCAGCGGAGCACCGCCCAAGCCGGGACAAGCTCTAACCGGTCTCCAGGAATATGTGGTAGTGTAGTGCATGTTAGTGTAAGTGTGTGCATAACGGGAGAGGATAGGACAAGGAAGAGGAAGGTGAGATCGCGCGCGGTCCGTGGCCCGTTTTGGTAAGGTACTGCTCCGGCATTCGCCTGGTGTTGATCGGAGAAACATCGGAAAACTGCCGATCAAAGCAGCCGGCCGCTAGAATTCTCCTCCAGACAGCGACTGAATTCGACCTAGCTGAAAAGCTAGTGTCGAAAATCCTGCCGCCGTCAGGACTTGAACCTAGGACCTCCCAGTGAGGGGCGCTGCAGTGACATCAGTTGATGCACTGAGCTACCGCTCCCGGTCAAACGTTGTACATTCGAGGGCTTTAAAACAAGGTCTTCATGTCCAAAAAGCTTCAAATTATGTTTCTTAGAATTGTGGGAATTCTGATTTGGTGTTGTTGACGTTATCAGAAGAAATAAAAGAGGTCATCTTCGTCAACATACTAGCTTTATTAAGATAGCCGGCTTTCGATGGCTTTGCCGTCATGTATCCATTAACTGTAATTTACTTAATGGATATCTGTAATACATCCATCCCGTATGTATCCATTAATTGTAATTTAATTTTCTATCTTATTGTGTATTTATTTATAATTTTGTTATATCTGTCTGTATCTTGTAGACTGACGATGAGGGCATAGCCATCGAAAGCCGGCTATCTTAATAAAGCTAGTATGTTGACGAAGATAACCTCTTTTATTTCTTCTATGTGTCTTAGGTTTCAATTTACAAACGGGAGACCATTGCGGGCACAGAAAAATGTACCGTTCATGAATAAATTACTGGTTAAGGCAGTGAAGTAAAGTGAAGTGAAGATTTGGATTCGCAATAGAGATGGACCCATTTTTTCTATTTCTTTATACTTGTCTATTTGTGTTTTTATTTTATTTCATTATTTTTTATTCTTTGTCTTTGTACCATTTATACTTTTTTCTATTAATTGTTTATATTGCCTTTTCCAATTTTTGTTTTTGTTCTTTTTTGATTAACTGCAACCGAACGTACGCTCAATTGCAGCAACAAACTATTATTATTATTATTATTATTATTATTATTATTATTATTATTGTTGTTGTTGTTGATATTGTTATTATTTGACCTGCTATTATATATTGGGGCTTTAATTATTGACCGAGACAAGTTTAGTAAAAAGACGTGCAGAATCTCCGAGTAACGTAAAATAAAATTGACTCTCTTATATTCTGTGCAATTTGATCGAATTAGTCTTCCTCCTTCAAGTAAATTCTTTGCTAAATTATATTGATAAAAACATTACAGAATCAGGCCTATATGTTGTAACGCAGAGGCCAGAGACACGACTTTGCAAGATGGGTTTCATTGCAATGCTAATTTCACTTTCACATCGATAATTTACTACCTTCGCACACATCCAAATAATGTCCCTATTTTCTTAATGGCGGTCTAAAAATAATGTGCCGTGTCTGATTTCACGTGATGCCTGTGAACCATGAAAGAAAACAATGACTGGCTCGGAGGTGGCAATCCCGATTAATGTTGTGAATCGTATTTCCCTCTTGCGGTCGCCGTCGTCGACGTACTACGTTACTCATCGACTCTTCCAGCACTTCAACCTTGCATCTCTCCTTACTTCCGCTTTTCGAGTTTATTACTTACGAACACACTCGCTGTCACTGCAGCGCCTCTCACCGGGAGGTTCTAGGTTCGAGTCCTGACGGCGGCAGATTTTCGACACTAGCTTTTCAGCTAGGTCGAATTCATAAGCTGTCTGGAGGAGAATTCTAGCGGCCGGCTGCTCTGATCGGTAGTTTTCCGTGGTTTCTTCGATCAACACCAGGCGGATGCCGGAGCAGTACCCTAAAAAACGGGCCACGGACCGCGCGCGATATGCCCTGCCTCTTCCTTATCCTATCCTCTCCCCTTACACACACACACACACACACACACACACACACACACACACACACACACACTAACATGCCACTGCCACATATTCCGGGAGATCGGTCGGGAGCTTAGAGCTTGTCCCGGCTGGGGCGGTGCCCAGCTTGTGGGAGAGTCCTGGTTAGGGGGAAACCCCACTAGCTGACAGTAAGTCGGCGCCGAATCACGCCATCCAGCGGGGGAAGATCACGGCCATCTTCCGCGAAAAAACCATACACTACACTAACGGGACTAATTACCAAAGCAGTTGACGTGCGCGGAAACACGAAAAATTCAATCAATCAATCAAACACACTCTCCCTGCCTACACAGGCACTAAAGTCAATTTTGCGTCTCGAATTGCCCGGACGAGAGCATGGAAACGACCGATCAGAGCTGGCGCTATAATTCTCCCCCAGTCAGTTGTATCACCTGATACAGATATCTGTCGTAGCAACATAGCTGGTGACGAAAGAATTGAAACAGCTGGGACTCGAACATAGGACCTTTCGGCTCTTCAAGTGCATGTATCATAAAAAAAGCTTTGCGTAAATTATAACACGATATCTAAAACTAGCATAGTATACTTCAGTTCCGTTTCCTAGATATTGTGTATTTTAATAACTAAGAGAATAGACTGCTGAATACATCACGTCTAGGGCGTGAGATCTAGCGCCAAACTCACGTCCACTTGAGAATTTCTATCCCCTCCGAGAATCTCTTCCCAGTAGGGAACTGCCCCAGCCGGGACAAGGTGCTCCCGACATGTGTTGCATGTGCAGTGCTTATAAGTGTGTGTGTGTGTGGGGGGGGAGATGGATAAGGTAAATGATGAATGAAAGAACGTACACGTAAAGATCGTTTGTATTAAGGTTTCTGATACAGAATTCGCCATGTACGCCAGAGAAGCCACGAAAAACTACCGATCAAAGCAGTCGGCCGCAAGAACTCTCCTCCAAACAGTGTTTTAATTCGAGCTAGCTCTGTAGCTAGAGTCGAAAATCCGCTACCGTCGGGTCTCGAAAACTTTTTAAAACTTTTCCAAAAGTTTTAATGTCCTCATAACCAATTTATTTGCTATTCATTCTTCAAAACGATACTTGTCAAAATCGATTATTTCATTAGTGGTATTGTAGAATACTATCCCTTGAAAATTTTGCTGGACTTTGCTTACACCTTGACCGAATCTCGCCTGAACTCGACCTAGCTGACTAGCTAGTGTCGAAAATCTTTAACCTCTGCCACCATTGGGACTCCAACCTTACGTCCTCCCGGTCAGAGGCACTGTAGTGACATCAGTTGATGCCCTGAGCCACCTTTGCCGCTAGTGTACGTTTGTATAAAATTAGGGGTGATGATGACAAGGAAGAGATAGGAAAGATCGCGCACCCTATCCCTGGCCCATTTGTTAGAGTACTGCTCCGACATTCGCCTTATTGAGTGGCTAAACATAGAACTTTTGAAGGAAAATTATGAGGGGCTCTTTGAGCAATGCATAAAAATTAACATTTTTCTTAGAGATTTAGGATATTCTGGATTCTAAAAAAGTCCGGAAGAGGACATTGGGGTCTACCAAAATACTGATTCTCTGACTTCCAATAATGTATTAGAATTTTTTTTAATCCTTAAAAGTTGTGGGTCAGTTCCTCGTTTTGCTAGGGTCACGGTTTTTAATCATTTATTACCTGTTCTATTACTCATAATGTTTCAAAAGTTGGAAAAAGTTAACATATAACATTGTGGGAAGATGCCAGAACTTTAATTTGATAAATAATATATTAACGAATTTTGAAAATAAGTAAATAAATAAAAGTTTAAATGTGTTAGGTGTAAAATAAAAGTTAAAAGAATAGTTAAAGGTTAAGTTTAGAAGACAATGAATTAAACAGAATAAATATTTTTATTTAGGGAGGGCGAAAAATGTCTTTGGGAAAGTGTGAACGAATACAAAGAGCAGAATAATTTTGATATAGTGTAAAGTGGTGAGGTGCAGGAAAAAGTGGCAAAATATTAAAGAAATGTTAATTTATTTAATTATAAAGGTTTTAATAGAGTAAATTTGAATCTCTCTATGGATTTATTTATTAGATATGAACCTTAAGCTTTTAGTACTTTTCTTAGAAATTTATTTTAAATAATTTGTATTTTCTTGATGTTAGAAGACCTGTTTTGACGTCACTCGGGATTTAATTTTTTTTTTTTTAATCTGCTGCTCCATGAAATCAAGTCCCTATTAGCCACCCGCTTGCTGAATACTTCGGATTGCTTCCGCCTTGCGGCGTCTATTCTCCGGAACTGCGCTTTTACTTAATACCACGGGGTATTGTTTGAGCAAATCAACGAAGTCTACATGGCTTTGTGACTCCATTTCTACACTCAAACCACCCTCTAACTACAGTGACTTCAATGAAGTGTGTCTTAGTCGGAAAGTCTCGGAACTTCAATATGTTCAAAGAGCATTCAACAATTCTTAAACATTTCTCACTGTTAAAATCTCTTTGAAGGACTTATGTGCTCAGCTCGGCACATCTGACGAGAACAATTACTCTGACGAGAGAGAAACACATTATTCATAATAATACGAGTAATTACTCACACTGAGTGAAATGCTGAAGATTTGCTTTCGAGTATTTATTTAGTGTAATTGCTCGTTTTTATAAATACTCCCCAATAAAAATAACTTTTTTTTTTATCTAGGGCTTTTATCCAGCCAACAGCCGGTTACCCTTTACGCCCCGATGGGACGCATATTCGACCATACACTAGACACCAACACACTTGCGGGCTCCTCTGATCTGGGGTCAGCAGAACGCGAGGCCCTCCGCGACAACACACACACAAAGTCAAGGGACAAACAGCCATGCCCAAGGCGGGACTCGAACCCGCGACCCTTCGGACCGAAGCGCTGAGTCGGTACTCGCTCTTAGCCACCTCGGCCATAACACATTTAATTAATAATTATATTTAAAAATGGAAACAAAATGAGAAATACCATGTTTCATCATATTTTAAACATGATGTTTTCATCGACATCGAAAACATTTTGGTGATGTATTGAAGTATCGATGTATCGATATTTTCCTAAAATTGCCATCTCTTCTCGTGACTCCCAGGCTCCCCTCTTTTCGCACTCGCTCCTCATACCCCTTCCTCCTCCTCCTCCCTCTCCCCCCTCCTTCCTTCCCACCGCCTCCGCCGGCACGGACAGCGCGGCGCTTCAGAGCAGCTGCGTGCCGCACCTGACCTCTCGGAAACGTTTTTTACCGCCAGCTTCCCGGGAAAAGTGTCTCGCGCCACGCGGGAAAATGAAAAACGAAAAAATCGCCGCTTCCGCCGGATCGCGAAGCGCCAGATGCACCGCCTCGCAATTGGCAGTCGCTGAAACCTCGTGCGCCCTCAAACTGCGAGCAGCTTGCTAGAGGGGTAGGTGTGTGGTATTCGAGCCTGCAACCATTCGTGTGGCACGTTACGTCTTAAAGCTTGTAAAACGCGGAACTTTATTACCCTGTTCAAGTGTCGATGTTGCCGTTGCACTATAAGGTTTAATTCTTAATTGATATGAAGAAAACTTTGCTTACAACAGCTGGATATTCGACTAAGGATGAAGATATGTTTTCATGCACATTAAAGTGACGCTCTATTACATGAATTATGTGGCAGGTTGAGAAGTGATTTGGACTTGGAGCACGTCTTTCTTATCGTATTCTTGCTCTATAGTTTCGCCGTTAACAGTATTTCGACATGAAACTTTTGTATTAAAGACTGCACTTCGTCGATTTATTTTCAAATATAAAGCAAAGACGGCACGTGAACTTGTGGCACTTTGAACTGATTTTTTTGACTCATTACTGAGATGTCTTTCGGCTTGTTGGCATTGAATGCATGATTTTACGTGGTATATGAATTTTTTAAAACATATTTTGAATAGACAAAAGTTTTGCAACATTGATTCACCTTTTCAAAAAATCTTCATATAGATGCTTTTCTTGCAGTATAGGTAGTGCGAAAATGGAGTTCGGTTCAGAATATTTTGTCTACATCTCACAAAATGGTTTTGCAAACATTCTCTACAATTTGACACTGCTAAGTTGAAAAGATTTTCATAATTCCCTTTTGTGTTTAGTGTAAGTTACTGTCAAGACAAAAATAATCGCTGGAAAGTCAACTTGAAAGTTGCGGCGCCGGATCGAATTTCCAGCACATGAACAGCCGTGTGCCACGTAATCACCAAACGTTTTCTAAGTAACGTCTCTACGTCGCAAGTACGAGATCCACAGGCAACACCTCGGTTGTTTTTGGTGAAGTTTGCTAACGAGAAGAAGAAAGTCAGCAAACACCAGTCATTTGCAGCCAATAATGATACTCTGGCGGTTTCAAGAAGACATACATTGAACCCGAGTCAGCACGATTCTTCACGAGGAAAAAGACCAGGAGGCTGGCCCACAGCTTCAGGTAAGTAACTGATCCCATGTATCGAGGAAACTGGGGAGGCCTCCGCCTCCAACAGCTGAGACCTTAGGCATGTGACGTAGAAGGCGGCTTTATTTCCGTTACTCCAGGGTTTCCCAAAAGTCGGGCAGACCGGCTCAGTAAGTGGCATGTGTGCAACGTCAGAGCTAGTTCCGAATGCCTTTGGACGCGTAAGTAGGGAAAAGACTCACTTTCTGCGTCAATGCCTTGTAAATATTGATATCGCTTGTGATTCTTTAACTAAATGAATTTGTCGGGTCTCTTGATCCGAACCAGTATATTCACAGAGATGAAATATTGTATAACGTTTCCAAAGAGCAAGTTTGAAAAACAAAAATTAAATTAAGAGCAACAATTTGCAGATATTTAACGCAAAAACTATGTATCTTCATCATACTAGGGATGTCATAAGTCATTTCATTAAGAGGGGGTGAAATTGAAGTCAACAAAAACGTAATAAAACATTCAAACAAAGCTACTTTATTAGTTATATTTAAATTATAAATGCATTTGCATGAAAGCTATATAAATAAATTTCAATGCTATTTCTTTTCGAATTTGTTTCAAGGCATACATAATTTTATTGACTCTTAGCTGAAGAAAACACATTGAACATCATTTAACTTTTGATAACATTTAACAAAAGATTGAAATTAAGAAAATGTACAATGCCGTTCAATAGAATCATTTTAAAACTTTAATATAGCTTGCTTCCTATGAGCAACACTATTCCATTACATTCTACTTGAAATTCTACTTACATTACACTTCATAATGGGTAGGTAGTGGAAGATTTTCTTTTATTCCTTGTCAGACCAACCCGAGAACATACCAATTCAATAATGTTTCGTACGTTGTTAACATTTTCGTACGTAGGGTTTTATTTTTCTTTGAATCGCTTAATTACCTATACACCGCACGAAAACGGTAATAATGCTTATTGTTAGCCTCAAACTGTTACATTTGTTTCAAAAAAGAAAACTCACGTGGTAAACACCACCAAAATCATCTACCAAATAAGCAGAATTTCTGTGAATTCTTTTCAGACATTAAAGCCATTTCATGGAATTCCCACTCATAACTGCATTCCGTCCCCTCTATAATACTGAATAAATTTGCGTTCAAAAACCATTCCAAACCTTAAAAAAAGAAGTCGTATACCTACTCGCGGTTTTCGTGAGCGGGCTCCCTTTGTTTATTCTTAGCTAGAAGACGTTCCGCTTCCTAGAACGCTCGGCGCCTGCAAAGCGCGGCGCGTGCACAAACTGCGCCGCGAGGAATACACAATGGGGCGAGAGCGGGGAAACCGCAGTCCACGGCGACGCACCGCGAGGAAATTCCACGCCTCCGCCGCATCAATGGGCTCAGCCGGCGATTTGCGGAGGGGATGGCGCCGGTTGGAGTCTGGCGCATAGCTCGCCCGGTGAGGCTACGACGGAGAGACGGAGGTTTGATTGATTGATTGATTTTTTCGTGTTTCCGGGCTGTCAACGGCTTTGGTCATTAGTCTCGTTAGTGTAGTGCATGTTCTTTTCTCGGGAGATGGAGGTGATCTTCCCCCGCTGGCTGCCGAGATCCGGCACCGACC
>BLKR01001566.1:0-38988 GCA_011170035.1 Teleogryllus occipitalis
TGTATGTGTATGTGTATGTGTATGTGTATGTGTATGTGTATGTGTATGTGTATGTGTATGTGTATGTGTATGTGTATGTGTATATGTGTGTGTGTGTGTGTGTGTGTGTGTGTGTGTGTGTGTGTGTGTGTGTGTGTGTGTGTGTGTGTGTGTGTGAGAGAGAGAGAGAGAGAGAGAGAGAGAGAGAGAGAGAGAGAGAGAGTGAAGGGGAAAAGATAGGACAAGGAAAAGGAAGGAAAAATTGCGCGTGGCCCGTGTACTGCTTCTGTGGTTATAGCTAGGACATTCGCCTGGTGTTTATCAGCAAAACCACACCAAAACTACCGATTAGAGCAGCCGGATGCTATAATTCTCCTCCAGGCAGCGGCTGAATTCGACCTAGCTTTGTAGCTAGTGTCGAAAATCCTGTTGTTGGGAGTGGAACTCTAGGACCTCCCGGTCAGAGGGACTTCAGTGACATCACTTGATGCCCTGAGCCACCTAAGCCGGTACCATCCTCGCACCGGAGGAGATGGCTCATGCATCAACTGATGTCACTGAAGTGCCTCTGACCGGGAGGTCCTAGAGTTTCACTCCCAACAACAGGATTTTCGACATTTAGCTTGTCAGCTATGTCGAATTCAGTCGCTGTCTGGAGGAAAATTCTAGCGGCTGGCTGCTCTGATCGGTAGTTTCCTTGGGTTATACGATCACCACCAGGCGAATGCCGGAACAGAACTCAAACAAATGGGCCACGGACCCTGCGCGATCTTTCCTTCCTCTTCCCTTGCCTACCCTCACCCTTACACACACACGTACATGCACTACGCTCCCACACATGTATGGAAATCGATCGGGGACTTAGAGCTTTTCCCGGTTGGGGCGGTGCCCCACCGGACGAACATACCTGGTTGGGGGAACCCTTGCTAGCCGACGGTAGGTCGGCGCCGGATCTCGTCATCCTGCAGAGAAAGATCACCGCCACCTCCCGATGAAAAAACATGCACTGCACTTACGAGACTAATGACCTCAGTTGTTGACGCGCCCGGAATCACTAACAATCAACCAACTGTCCTCGCGAGCGGGCCTTGACAGCGTACGGGCAGCCAAATCCCAGACGGGAATCCCTGCCCTACGCCACCCGTCTGTTCCTCGTCCGGTTCTCCCCTTGTTCCTTGCTTTCCCCGCGTCCATCCTTCATCGCTGCCATCGCCTGCTCCTGCGCCTCTGACTCCGGCGCAGCCACGCGCAGCGCTAATGAGATCCGGTTCTTGAAATATCGCGCGCAGCTCGCGCAGACGCGGCGCATGAATGTTTGCTATTCGATGAGATGCCGATGACAGCGTCCGCCGTGCGAAGCGAGTCACGTATTGGTCGGCGGATACACGCACGCACGTTGCACGTTGGAGGTGACGGAGGAGGGCTTCTGGAAGCCAGGAGACGTTAATTGGACTCGCAGCCATTCGAAAATCTCGACAATTGGCAAATTTCGACAATTTTAAAATCTCGACAATTCTAAAATCTCGCCTATTCTAAAATATCGACAATTCTAAAATCTCGACAATTCTAAAATCTCGACAATACTAGAATCTCGACAATTTGCAAATCTCGACAATTTGCAAATCTCGACAATTTGCAAACATGACAATTTGCAAACACAACTGGAGCACTCGACAATTGGAAAATTTCGATAAAGCGGAAATCTCGTCAATTGGGAAAACTCCTCAATTCGGAAATTTCGGCAATTCAATAATTTGGAAATCTCGACAATTCAGAAATCTCGAGAATTCTAAAATGACATTTAAAAATCCGTTGATATTTATCAACATTTTGCGACAAATATCCTAAGATGCAGGTTGAAAAATTGTTCATTGCCTAAACAATTCAATGATTCCAGACAAACTTCGATCAAAAATATTGTACTAGACCTTGAACTCCACCGACGGTTTGAAGTGGATGATGCAATCCTTGTATTTCGTAAATCTACGAGACAGAACCATTTTATTTCTCTTAAGATAATGTTTTGAATACTTTCCAACTTTTGATATGTCAACGGAGCAGGTATATATTCGATCTAAGGCGTGTGAGTGAACTCTGCTGATAGATTGATGTGGATGATGCGATACAAGAGATAAGGTAAATATACGACACTGAACACTATATTTTAAACACTGAACGACAAAAACACCGTGATGGCGTTTAAAAGACTATTCATCACTAGCAAAATGAATGTCCCTGAAAAAATATCGGTTGTGTACTGGCATAGTATGGACGCCATTGAAAGATGTATGTAAGTGACGTGGTAATGGTGCAATTGTAAATCCACGACACGTAACAATATAGTTTGCATCTCCCGAGATAGTGGATGAAAGGCTGATTTTCGCGTATAAAATTAATGGATCCGGAAAATCTTTGATGCAATTGATGTATCGATCCAATAGAACATGGACACCACCCACGGGATGAGTTTAATGATGCAATACTTGAATGATTGTAAATCTACGATATCGAACAGTCAATTTCACTTCTCCAGAGATAGTGATTGCAACGCCTTCAAAAACTTAAATACGATACAAGTTGTACTGTTCTAGACCATTGACGTCTTTAAATGATTGATTGGAATGATTCGGGGACAAGTGTTATTGTAAATCTACGACATAGAACAATTCTTTTTACATTTCCCGAGATAGGAGCTGTAAAGCGGTGTTTCGCCTGAAAAACAAATGCCCCCGGAAACAATTCCATTCAATTTCTGTCGTAGGCTATGGACACCGCTAATGAACTAATATCGACTTTACGGTACCTGTGTTCTCGTAAATCTATGACATGGAACATTCTACGATATTTTACTTCTCCCGACAGTGGATGGAAGGCAGGTTAAATCAATACCTCAGGAAATATCTCCAATCCAATAATTGTCGTAGACTATGTGCTCTGGAGGTTCGGCTGATAGACTATTAGCGACAATACGCAGTGTTTTCGTACATCTACGACACGGAACATTCCTTTTTACTTCACCCAATACAGTGGCTGGAAGACAAGTTAAATCAATGGTTCAGGAAAAACGTCCAATACATGAATTGTCGTAGACTATGTGCTCCAGAAGTGCAAGGTTGCTGATAGACTAATATCGTAAATACGCTGTTCTCGTAAATCTACGACATGGAACATTCCATTTCACTTCTCTCGATACAGTTGCTGGAAGGCAGCGTTAAATCAATGGCACCGGAAAAAAGCACCGAAGCAAGAGTTGTCGTAGACCCTGCGCACCGGGGCTGGTGCGGGGGCGGGGCGCGCGGGGGCGGGGCGCGTGGGGGCGGGGCGAGCGGGGGCGGGCAGTGACGGGGCGGAATGCGGGGCCGGGGTGGGTGCACGGCGGGGCGCTCAGCATAACTGCATAATCCGCCGTGACTTGCACGCCGCCGCCCGGCCCATCGCGCTTCCCCAGGAATGCGTTCCCATCGATCACGGGGAGGGCGGAGGGGGTGCGCTCGCACCCCCGGGAGGCCCCTCCCCTCCACCCCCTCCCCTCCGGGTGGGAAGCCTCCGCCGCTGTCGCCATCGCATCGCAGTCGCCAGCGCGAACGCGCCCCTTTGTTTGGCCCGCTCCGCCCCGCCGCTCGGACGCCACCACTTTGGGGCTTTGTGGCCCGCGCGCCTGATGGGCCCTCGGAAAGGGTCCCGGAACGCAAGTCCATCTTGATCGACTGGTCGGACGTCGGCCATTTGTTTGTCAATCGTTCACATTCCAATTATTCGCAACAGTAGTTTTTTGAAGCAAAGAATGTTAAGTATTGTATCAGAACTTTAGATTGTTAAAATTCATATTATTCGCAACAGGAGTGTTTGGAAGCAAGGAATGTAAAATGTTGCATCAACGTTAGATCGTTCAAATTCCTATTATTTGCATGAGTAGTTTTTTCAAGCAATGAATGCAAAATGTTGTATCACAACTTTAGATCGTTTAAATACGTATTACACTCAACACTAGTATTTGGTAGAAAATAATATAAAATATTGTAGCACAATTTTAGATCATTTAAATTCCTATTACTCGCAACAGTAGTGTTTGGAAACAAAGAATATAAAATATTGTATCACAATTTTAGATCGTTCAAATTCCTGTTATTCGCAACAGTAGTGTTTTGAAGCAAAGAATATAATTTTGTATCTCAAGTTTAGATCGTTCAAATACTTATTATTCGCAACAATAGAGTTTTGAAATGAACAATGTAAAATATTGTATCACAACTCAATATTTTATTTAAATTAGGCTTACTAAATAAGTTTTGTGATTACTCAAGAAGTGAATTCACATAAAATATTGTTTGTACTTCTCTTCTAAACTAATTTATTTAGCAAAATGAAAAATAATTATAACTCGTGGATTTCATTAAGATCGTAATGCTGTCAACGATTTTCGTTGATTTAATTAACATTTGTGAATAAATAGTAAAAATATAAATGACATGTGCAGTATTCGATACGATCGTCTTGTGAGAACCCCGTACTTCGTCACATCACTACATTCATTTATAAACTCCGTCTATAAAAGTCAGTCAGTTAAAATAATGCATGTATTCACATCTTCCTTCTGTCTGCAGTGTCTAGAGATAGTGGTAAATCCGGGATGTGCTAATACCATTCAGCTTTACATGTTTACTTCCATGTTCTCTACTTCTCGTCTTTCATGTCTCGTAGAGCCTATGACATCATACTTCTTTCTGTGAGTTACAACTGCAACTGAAAGGAATGAGCGATAGTAATGATCAGTCTCCTAAAGAGAAAAAAAATTCTTTCAATTTCTCGGAACTTCGGCAAACACACCTTTTTGACTAGCTTCTCCGTTTACATCTGGGTGTTCATCTTCTTCGGAACACATTGGTGTATCCATTTACCCATCTACACTCTGACCTCTAAACAAGTGCAGCAAAGCAGCAAGGCAGTACTCACAGGCGAAAATTCATTAACAACATCTGTTTATTTGCGATCTCTTGTTGCAATTATTCTCGACTCATTCACCTGCTCTTCAGTTGCTACCATCGTCATCAGCAACGTTAACATCATTACAGTGGCGAGATTTCTCCTTCGAATCGAGTACTCTCTCACATCATGTGTCACTGTCCTCATTCCTTTCGGACCAGACAATAACGCAATGTGGCAATCAAAGAATTGCAGCTCTTTCTATACAACAAATACGGCATTCAAGTTTTTTATATCATTGATCTAACTTAATAAGCCAGATGAATTAAAATTAATGTAGTAAATTAATACCTATAATAATGAATCATTGTTAAGTTTTCTTTCGTTGATCGATTTTATTTCAGAAAAGAGATATTGGAAACTATATTTGGTTGTGATTCGTAAAATATAACGGATAAAATCCCAACGTTCAAAATATTAAAAATAACGTGAAAATCGTTGACGAAAAGAAACGGTGAAAAAGATGAACTGTCCAAATGACGTCAATGAACTGTCTATCCAACGTATTGTTATGAAAGAAACAACCGACATTTAAAAACGAACATGGATATGTACATGTACATTTGAGCTTAGAGTTAATGAATGTCTTTTGGGATGTGAATCAAATTTTAGATGTCAATAAATTAAGTAAAAGAAAATGTTAGTAATAATAATAATAATGACAATTATTGTTACAATTATTATTTAAGTGTATTAATATAAATTTGTTTTGTATCCTAACCAAGAGGTTAACATCAAATTCCCTACAGTCTAGGTATTTATTCAATTATTCTATCGGGGACGATTGTGTATTCGATTACGAGTGCAAAACTATTACTTGGTAGACCGGTGACAGCTAAGTTCGAATTCCTAGAACAACTGTTTCGCATGCACACCACCATACCCCTAAACCATGGAGAAAAAACATCTTTAGTCTATGCCTAAACTTCCCCCTCTTTCTCTCTCTCTCTCCCTCTCTCTCTCTCTCTCTCTCTCTCTCTCTCTCTCTCCTCCCTCTCCATTGGCTGAAGTCACTCAGGTTATCAAGTAATGCCAAGTGCCTCTGAGCAGTCGTAGATTTCGTCCTCACGGCGGCAGGATTTTCGACACTAGCTACATCGCTTGCTCGAGTTCAACCGCTGACTAGAGCAGAATTTCAACGGGCGACTACTCTGATCGGTGGTTTTGCGTGGTTTCTCCTATCAACACCAGGCGAATGCCAGAGCAGTACCCTAAGAAACGGGCCGCGGACCGAGCGAGATTTTCCTACCTCTTCCTTGTCCTATCCTCTCCCCTTACACACACACTTCCACTAACATGCACTACACTACCACACACTCCGGAAGACCGGTCGGGGACTTCGAAATTGTACCGGCTGGGGTGGTGCCCCGCTGATGGGAGATACCTGTTAGGGAAAACGCTAGGTTGGTGCGGGATCTCATCATTCAGTGGGTAATAATTACCGCCACCTCCCACAATAAACTCATGCACTGGGCTTACGGGTCTAATGATGCGCCTGATTTCACCATCCAGCGGCGACGCTCTACTCTACCACCCGCACTACACTAACGGGACTAATGACCAAAGCAGTTGATGCGCCCGGAAACACGAAAAAATCAATCAATCAATCTACCACCCGCGATAAAACATGGACTAGTGACCACACATGTTGACACGCCCTGATAGTCGATAGAATCAATCAATTAAAACAAAATTCTATGTGTTATACTCATGGTGCTAAAACATCACATATTTTGGGTCCGTATTTTCACACACACTTACTCAAAAAGTACTCAAATTTTCGAAAAATAGAGTTTTTTTGTAAATTTTGGAAATGTCTTAGAGGCTTCATGTAAAGTACTCCCTAAAATTAAAATATCAGCTTGAAATCCAAGGGGCGATGACATCAGCCAGATCAATTGAGGAATATTAATTTTGGAGAAAATGGACAGGTCAGTTCAGCCCCTAACATTGTTCACCGACGGACTGACAGACGGACAGACGGACATGTTGCCGTCATTCGATTTTTCGGTATCAAGGATTTACAAAATATGGATTCTGACTATACCACGTGATAGAGAATTAGTTTTCTAAATTTAGCAACTGGATTTATCCATTTTTTCGTTACCAAGGCCCTGCAATAAACCTTTTTCTGTCGAAAATTCACCATTTTACTACGCATCATTCTATTTACTATATTCTACTCCGTAGCGAGAAAGTAATTCATACCCCCACCCTCGCCTTCCCCCTCTCTCCGTAGAACCAGCGCGCGTCTCCTCTCCTCTCCCCGCGTCCTCCCGTCCGCAGTGGCACAGCCTCCGGCGGCGAAAACGATAGTCACGTTCGGCGCCGCGTCTCCGCCTCCGCCTCCGCCGGCGCGTCCCCCTTTCCCACGGCCTCCCCCGCCCACGGCGTCACCTCGCTCTCTCACCCGCGCTGACCCCGCCCCCACGGCCACCCCTCCCACACGGTAGCCGCTCCGCCCCACTCGGCGCTGCACCTGGTGAACACGTTTGCCCTCGAGGGTCCTGCGTAGACGTTCCGTGGAGTGACGAGAGTGGGGATTGATTCTGGGTGCGTCAACTACTAAGGTGATTAGTTCCGTAAGTGAAGTGTGTGTTGTGTAGTGGGAGGTGGCGGTGTTCCACCCTGTTGGAACGTGAGATCCGGTTTCCGATCTGCAGGTTGGATTGCGGGGCGTTTCCCTTCAAAGGTATCTCCCCAGAGGGGCACTGCCCACACGATAGCCGCTCCACTACACTTGGCGCTGCATCTGGTGGCCACGTTTCTCCTCGAGGGCCCCGGGTAGACGTTCCGTGGAGTGACAAGAGTGGGGATTGATTCTGGGTGCGTCAACTACTAAGGTCATTGGTTCCCTAAGTCCACAGCATGTTTTCTCCTTGGGAGTTGGCGGAGATCTTACTGCGCTGGATAGCGAGATCCGGCGCGGACCTACCGTCGACTAACGGCGTTTTCCCAACTAGTTGTCTCCCACTAACGGGACACCGCCCCTGCCGGGGCAAGCTCCAAGCTCTTAACAAACCTTCGTCCTAATGTGGTAGTGTAGTGCATGTTAGTGAAAGTATGTGTAGGTAAGGGATGAGGATAGGACAAGGAAGAGGAAGGAAATATCACACGCGGTTCGTTTGTAAGGGTGCTGCTCCGGCATTCGCCTGGTGTTGATCGGAGAAATCACGGAAAACTCCCGATCAGAGAAGCCGGCCACTAGAATTCTTCTCCAGATAGCGATTGAATTCGACCTAGCTCTGTAACCTATCTCGAAAATCCTGCAACTGTCGGGACTTGAACCTAGGATCTCCCAATCAGTGGCACTGCAGTGACATCAGTTGATACCTTGAGCTACTTCTCCCGGTATTCCATAAAGACGTTCCGTGGAGTGGTATATTAATTCCGGGTTCATCGACAACTAAAGTCATAGTTCCGTAAGTGTAGTGCATGTCGTGAAGTGGGAGGTAGTTGTGTTCCACGCCCGCTGGGTCGTGAGGTCCGGAGTCCAAAGGAAAGATCTCGCGCAGTCCGAGACCCGTTGGTTGTGATAGTACTCCAGCATTCACTTGATATTGATCGAAAAAACACGGAAGACTACCGGTTAGAGCAGCTCGCTTCTAAATTCTCCTCAACAGTCGTTGAATTCGAGTACGTAAATTCCAAAACATGTCAATGTTGAAACTCAAAGCCAAATACGTTTGTCAGTGATGTTGCAGAGGGAATAGAGTTGATCGTATCGATTGATTGATACCTATTGAGATGGTCATTCCGTGGACGCCCGTTTGGTACTAAAATCATGACTGGGTCAATGGTTCTCTGATTTCGATATCACTTCCCATTCACACTCCTATGTCTTTGGAAACTTCATATGTATGTCGTATTATTGCGACACACTATCACATCCTTTTCGGTTGACTTCACAACCTCCTCGTAAGCATTTTCCTCTAATTTGATTTTGCTGGATGTTCTACCTTTCACGCTGACGTTTTTAACCCAAATAGTATTTCCAAGGATTTTATTAAATGGAAACCCTAATAATCCTGAAAACGTATTCGGTATTGAGTTTTCCACGCTGCCCTTTCGATCTCAAACTTCATTTCCCTCAAAGATTTCTCCTCTCTTGCTCCTTTCTGTCACACTTCTATCCATCTTGTCCCCACTACCGGTTTTCAGTCGCCGTGCCCGGGCAGGCTCCTCGGCCTCCAAACTTCACTTCCGCATCCTCCATCACATCCCTGCGGCACGCCCACGCCGCTGATTCATCGTCGCTCGTGGCACATCCACGTGCGCGCTGTAGCCAGGCCTTTCTCCGTCTGCGAGTTCCTCCGGGTATTCGCTTTTTTATTGTTCACTCCTGTGTGGGTTTCCCGGTATTTGTGGGTTCGGTGGTTGATTGATCGTTAGTGATTCCGGGCACGTCAATTACTGAGGTCATTAGTCCCGTAGGTGTAGTGCATATTTTTCATCGGGAGGTGGTGGTGATCTTCCCCCACTGGATGGTGAGATCCGGCGCCGACCTACCGTCGACTAGCGTGGTTTTCCCAACCAGGTATCTCCCACCAGCGGGGCACCGCCCCAGCCGGGATGAGTTGTAGGTTCCCGATCGGTCTCCCGGCATGTGAGGTAGTGTAGTACATGTTAGTATAAGTGTGTGTGTAAGGGGATGAGGATAGGACAAGGAAGAGGAAGGAATGATCGCGCGCGGTCCGTGGCCCGATTGTTAGGGTATTGCTCCGGCATTCGCCTGGAGAATCGGAGAAACCAAGAAAAACTACCGGTCAGAGGTGCCGGCAGCTAGAACTGTCCTCCAGACAGCGACTTAATTCGACCTAGCTGAAAAGCTAGTGCCGAAAATCCTGCCGCCGACGGGACTCGAACCTAGGATCTCTCGAACAGATGCACCGTAGTGACATCAATTGATACACTGAGCCACAGCTCCCGGTGGTTCGGTGGTATTTTCGGGTTGCGGTGGTATAAGTTAGCTGTTGTACCCAAGTTTGCGACTTCAAACCACACCGAAGCCTTCGTACGCCTTCCTTCCGAGGGGAAGTAAAGCCGGCTGTCTCATGTAGTAGATTTACTGCATGTAAAAGATCCTCAAGCCCGAAAGAAGCCCCTGAGCTAAATGCAAATCGCCTGTTTCGTCGCCCAAGATAATACCTTCTTTCTCCGCTAGATGGTGAAAGGAGCGTAGCGAAATTTGCGTGGTCACGCGAAAGAGCGGACCTGATGGCCACTCGCCGCGTAAAATAATGCATTAACTAACTAACTAACTAATTCCTCGTCCATTCTTCTCGAACCCTCACTCCGTTTCTTTTTATGTTTTGGTCAGCGTCACTTCCGGGTACCGACTTCTCCGCAGCCAGAAGGCAGCGAGACGGATTTAAGTGTCTTCTCAGCAGCACATGTATTATAAACATATGTGTAATTAAGCTATTGCGTAGGGGTTAATTGAACGTACTACTGGTACTTAAGTGATTTCTGTGCCGACGACTTCCCTATTGTTATTTCACAAACTTTATTAGTTGTCAATGTCTCTCAACAGCTAATAATTGCATCTGTGCGTAACAGCAATTACACCGTCCTCTACTGAAGGCTGGAGGTTTTGAAACTAATGAAGGACGTGACAGGTGACGAAGTGTGTGTTTCAGGATGTGTGCGTACGGGTATGTGAAGGAAGGGAAGAAATTCAATAGATGTGAGAAAGAAATATATATTATTAACCAATCCAAGAAAAGGAGAGTGTCTAAGAAGAATCTAATAAGCAAAGGATTAAACTAGAAACTATCGTGTATTCGGGAAAGATAGATTGAAAGAAGATGATAGTTATTATTGCCCTCCCTAAATGAAGCTGCCTTTGCAACCAATTTGAGACAAAATTATGTATGTAAGTCGTAGTATGTAAAGTACAGAAACGTGTAATCTGAATATTTTATCGTAATATTGCAACACGCATTCTCAACGGGAGGTAGTGACGTTTTGAATCACCCTCTCCCTACGAGCTTTCCTCCTCCTCCTCCTCGTCCTATTCTGCGTTTCTCTTTCGCACGGCTCGCCCCTCCACCGCCGGGGTCACCGCTGCCCCGTCACCTCCGGGCGGTGGGGGTGGGGGTGGGGGCGGCGGGGGTGGGAGGAGCCCCTCCCCCCCACCACCCACCTCCCACCCGGTAGCAATCGCTGGCTCCCGCCTGCTTGGCTTGCTCGGCCGGCGTCTGCAGGTGTCTGCCTGACTGGCTACGCGATATCCCAGCGGTTCCCTTTCACTCGGTACAGATCAGCTCCCGTCCCCGCTCGCAAGCGTCCGCCGACCGCCGCGGCCGCCGCCGCCGCCGCCCCCGCCGCCACCACGCGCTGCGCCCAGTGCTGGAGAGGAGTAGCAGTAGCCGCCACCGCCGCCGCCGCCACCGCCGCCGGGATACCCTCAGGAAGCGGGACCCAGCGCCCTCCGGGAAGGAGAGTCGCTGACAAGAGGTAAGAGAGGGTGCACGGCTGTGCTCTGCGCAGTGCGGTGGGTTGGGTGGTGAACTGTGTCGTCCCTTCGTGTAGTGATTTCATTGCGAACCTTTGGCTATTTCGACCCTCTAGCAGTAGTGATTGCGGTATTTTGCGAGAATTATGTCAGTGTTTGACACAGCCGTAATGAGTGTCGGTCGGTCGTGTAGTGATTTGATTGCGAACCTTTGGCTACTTCGACCCTCTAGCAGTAGTGATTGCGGTATTTTTCGAGAATTAAAACTGTTGATGTTTGACACAGCAGTAATGAGTGTCGGTCGATCGTGTAGTGATTTGATTGCGAATCTTCGGCTACTTCGACGCTCTAGCAGAAGTGATTGCGGTATTTTGCGAGAATTTTATCTGTCAGTGTTTGACACAGCCGTAATGAGTGTCGGTCGGTCGTGAAGTGATTTGATTGCGAACCTTTGGCTATTTCGACGCTCTAGCAGAAGTGATTGCGGTATTTTGCGAGAATTATTTCTGTCAGTGTTTGACACAGCCGTAACGAGTGTCGGTCGGTCGGTCGTGAAGTGATTTGATTGCGAACCTTTGGCTACTTCGACCCTCTAGCAGTAGTGATTGCGGTATTTTTCGAGAATTAAAACTGTTGGTGTTTGACACAGCAGTAATGAGTGTCGGTCGATCGTGTAGTGATTTGATTGCGAACCTTTGGCTACTTCGACGTTCTAGCAGTAGTGATTGCGGTATTTTGCGAGAATTAAATCTGTAGGGGTTTGACACATCACTAATGAGTGTCGGTCGGTCGTGTATTGATTTTGTTGCGTACCTGTTGCTACTTCCACGATCTAGCACTAGTGATGTACGATCTAGATCTAGATCTAGCACTAGTGTGGTATTTCTCGTATTTAATCTCTAGATGTTTTGACAGAGCCGTAATTAGTGTTGAGTAATTAGTTCTTGTAGTGATTTTATTACGAACTGTTCGCGTCTGGTATACTTGAGTGTTTGCGAATGCGGGATTTTGCTCACATTGACTCTCTGGAAGGTTGACAGTGACAAAAGCACCAGAGGAAAGACCTTTGACTACTTCGACAATCTAGCACTAGTGATTGTGGTATTTTGCGCATAACAAATTTCACTCGTTTCTGAAGTAGATCTATTGTGAACCGTTTGCTTCTTGAACTCTCTAGCGTTGTACTGGAAGGTGTGGTTGCCTAAATAGCTTTTAGTCCAGATTGACTCCCTCGGTAGTTGACAGTATTGATTATTCGTGTAGTGATTTTGTTGTGAACTCTTTGCTTCATGGACGCTCTAGTGTTACGGAATGTGGTATTTTACGGGGATTCAATCTCGTGGTGGTTGACAGTGTCGTAATTAGAGTCTTTCGTTCATTTAGTGATTTTGTTGCGAACTCTTTGCTTCTTGGACACTTTAGTGTTAACAACTACGATATTTAGAGCAGACTGCTTACTGGATGTTTGACAGTGGCATAAAAATGTCAGTGTTTCGTGAAGTGACTTTGTTGTGAACCGTTTACGTCTTGAACTCTCTAGCATTGTTCTAGATGGTGTAGTTATCTAAATAGTGTTTAGTGTAGATTGAATCTCTCAGTAGTTGACAATGTCGTAACTGTGTCGCTCACTCGTGTATTGCTTTTGTTGCGAATCTTTGGTTCTTCAACGCTCTAACACTGACACATGAGGTAATTAACCAGATTAAATCTTTTAGTGATTGACAGTGACATAT
Source organism: Teleogryllus occipitalis (assembly GCA_011170035.1). Lineage (NCBI taxonomy): Eukaryota > Metazoa > Arthropoda > Insecta > Orthoptera > Gryllidae > Teleogryllus > Teleogryllus occipitalis. Next base: position 13,153 of record BLKR01001566.1, read on the forward strand.
TCAGTGTCGTTCATTTGTCTAGTGATATTGTTACACCTTCTTTGCTTCTGGGACACTACAATGCTACATAATGCAGTGCTTTCAGCGAATTAAATGACTTGCTGCCTGACAGTGGGACAACGAGTGTTGTTTGTTTGTTTGTGCAGTGATTTAGTTGCGAACCTTTGAGGCTCTAGCAGTTTATTAGAAGGTAGAGTTGCGTTTGCGGTATTTTGCAGGTTGAATCTCTAAGTGGCTGACAGCGGCGTAATTAGTGTCAGTCATTCATGCAGTGATTTTGTAACGAACCGTTTGCTTTTCCAACACGCTCTATCATTCTACTAGAAGGTACAGTTGTGTATGCGGTATATTTTGCAATTTGAATATTTCGAGCTTTGATAGTGGCGAAATCAGTGTCGGACATTCGTTTAGTGATTTTGTTTCTCTGTTGCTTTAATTCTCCATCACGATTTGTTCAATTACAAGAGACTGATATTTTATTATACTCTTAATCCCTACTTTCATTTTTGTTTTCATTATTTTGTCCATTCCAACATATTCATCGCAATATTCTTGAATTAAAATTATAGAAACGCATTAATACCTTTTGTGGTGAGAGAAACTTGGTGATTTGATGGTGATTTATCTAGTGGATTTAGTTAATGTTTTGGTTAACTATGCACCGTTTCATGATTTGTGCTGATCGGCATTCTGGTGCTCAAGGAGATACGAGTTTAAATGCACTGATCGCAATGTCCTTGTTTGGAGCTTTAATAATGACGCGCTAACATGCATGATGATTATGTTCAAATCTGAATTGGTGCTGTAGGAGACGCAAGATTAAATGTGCCACTTTGAACATTTTTCAGAATCTTTTTAGAAGTACTAAATGGTTCTTTCAACCAGTGACACTCATTCCTGGTGTGAGTGTTGCTTATTCATCGCCATTACCGGTTTGCCTGGAGGTGCGCGAGTACATTGTTCTACTCACGTATCTACTAAACCAGCTATCGTCTAGTGTGTGGTGGTGCTTTAAACCTTGCGCGTTTACACGCGTTTTAATATTAATACACAATATTGGTGGCAATGTTCTCGGAGGTTATTCGTGTGGACAGATCTTAGCTCATTTAATAAGCTCTTTGTCGTATGAAAGTTTCGTCCCCTGGAAATATGTGGTCCGATTCTGTTGCTTTAATACTGCATAATGGATGAGATTTACAGAGTTCAGAAGACTCACCTGTTCAATTATTCTCACATCGCGTTCTTATGACTCGTTGTGCTGGACACGTGGTGTTTATTCGATTGCTGTGTGCGTACTGTTGGTTATTGGACGTTCTACTGATTTCTTGGTGATGAGCTTCCGGATACGCAACACTGAGCATTCACTGATGCACGATAGTGTTTATTGGTGCTTTGAACTTAGTGGTGATTGCTCGGGTCCTGAATGAAAATTACACTTAATTAAACGGTCTAACGTGACGGTTCCTGTTGAGTTGTACTTACCTTCACTCAGGACTGAATACGCACCGACAATTTAAGGCATTTGATGTGATTTTACATACAATGTTTTCCTTCACGCTGTCCGATTATAATGGCTAATGTAACCATTGTTGTCGCTTGCTTCCAATTATACACAATATGTGTCAGCAACCGTGTACGCAGTAAACAGTTGATGCTTTCTCTCCTAGTGCTTGCCCATGTTGAAAAGTACTGTCTTTGCTACCACTATTACGCCCATGCCCGTTTGGGTACTACTTTTCTGGTCTCCGCAGATGAATAATTTTTTATTGCACTACTTAGTGACAGTAGTTCGATATGGTTGTTGGTAGAACATGAATAAGTTGGTAGTGCATGACTTGTAGTTTTGCATTGCAGTAATTTCCACCGATTTGTGTTCACGATTTTTGATTCAACCACGTTTATTTTTTTCTATCGTACTTGTGTGTATATCACTTGATTTATTTGTTATGTTCTGATACGAGCGAAAAATAAGTATTCTCGCATGTGTATGTTTATTTGTTCTTGCTGATTCTTGCAATCGTGCTAGAGCCCCATGTTGCTTTTTGTATTTAAGACATGGTATTTTCTAGTCTTCTACTACCTAACAACTATTCAACGGTCGAGTGACGCACAACTTTTTTGTTTCTTCGCGTCCGTGCTTCGTAATTACAGCGTTCACTGGTTATTGGAACCGGTGCTCTTTGATGCCTCACGACATTCGCAACTACCTTGAGCTCGTTTTGCTGGTTCAGGGTAAGTTCATACCGACGCTTACCGTTGTGGCATTTGCTGTCTCTTTAAACAGTGCCACGTTTTCAACGACGTGGCTTTAAACGTTGGTGATTAAAGAGCGTGGCAATGTACAAGCTTCCTTCTTCACGTCTGGACATTGTAAATGCGAATAATACAGTATACTCTTCATATTCTAATAGTTCACCGTTGTTATACTTTATTTTCTTTTTGCATTTTTATTACTTCCATTTGGTTCTTGGCGCTGCGTTACTGATTCATCCTAAAGTGAGATGTGATTTGCACTTCTATGTATCATGTGTTAATGATAAGTTTAGTTTCTTTGCCATGAGCTTTCTCAGTTTCTTGTAGCTCTGGTCTCATGTTCGACCCAAGTGCTCCTTCATTCTTGTTGTGTGTTACTACATCACTTTTGTGATTTTAAAACACACAAAATGTTTGTCTTGTTACCTATTGAACCTACAGTTGAATAAGTGCCCGTTCAAGGCGAGTTTGCACGCGTCTGCCGCAGAATAGGCTGAGCCTTTAGATGCGAGTTTGCCTCGCCCACCCACTGTACAGATCTGTGCAGTTGTCCAGTCACATTAAGTTTTGCATGTTTCCACCCCAGGTGAGACCAGGAAATTTTGCATGCGAGTGTAAATGAACAATGCCCATTCACAGAAATATTTGCACTCTTCTGCCGTAGAATTAACTTGTACATGTACACGGCACGGTTCCCACATTTTATTCACCCTTCACAAGAGGTGAGAATGAATAGTGTTCTTAGGAGTTTACATACTTCTGCCACAGGAGTGACCGACACTTGTTACATGCCAGTGCTACCGCTTTTTGCTCCCACTGCTGATAGGTGATCATGAATGGTGCCCGTTCACAGAATAGTTTACACATTTCTATCGCAGGAGTAATCGTGACTTGATTCTCGCCAGTTCTACCACTTTTTCCTCATTATCGACAGGAGAGAATGACAGCACAGAGACAGAATAGAAGAGAATGAATAGTGCCCCTTTCACAAAGGTGTGTGCATGCTTTAGCTGCAGAAGTGACCAGGACTTGCTACAAGCCAGTGCTACCGCTTGTTGCTCCCACCATCTATAGGAGAGAGCTTTGCAGATGAATAGTTCCCGTTGATAGGCGAGTTTGCACGCGTCTACTGCAGGAGTGACCGGGACTTATTACAAGCCAGAGCTACCGCATTTTGCTCCCACCATCGATAGGAGAGAGCTTTGCAGATGAATAGTTCCCGTTGATAGGCGAGTTTGCACGCGTCTATTGCAGGAGTGACCGGGACTTATTACAAGCCAGTGCTACCGCTTTTTGCTCCCACCACCGATAGGAGAGAACTGCGCAAATGAATAGTTCCCATTGACAGGCGAGTTTGCACGCGTCTGCCGCAGGAGAGGCCAGCCGAGCCGCCGCCCCCGTCGCCGCCTTCGCCGCCGCCGCCGAGGAGCTGTGTTCCCTGCCCGCCGCCGCCCAGCCGCCGCCATTCCCCGCCGCCGGCGATGTTCGCAATAATGCCCATTGAGGCGGAGGAACGCCGGGAGTTTCGCCGCAAGATGCGTGCCAAGTGCGAGTTCGTGTGCAAGTACTGCCAGCGGCGGTTCACCAAGCCCTACAACCTCATGATCCACGAACGCACGCACAAGGATGACGTCACCTACACCTGCGAGTCCTGCGGCCGCGCCTTCAAGCGGCAGGACTCCTTCAAGCAGCACAGGTGAGCTCCATTCATTCACTGATTTCTTTCGTGCTTCCGGGCTCGTCAAGGGTCGTTCCTCGGGAGAGGGCGGTGATCTTCCCCCGCTGGATGGCGAGTTCCGGCGCCGACCTACCGTCGGCTAGCGGGGTTTCCCCCTAACCAGGACTCTTCCACCAGCGGGGCACCGCCCCAGCCGGGACAAGCTCTAAGCTCCCGACCGGCCTCCCAAAATATGTGGTAGTGAAGTGCATGATAGTGTGTGTGGGGAGATAGTATGTAGTAAGTGTGTGCATGATAGTGTAAGGGGAGAGGATGGGACAAGGAAGAGGAAGGAAAGATCGCGCGCGGTTCGTGGCCCGTTTGTTAAGGTACTGCTCCGGCATTCCCCTGGTGTTGATCGGAGAAACTACGGAAAACTACCGGTCAGAGCAGCCGACCGCTAGAATTCTCTTCCAGACAGCGACTGGATTGGACCTAGCTGAAAAGCTAGTGTCGAAAATCCTGCCGCCGTCAGGACTCGAATCTAGGTCCTCCCGGTCAGAGGCGCTGCAGTGATATCAGTTGATGCACTGAGCTACCGCTCCCGGTAGCTGAGCTCAAACACACACTCATACCGTAATTTCACCGCAAAATTTCGCGAAAAGTATTCAAATTTTCGAAAAATTGTACATGAAGTTATTTCAAAATCTATCTTTAAAGAACAGATTTCATTAAGGGAAAAATCTCTATCTTTAATATTTTAGTTGTAGGAAGACTCCAAAAAAATGTTGAACTTTAGTAATTTTCGAAAAATCAGGGATTTTAACGATCATGAGACCTGCACCATTCCATTAAACGTCCTTCACACTATCCAACAACTAAATTTTGTGAAAATTGATGGAGCCATTTGTTTTTAATTTGGGGAATGCTCCAGATGCTTCATGTAAAGTACCCCCGAAAACTAAAATATCACTTTCAAATTCTAGGGGACGTGAAATCAGACAGATCGATTGGAGGAATATCAATTTTGCAGAAAATCGGCTGAACAGTTTACCCGCTAGCGTTGTTAACAGACAGACAGCCGACCGGCCGGAGAGACTGAAGTTTTGTCTTCATTCGATATTTCGGTATCAAGGACCCACAGAACATCGATTCTAGCTACACCATCTGTAAAAGGATTTTTTCTAAATTTAGTAACTGAATTTATCCTCTGTTATGTTACCAGGGTTCTGTAATAAGAGTTTTTCTGTCGAAAATTCGCCGTTTCTTCGCGCAGCATTACATAACCGTCTCTCTACTCCGTAGTGAGAAAGTAAAAATTAAACAATTATTAAAATATTGAGGCTTCATACAATTTATTCCTCAAAATCAAAATATCCCTATCAAAGTGAGATTGCGTTCATTTAAATCTATCGGGGGATATCAAATTTCAAGCTCAGAGCTAGTCTGATATCAAACAACATAGGTTAGTACGCGTGCACTCAAACAGCAAAAATGTTGTAACACAAATAACCTTATACGTACAGGAGACCAGCACGCACTCATATGTCGCAATACTGTTGTAACACGAAAAAAAACCTATATTAAATATTGAACTTTTGCAATTTTCGAAAAATCGCGGATTTTAATCATTACGAGACATACTCCACTCTCTTAAGAGTTCTTTACGCTATCGCGCAATTACGCAAATTTTAATTTTAAAAAATTGGAGCCACTTTTTAGAAAATGTTGTAAATCTTGTTGAGTCTTCATATAATGTATCTTCCAAAATCAAAATATCCGTTTCAAACTGAGAGGGCGTTCATTTAAATCTATCGAGCGATATCAAATTTTGAGCTACGTGCTAGGTCTCCTTCAAGCACCACAGGTGAACACGTGCGCGTACTCACACGTCATAATAATGTTTTTTAAAAAATATGATTTATTTGTGAAGTTCGCATAAACATCAAGGTCATCAAGTTATTTACTTTAGAAGTTTACATAACAAGTAACATAACATAAGAAATACGTTAACATCCCATGCTTATATAAGGTTATTACATATAAACTATACATATAAATATAATATACATTATAAACTATACATATATTATATAAACTTCAAAATCAAAATATCCCTGCCAAAGTCAGATTGCGTTCATTTAAATCTATCGGTGGATATCAAATTTCAAACTAAGAGATAGGTACCAAACAGCATACCTCTTTCTCCCTTACCTTGTCTCTTCGCACCTCGTTCCCCACCCCACCTCGTCCCGTCCCAATTCCTCCCCCGTCTTAGCACGTGTCCATCCCATTTCGTCCCCGTCCCACCTCTCCGCCCAGTCTCGCCCGCGTCCAACTTGGCCAAGCTCTCGGACCTCCGTCATGCGGCAACCCGTCCCACCACTTTCATTCTCACCTCAGGGTAGGCCACGCACTCTATGCATTAGTTCTACCAGAACTGCCGTTTCTTGAGAAAAATAAAAAAAGAATGAAAGAAAGAAAGAAAAAAGAAAGAAAGAAAAAAGAAAGAAAGAAAAAACACAAAAAAGAAAGAAAAAAGAAAGAAAAAATGAAAGAAACAAAAAAGGAAAAAACGAAAAAAGACGAAAGAAAGATAGAAAAAAACAGTTAGGCAGTGATCATTGCCATTGTTTCACACTCTCTCTCTCTCTCTCTCTCTCTCTCTCTCTCTCTCCACTTTGTGTGTGTGTGTGTGTGTGTGTGAGTGAGTGAGTGAGTGAGTGAGTGAGTGAGAGAGAGGGTGAGAGAGGAGAGAAAGAGGGGTGGGGTGATGGAGTAAAAAAACAAGTCATCAGGGAAAGGTATAGGCAAAAGGAAGAAGGTAGTAACAATTGTAAGTCAGAAACAATGATATTAAAAGGCAATTCCTGAAACTAGAGCTCAATGAGAAATGATAATTTCGGAAAAGAGATGGGGAAATACGATGAGGTACAAGTTTTGAAACAAAAAGAACTCAGGATAAAGATAGGGAAGACTAGAGAAAAAAAGTAGAATACGAGAATGCAAAAAATGGAGAGACGCAGAAGACGAGAAAAGAGGAAAAATGCGATTAAAAAGGGGGGCCGGTTTGGTCAAATGGCTTGTTTCTCTTATTTGGATCATACAAGTCAACAAAATCATAAATACGTGCATCATGTACACGGAAACGAGAGAAGTACACGCTAAGAATAGGTAACTCGCCAGGGCCAAAACTTCTCGTAAATATTAAGGATACATCGGTTTAGTGAAAATTCTGCATTTCACAATTCTGTAGTACAATTGCGTAAAAAGATACAATTGCAGTTGTTAATTGAGGTAAATCACATTAAAACAGAAGATTGCATTACTTCACGCAACCTTTTAACGTTGTAAAGTATACAGCATCAAGGAAGAAGAGAGTTCTCGATGACGGTAGAGTTGCAAAGAAAGTGAATCATTCCTTTATGGGGAATTTAATCTTCCTGCACGCGTGAGTGACTCAGATGAAGCGCTTTGGCTCAGCTAAGAAATCTTGTCGTATAGAAACGGCGAGTACGTTTATACTCCACAACAATTTTCAGTAATTTACCAGTTTAATGATAAATTCCGAATTCATATAGTTTTCATATACTTCATGTGAAAACTTGATGACTGTAGATAGCTTCCGTTTATAACACACTTTTCTCTCGCTGCTTTGTGTAACGCGAACAGCTACACACTCATTTACTTCCTATAAACTATCGTGTATGGTAATAAAGAAAGTAATACTACAGATAAATATGTTTTCAATGTTTACCAAATTCTATTCAATCACCACGTTTCTATTGTACTGCTCAGGAATTCTTTAGATGAAAGCGAGATCGTCTAATTTTTCCATTATGTCACTTTGTCCCCACGCAATATGAACGACAAACGATTTATACGTGTAGTTATGGAATTTCTTATATGGAAAGTACATTAAAAGTGATTGTATATATAGATTTACATTAAAATAAGAGCAGAACCATAGACATTGTAAAAAATGTGTATTTTCAATTAATATTACTACGACGGTAGAATTTCTTAAAATACGATAGTTCCGATTCAAAGGCCGATTCAATTCTTCTTTTCATGACTAGCCTACTACTAGTAACGTTAAATAAACGTGCAGCGAATAATAATTTTTTAACTCGTCATTTCCTTATTCCTTCGTCGCAGAATATTGCAAGTAAAGGAACCGGCGATGACTTCAACTTTTCAGATGACTCGGAGAAAGTAACAGCGGAGATTGTCCCTTTCAGAAAATTATAAATTCCTGAGGAAGTGGCATTTTATTTACGGGTTGACCAACTAACAAGAAGATGGAATTCTGTGTCGGGGCAAGATTCGTTTTATAATGCTAAATTTAACCTTAATTTCTAAGCAATTTTTTTGAAATGCTTCGCGGGAAAATACGAAGATAACGAAATGGACAATGTTCCATTTGAGTTGGAAGGATGCAAAAAATCAAACGCTACTATCCCTTCTTTAAATTGGTAAAACAACGTAAATCACATTTAATTTTAAAAATTTATACACCGCGTTAAGAACGAATTTTCGTCCAGCATTCTATGTAATTTCAACCATTTATATCGATCAGTGCAACTGCATCAATGAAGGTTTAGGCGCCGTTCATACATCACGTAACGCTAGAAACTAGGAAGGGGTTGCGGGAACGTTACACTTCGTTACGTAGGGGTAGAGGTTAATAGTATGTAGCTGTAATTTTTTAGGTACGTAGGGCTTAGTTTAATGGTATGTATCGACAATTTTTTTTATTTATCACCATGCAAACGTGCAGTCTGGACTGCACCTTTTCTGTACGTCCAATCTGCACGAAAACTGTATCATGTATACCGCACTTTTCATACCTCAAACCATATCAAGTGTTTCGTGACATATGTTTAAACGCCTTCCTCCACCTACTAATTCCGTCCAAACGTCGCGCCTTTCGTTGCCAGCAGCCCTGTCAGAGAACAATGCTCCACGCCAACTGGTTGGAGACGCTCATTCGGAACGCGTGGGAAGATGTCGAAAAGTGTTGGGCCATAAGGAGGGGCCTCTCGCATCGAACTCTTTGGAGTCGCGACCCTTCGTAATCGGCTTACCAGTGTCTCATGGGTGAGACGTCTGCCCCTACGTGCCCCGCCCCGCCCCGCCCCGCCCCCTCCCCACCCCGCGAAGAAGAAGCCCCGTCCAGGAAGTGAGAAGGCGAAGCGATCGGCTCCCGGGTTCCCACGCTGGGACATGCCGCGTCCTTTCGCCTATTCTTGTTTTTTTTCTTCCGCGCAGTTGCAGGGATGGACTGATTGATTTGTGGTACCGGGCGCGTCAACTCCTAAGGTCAGTAGTCCCGTAAGTGTAGTGAGTGGTTTCCTCGCGAGAGATTACGGCGATCTTCCCCCGTTGGATGGCGTGATCCAGCGCCAACCTACCTATTGGCTTGGTTGTTTTGAGGTATCTCCCACCGGTGGGGCAACGCCCCAGACGGAACAAGCTCTAAGCTCCAAGTTCAGATGCTAATCACTAACTCGCCGATGTTAAACACATCAATTAAATTTATGGCGTTTTACTGGAACTGAACTTGCGAGTAGATTTTTCATTATACATTTTTAAAATTAATTTTTTGAAGTAAGTTATCCTGAAAAAAATCACTATTGATGTATGAGTGGTAGTGAACGGTGGCAGGGTGAATGAGATGTAAACATGGTTCCTTACTTTCTGCCAAGATGTTTAGAGTCCACCTGCTCCATAAACTAGGAGCTGCGAGGCCCCTCCGTACACTGCCAGTTGGTGCTAGTACTTGACACTCGAACGTTGTTGATTTGGAAAACTTAGCCCTTGAGGTGCAATATTTAAATCGTAATTCGTTACTTTGGTCCATCGGTTCTTCGCTCTATTGGGTCTTCTTCCCCTGCATCCTTTCGCTCTTCTGTCCTGCCATCCTTCGGTCTTTGCATTCTTCGGTCTTTCAGACTTTCGGTCTTTCTGTCTTTTGGTTCTGTCGTCCTTTGGTCCTGCTGTTTTTCGATCATGCCGTCCTTTGATCCTGTCATCCTTCTGTCCTACCGTCGTTCGTGCTTGCCGTCCGTCGGTTCTACCGTCCTTCGGTCCCGCCATCCTTCTGTCCTTACAATCTTCAGCCTTTCAGTCTTTCCGCCTTGCGGTCCTGTCGCCCTGTGGTCCTGCTGTTTTTCGATCATGCCGTCCTTCGGACCTACCGTCCTTCGGACCGGCTGGCCTTCAGTCCTGCCGCCCTTCGATCCTGCCGTCCTTCAGTCCTGCCGCCCTTCGGTCCTACCGCCCTTCGGGCCTACCGCCCTTCGGTCCTACCACCTTTCGGACCCTACCGCCCTTCGGTCCTACCGCCCTTCGGTCCTACCGCCCTTCGGTCCTACCGCCCTTCGGTCCTACCGCCCTTCGGTCCTACCGCCCTTCGGTCCTACTGCCCTTCGGTCCTACCGCCCTTCGGTCCTAGCGCCTTTCAGTCCTACCGTCCTCCGGTCCTACCGCCCTTCAGTCTTACCGCCCTTCAGTCTTACCGCCCTTCGGTCCTACCACCCTTCGGTCCTACCGCCCTTCAGTCTTACCGCCCTTCAGTCTTACCGCCCTTCGGTCCTACCACCCTTCCGTCCTACCGCCCTTCGGTCCTGCCGCCCTTCAATCCTGCCGCTCTTCGGTCCTGCCATTCTTTTATTGGTCCTTCCGCCCTGCGGTCTCGCGCTGCGATTGGTTGCAGCGCGCGAGCCGCATGCGCTGACTGTGCTCGTGTTGCAGGTGCGGCTGGCGGTGATGGGCGCGCCCCCGACCCGGAGGGCGCCCGCGGCCCCGCCGCCCTCGCCGCCCGCGGGCCGCCGCCGCCGTCACCCCTCGGCGCCCGCCCCCGGCGCGGCGACGGCCGCCTCGCCGCCCCCGCCCCCGCCCGCCGCCCCCGCCGCCGCCGCCGCCAGCTCAACGCTGCCGCCACTCTCAACCCTCTCAACTACAACAACAACTGCTGCGCCGCGCCCCGCGGCCCCGCCCCCCTCAACACAGTGCCTCGAACTGAACAAGTGAACACACAGTGAAAACCGGACGATGTGCGCCGAACACACCCCTTGTTTCCCTCGTTACGAACAAAAGCCATTGCTTCAAACAGGCCGCCCCCTTACCGTGTGCGCCGATGCCGCTTGGACACTACACGAGCAGTGGCACGGCGCCACGGCGGGCCACGCCCACTCACTTCGGACCCCAATACGCCAACAGGCCGAACCCCCGGACTTTCACACAAGGACGCCCATATATCTGATCAGTGCGACGACAATCAGTGCTCTTCCCCGATCCCCACAGACACACACATACCGCATCTCTACTTTTTTTTATTTCTCAAGTTCAGAAACCATGGACCCACAGCCCGGACCACCAATCAAAAGAGACGGTAGCGTAGAAGGAGACGGAACAAGATGAGGACGATGAAGGAGAAGATGAGGAAGAAGAAGAAGAAGAAGAAGAAGAAGAAACTGGCAGACAGCCCACACACTAACCCTAGGTAGCCACACAAGTGTCGAGTTATGTTTTTTTTTTCTCGTTTGTTACAAGCCTTTTGCTGATTAACTCCTCTAAGTAACCCGCGAGGGAAGGAAGGACAGACGGGCGTTGCCAGCGCGCGCTTGCGCTCTTGACCCGGAGCTCGTGCTGCGGCGGGTTGCGCCACAGAGGTGTGCAAAATCGCCGCCACACGCGTCCTTGTTTAAAACCCAACTGACGTATTTTGCAAGACGTCACTAAGATGTTAAGACGTAAATAAATTATTTTTCACAAATATTTTAATTGGATCATACATTTCAATGGAAGATATAAAGTATAAGAATCCTTGAAACAGTATTTCATAATGATCCCACCGGAATTTATTACCTAATCTGAATAAATTAATATACATGTTTTATTAGAGATCAGAATTATCGTCAGTCAAAATTAATGCTCTTCCAATCACTTCCAGAAGATTATTTATTAAATACTATGTAATGTTTCGTCATTAAAAGCTAAGGACTGTCAGTAATAAACAAGGGTAAGTGTGAATCGAAAGACGCTAAGCCTCTTTAAGAAGTGAAAGAAAGTTTGCACATCTCTGACGTGATTTCCCGTAACAGTACATTCATCTAGGATAAAATCCTATCTGACACTGGAATGACGAGAATAGATCTTAGTGAGGAAGCCTTCCCGCAAAAGGGAATCGCACTCAGAATCTAACGTCTCGTCATTCCCACACCTCCTCCTCTTCCACTAATATTTCTCCGGAAACACCCCCCCTCCGTGACTGACCACCCGGCAAACCCACCACAGCGCAAACTCCGGGTACCAGCAAGCGAAAACCAAAACTACGTCTCCAACTGTGTCGTTTGTAATTGTAGTAAACGTTTCGGAACCCCTCTCACCTGAGACGAATTGGTGCACGCAGCTCGGCACGCCAGCCCTCCACCCCCGCGCCGCCCCCGCCCCCGACGACGGCAATCGCCGCTCCACCCCCAGCCCCGCCCCCTGGCCACGCCCCTTCGCCGGGCGCGCGGCGGCGAATAGCTCTAGTCTCCGCGCCCGCCGCCGCCGCCCGGCCCGACGTCTCGGCACACGGCACGCCCACCCCGTTCACTGGCACGCCTCCCACGCCAGCCAACATTTGGCTGCATTAAAACCTAAATATTGAAGTACGAAATATAGAAATATGTGATCCGAATGACGTCAGCTGAATGGTACAGAATGAATATTGTGCTCGAGAACATTCATTAATAAAGAAACCTAAATATTGCAATAAGAAATGTAGGAATGTGTGATCCGAATGACGTCAGCTGAATGGTACAGAATGAATATTGTGCTCGAGAACATTCATTAATAAAGAAACCTAAATATTGCAATAAGAAATGCAGGAATGTGTGATCCGAATGACGTCAGCTGAATGGTAGAGAATGAATATTTTGGTCAGCAACGTTCATTGTTAATTAAAACCTAAATATTGCAGTAAGAAATGTAGGAATATGTGATCCGAATGACGTCAGCTGAATGGTAGAGAATGAATATTGTGCTCGAGAACATTCATTAATAAAGAAACCTAAATATTGCAATAAGAAATGAAGGAATGTGTGATCTGAATGACGTCAACTAAATGGTACAGAATGAATATTTTGGTGTACAACGTTCATTGTTAATTAAAACCTAAATATTGCAGTACGAAATGTTTAAATATGTGATCCGAATGACGTCAGCTGTATGGTACAGAATGAATATTGTGCTCGAGAACTTTTATCATTAATTAAATCCTAAATACAGTAGAACTTGCTCAATACGGAACGTGTATAATGCGGAAATTTGTCCAATGAGAACACAAACCGCGGTTCTTACAAAAGTGAATTCTACAGTATTTCATTGTAAAATGCGGAATCTTGTCGGTTGCGGAAAAAGATATTGGCACCTTGAGATTCCGCATTGAGAAACTTTTACTGTATTGCAGTAATAAATGTAGGAATGAGTAATGCGAATGACGTCAGCTGATTAATACAGAATGAACATTTTGCTCGAGAACTTTCATTATTAATTAAAACCTAAATATTGCAGTTATAAACGTATGAATATGTGATCCGAAGGACATCACCTGAATGGTACAGAATCCACGCTTAAGCTCCTTCGACTCTAGAACGTTAATTATGAAATTTAATAATTGAGCATTAATTTTTATTTAATGTTTCATTATTAAACCTCACACTCTCTAGTTATTTTCAACGGTATATTTGATACAAAGACGTTAACGCTCCTTTCGACGGGATAAAAGAAAGTTGTCAAATTTTTGACGTAGTTTCAATGCAATACAGGATGAGTCAACGAACACTATAGCTCTTTGATTCTAGAACGTTCATTACGAAGTAATATTAATGAAGTTTTAAAAGCAACTTAATGTTTCGTTATTTAAACCATAAAATTTTAGTAATATACATAGGTCTCCATAATCTAAAAGACTTAACATTCTTTTGGAAAAGAGATACAAAAAATTTGCAAATTTTTGTCTTAGCTTCATGCCTAGTAAATCTGTGAGCTGAATGGTTTGGCATGAGAAAACAAACAATAAAAATCTTCGTAATTTCGCAGACCAGCTCGAACACGTTAATAATTAAACTGCAATTAATTAATTAATAATGAAACATTAAATATATTTTAAACGGTAAATAATTAAATGCCGAGCACTTTTAGTGATGCGCCTGGGTTAATATCAACTGAAAAACACGTTAAGTGTCTCTTCCGAGAGAGTTTCATACAAAACAAAGTCCTTTATAAGCCCTCTACAGGCACTTCAGAGTGATTGATGCCATAACCTTCAGAGTCATTCAATACTATCAAAGTGATTTTCAACCTTCAGAATGATTGTTAACCTTTAGCGCGATTCTTGCCCAGAAGCGTAATTAATGCCCCAAAGATAGAGTAGTTCCCTTCAGGGAGATTTGTGTCCTTTAGGGTGATTCCTACTCTACAGGGTGTTCCCATGTATCATTTATTCAACGTTTTGAATAATTTCTACCATTCAGAGTCATTTGTGCCGTGTAGGGTATTTAAGAATTTTTGCGTGATTTGTGAACTACATTTAATTTACGTCGTAAGGGAATTCGTTTCTTCATAGTTGATTAATGTTGGTTCTCCATACAGAGTGTGTTTCCTGCCAATAATTGCTATTATTCGTATGTAGAATGATTGAATTCATATCAATTGAAGAATATTTTTGATTATTTTCTAGAATGTTAGATCACAATAGTCGCGAAAGATTTGAAAATAATTATAACGTTTGATTTATAATAAAATAAAGTATAATAATTCGAAAAACAAAACACGAGAGGTTGTATCATGAAGTACAACAATAAAGATGAAAATTCAAAAACAGAAAATGTTATTCATTGATTGTCAAATAATTTAAAGGTAAAATACAATAAATCCCTTGCAAAATAAAAGTAATTAAATAAAATGAAGGTATTGAATCACATTGATATGAGAATGAATCATTGAATTGAACAACAGGTATAGTCCACAAACAAACAGGTAGTTTTCAACTAGATCATCGAACCAAGTTTAAACATTTATCTCCTTAAGATCATAATTCAATTTTCAGTTTCATTTCCTACGGTAAATATCAAACTTGTCAAAAACAATTTTTTTAAACATTCAATTTTTATTCAGAGTTTGTCTTTCGATTTCTTGTTCACCAAGATTAAATTAAAATGAACATTCATTAATACAACTCGTTGAAGTTCTATTAATTAAATTAATAGTATTAAAATTATGGTACGTAAATTACAGAAAAACTGAGGAAATAAAATTCGAGAAAAATTAATGATCAGCTACTTTATGAATTTTTTTTTGTAAATAAATCTTCATTCTACAAATTTTTGAAACCTGGTTCGATGTCTGGTTTTCAATGGAGGCAACCTTAGAACTTGGAGACGTACCGTGTGCTGATGCTAATGTGGTAGCGGCTGATCCCTATTCTTGGTCTCGCTGGGCCAAGCTGTAAATAGATATAAAGAAATGAAATATATTATATTATAATTATATTATTATATGCTATGCTCGCAGTCTAGGCGCCCATAGGTGCCATGCACTCGGGTATGTAGATGTGACGTAATTTATTATATTGGTCTTCTTTGTGCTTTGAGCTTCTTAGTAGTCTGTACATGTACGCTGAGGATTTGCCAAATAAAATGTGAGAAAATGCAACCTTCTATTTTTCCTTTTGTGTGACATGTCACTGAAAAGAAGTTGTTAAGATCTAATGATGTATTCATTGGCATACGTTTGACAGGCTGAAACAGTAGTAGTACTCGAAGAGTATATTCCATACTTTACAGGTAAGTTTTGAACATTATTTAATTAATATTTCAGAATATACTACTGTGAAAAGAGAGTTTCACAAATAATATATGCAACTAAATTAATGTTTCATTAGCTGGTTTGAAGAACATGCACGCAATTACCTAATCAATTACGTTCTAGAAAAACTGAGTAAGAAGAATTTCCTTTTTTAGTGTAGAATTAATGTAATCTGATAAATAATGAGGTGAAACGAAATGTAGTACAAGTTTACAAACACATAGTAATGTCAGAGTTTGATCAATAGATTCGTAAAGAATATATGAGTTTGATGTTTGTACAACAGTGGGTTTTATGTAATACATTAATAGAAAATTTGTAAATAAAACTACCAACTACAAAAATGATACACAAATAGTACGACAGGTAAGACCAGTATTTATCATTTGAGGGTATTTTCTTTTAAATAACTTGAATTGCCACTAATTTCCGCATTATCTTTCCCACTGCCCTAATTTATTGACCCAGCGTAATGGTAATTGCTGAATCAACAAAATGTCCTTTCATCATTTTATCTCTCTAGTAACTCATCATTGACAAGATATATTTTTGATTTCGCAATTTGCCATTGAATATTATATTGGAAATAAAGTTACGTCTAGGATTGCTTTAGCTGTGTAGTATGCTCCACAGACAATGGAAGCACCACTGCTAATTTGATCTGCCGCCCGAAGGTTCGAGAGGATTACGAAAGTTTGAACGTTCATACAATCTGTTTCATGACATGTTTTTTGTACTCTACAGGGAGAAAAGACCGCACAGAGTTCATGTAATACAACTAAACTAAGTAAATTAGGATTAATTAAAACTTGATTAATTAAAACAAAAATGACGAACGAAATATTTAATAGTGAAAAGATTTTGATTTGCTTAGTTTTTCAAGCAATGTAAGGGAATATATCAGAGATCGAACTATTGTGTAATGTAATATTCAGTTTTCTAGATAAATTACGCATTTTGTGAGTGCTGTAGAAATCTGTGATGTTCTAACAAGTTCAGTCAAAACAAAGGGATAAACAATTGGTTCACAGGTTTTACTATAACAGCTTTCTTAAAGAAAAATAATATTGCAAGTTATATACTTTTTAAAGGTACCAACTGAAAATGATTCCTTAGTATAGACGAAGCATAAGTCATATTCAAAGCATATACTAATCATCTGAGTTAACATTGTAACGTACAGTACATTTAATAGTGTCTATAAGCGGGTTTTGTAGACGTTTGTAATTACATCACATTTTTACTTTGCAATTAGTTCATTTAACGTCCTTTCGTTATATTGTACACGTTTTGGTGGTGGTTGATATTTTTTCGAATATTATAAAATCACCATATTTTTAATTGGGAAAGATGAACATTTTCTTCGCCTGTGTTAAGTGCGGCAATACATTAAAATGTACCTATATTACACTCATCTCGAAAAAACAATTGAATCGTTTATTTCAGAAACCCATCAAACGCCAAATTTTTCATGTCGAGAAAATCGAGAAAAAATGTCCCAGTCTTTCCGATTTCAAATTTTTTTAAATATTAAAGCAGTTAATAAATGAATATTTTTCAGGTAAATATGGAATAAGCGATGTGTCTATCGTCATGGAACAATATTCCACCTCTGAAGCGCATTTTAAATATTGGCGTTTGACGGGTTTCTGAAATAAACGATTCAATTGTGTTATTTGCAACTACGTTCTACAAATCGTGTCGAAGGCTGAAGGTTCGAACTCTGCGTAAGGTATGGGTAATTTTACAATGGGAATGGATTGTCTTCTTATACTATAAAAATTACCTTCTGAACAAGTATCCATAAACATTTATCACTCAACATCATTCACACATATAGTCATTGACTTATTACGAACTATATTTACCACTTCCGAACATACTATAATAATAATAATAATAATAATAATAATAATAATAATAATAATAATATTAATAATAGTGACAATATTAATATTAATAATACATAATAATAATCCAAACACATTCTCCAAGTGATAGAAACACTTACCAATAGCGATGACTTATGTTGGACTGTGTAAAATACTGTACGACCAACAAATTCAAACTGATCGCTGGATAGCGGCAAACAAACCGGATATTGGTATCCGGGATTTGGAGAAAAAGCGTGTCTACTTGAAGACGAAATTAGGCCGTGCGATCAAAACGTCGTATTCAAGGAGGCAGAGAAATGTGTAAAATACAAGAGTTTGGAAATCGAGATCAGCCGAATGTGAGGCGTCAAATTAAAGATCGTCCCAATAGTTATAGGAGCTTTGAGATTTGTTCCGCAAAATTTGTAAAATATTAGCTAAACTCTCAGATCATTCAATATATTGTGTAGAGCAAGACATTGCTTTATTGGGAACAACTCACATTTTGCGCAAAAGATTGTAGAAGCACCGGCAGTCCCTAGACCTGCTCTTTAGGATTTTAGTTGAAACTTCGGGTCGATTCATATTATCTTTAGTCGCATTCAAGCGACTCATAACATATTTTGTCGTGAAGAAGTGGAATAATAATATTAGTAATAATAATAATAATAATAATAATAATAATAATAATAATAATAATAATAATAATAATAATAGTTGCCAGGAAATGGGGTGGCTGAAAGCCCACAGCCTCCTGCCAATCCTACTTTTCGGGGGCCGAGTAAGGCGCTCATCATTACAAGATCTGGAAATTCACTAAACATTTCGACCCCTATTATATTTGGTTTATTAGTGTTTTAGGCTCATCAAATGCTAATCACATTATTCCAGTAAGTATAGTACATGTTTCCTATCGCACAGGATGAACTTCCGTACTGGATGGCGAGATCCAACGTGCGGTCGGCGGGTGGGAGATACCTGTTCTCTACCAGGTATCTCCCTCCAGAGCGTGCCCGCCCCATCCGGGGAAAAGACTAAGCTCACAATTGGGCTCCCGATGTATCCGGTAATGTATTGCATGTTAAGAGTAAGTGTGTGTGGAAAGTAAAGGGGTGCGAGTAGGACAACGAATGGAAAGGAAAGATCATACTCTGTCCGTGGCCTGTTTTTCGGGTAAGCCTGGTGTTTTTTAGGGTATTCTCCTGGTGTTTATCGGAGAAACCACGGAATACTACCGATCAGAGCAACTGGCCGCCAGAATCTTCCGGCAAACAGAGGTTGAATTCGACTTATCTAGCTAGCTAGTGTCAAAAATTCTGTTAGCGTTGGGATTCGAACCTTAGAGCCTCCTTGTCTGAAGCACTACTGTGACATCCATTGATGCAGACGACTCCGGTTATAGTGAACTTCTGGAGACCAGAATGTTTGGTTCATTACATCCAATATCAAAATTAAATGGAATTTCGCCACAATTGATTTTATTAATATAACTCAAAATTCATTAGCGGCCTGAAATAAACACATCAATATATTTATTTATACATAAAAAAATCAATTATTTTCAATTGTTTTCGTCGTACATGTTGCAGAGCTCGTGCTCTCTCCATACTTGATTCTGCGTTGTCTTTTGTCTCTAAGTATTGTAATGCGGTCTTAACACTTTGCAATTCTTCTTCCATTGTTGGAACACCATCCCACTCTCCGAAGGCCCGTTTAATCGCCTAATAACATAAGAGATCCAATAAATTTCCAGCACTTATTTCCTACGTTCACTATAACCGTGGTTCAGATTCACTATAACCGAATCTTCTTATGCTTATTTGTAATGAATGTAAAACGGGATCAGTAACTTAAGTTCACTATTACCGAGGGTTCACTCTATCCGATGGATTGATTGGTTGTTAGTGATTCCGGGCGTGTCAACTACTAGAGTCATTAGCTCCGTAAGTGTAGTGCATTTTTTCTCGGGATTTGGTGGTGATCTTCCCCGTAGGATGGCGAGATCCAGCGCCGACCTACCGTCGACTAGCAGCGATTTCCCCAACCCAAGTATCTCCCACCAGCGGATCACCGCCCCAGCCAGGACAAGCTCTAAGTTCCAGACTGGTCTCCCAGCATTTGCGGTAGTGTAGTGCATATGAGTATTAGTGAGTATATTCGAGTTCACTACAATCGGAGTCGACTGCACTTCGAGCCACCTGGCCGGTGCCGCCTACTCTGAGTTAGGCCCACTGTGGCCCGCCGCCAGCGTGCGGGGCGTCCGCGGCCGTCGCCGTAAGCGTCGTCGTGCCCGGAAGAGGCGGCGCGGAGGTCGTCGCCATCCGACACCCGACGCCGCCGCCGCCGCCGCCGCCGGCGACCTGCTAGCCCGCAGCGTCGCTGACCCCCTTCGGCGCCTCTGCGCGGGGACAGCGCGGCGCCGCGCCGCGTGAATCCAGCGTCACGACGCGCCACATCTCGCGCCACACCAAACTGCGACTCGACGGGCCATAGCGTGCCACATAGCGTCACACCGTGTTCATCCGGCGTTACGGAGCGCCGCATTGCTCGATGCGCCACAGTTCTCCAGTTCGCGACTGCGTCTCGAGGTGCCATAACGTGACACATTGCGTCACACCTTGTTCATCCGGCGTCACACAGCGCCGTATTGCTTGCTGCTCCACAGTTCTCCAGTTCGAGACTGCGTCTCGAGGTGACACATTGCGTCACACCGTGTTCATCCGGTGTTACAAAGCGCCGCATTGCTCGCTGCACCACAGTTCTCCAGTTCGCGACTGCGTCTCGAGGTGCCATAACGTGACACATTGCGTCACACCTTGTTCATCCGGCGTCACACAGCGCCGCATTGCTTGCTGCTCCACAGTTCTCCAGTTCGAGACTGCGTCTCGAGGTGACACATTGCGTCACACCGTGTTCATCCGGTGTTACAAAGCGCCGCATTGCTCGCTGCGCCATAGCTCTCCAGTTTGCGACTCCGTCTCGAGGTGACACATTGCGTCACACTGTCTTCATTCGTCGTCACAAAGCGTCGCATTGCTCACTCCGTCACAGTTCTCCAGTACGCGACTGCGTCTCGAGGTGACACATTGCGTCACACCGTGTTCATCCGTCGTCACAAAGCGCCGCATTGCTCGCTGCGCCACAGTTCTCCAGTTCGCGACTGCGTCTCGAGGTGACACATTGCGTCGCACTGTGTTCATCCGGCGTCACAAAGCGCCACATTGCTCACTGCACCACAGTTCTCCAGTTCGCGACTGCGTCTCGACGTGACACATTGCGTCACACCGTGTTCATCTGACATCACAGAGCGCTGCATTGCTCGCTGCGCCACAGTTCTCCCGGCCGCGATTGCGCCTCGAGGTGCCGCACCGTGACACATTGCATCACACCGTGTTTATCCAGCGTTATGGAGCGTCACATTGCTCGCTGTGCCACAGTTCTCCAGTTTGCGACTGCGTCTCGAGGTGCCACACCACGTTCATCTGGCGTCGCGGAGCACCACTTCGCGCCACACTTCTCCAGTTAGCGCCATATTGGTGTTACATTCACTAGTATTAAGTAGGCCGTGACAGCGAAGGCCGAGGTGCACCGTAAAGCCGGGATTAACCCCAGTGGGGAAAATATATAAGTCGATATGTAGATCGGCGCCGGATTGAGGGAAGAATACGCCACCTCCCGCAATACAATTATGCACTACACTTACGGAAAGAATGATCTTTATCACTTGATGAGCCCGGAATCATTAAGTAATCAATCGCGCCGCACACCACCAGATCGAACAACACACCGCTCCACTTCGCTTCCCATCGTGTCACACAGCACCACATTGCGACTCACTGACCACTTCGTGTCACATCGCGCCGCATTGCTTCACACCGTGCCACATTGCGTTTCCTTCCTGCAGCTCAACCTGCAGCTCCTCACCGCACCACATTACCTAGGGAACGTATCGCGATTGCATACCTTAATCAGCTTTTCATAAGTCATAGATGTCTCCTCAAAAAGGCGTTGCGGGATTGCCTCCCAGTTCGGATTTTTTCTTTAGAACATGGAAGAGCTCGCCTTAATGTCAGTGTATCGAAGGCCGCTTTTTTCAGAAATACTTCTTTCAACGTTGTTCATTTTCTCATTCTCTTCAATTATCTTTCGATTCAAAGACTAAGGAAAGCTTGAGATCTTGGTATGGAGCTGTTATGAATATTCTTAATTTATTGAAACATTTCTACGTATATCGTGAGTTGCTCCAAGGAGGGAATCATTGACTTCCCTTAAAATAAGCAGAATTAAAATAATATTTTAGTTAGAAAACATACAGTTCCAACATTCTACAATGTTCACCTATGTTTGAGGTTTTCTCTGGAGAGGTGTGTGAGCGTTTCTCATTACTCGTCTCGCATTACTCATGAATGAAAACATCAAACAGTGTTTCCTACTTTGCCTTTCAAAACCTCACACACCATTCAATTCATATTTTTTGTTATTCATAGAAATAAATACAAATTATACTCCATAGCAAAAAAATAACTAAACTACGAATTCAGATAAATTGACTGAATTCTTTTATTTTATTTTAGTTTTTTTTTGCTGCCTGCTCAATTGCATTACACAATTTTCAGGGAGTCATATAAAATAAATAAGTGGAGGCAGTATAACAAGAAATAAATAAAAATAATAAAACCAGATAAATGGAATAATCGAATATGATACAATAGTTTTTACTGATTCGCTTTATTGCATGAATGCTTGTTTTAAAAATGAGGGAAGTTATGGAAGAGTTTCAAATGTGTAAGAATCCAATAAAGCAACGATTTTATTGTAACGTGAATGATATTTGATATCTGTGCAAAAAAAACAAACCAACACTGTTGTCGGCTGTTCGGATTACAGCTACCCCCCCTCCGTTCTCTCGATCCGATTGGATGAATGTGTGATGGTGCAATTGTCAGTGCCATAAACGGCAAATGCGTCACAAGCGTGCCATAAGATGTCATTTTATGAACGATTTCTTGTATCGAAAAAAAGGCGTTTATAATGTTGGAACAGAAAAAATTCCGCGCCATAAGATGTCATTATATGAACGATTTCTTATGACGAGAAAAAATCGTTTATAACGCTGGAATAGAAAAAAATGATTACTGTAGTCGCGGAGAGACAACTTAAACTGAGAGTGGCAATTGACAAACGACATAATCAACGATTGTAGAAGGAATCCAGTTATCATGACAATTAGGTCAAATCCTCACATTTATGGAATCCTTGATTGTTTCGATTTTTTCCCAGTGTATTATTTTGTTGCTTTATTTAGTTAATCGGGACTCTGATAGTCGCAAGTCCTCGGCAGTTTCAAATATGTTAAGAGTTTTCCTTATTGAATTTATAACTTTGCAGGGATTCGATACACTGCACAATGATTCAGAAGTATTTCATACGCTTGGCAAGAAGGTGGTAGCTGCCATATTCTGTCTGTTAAATTGTTTATGCAATTTGTGCTGAGTGATCCACCGACTCCTCGTAGTAACTGAGAGCTCGATTTGTGAAGAGATTGTTGGTTGGTTGGTTGGTTGGTTGGTTGGTTGGTTGGTTGGTTGATTGATTGATTGATTGATTGTTAGTGATTCCGGGTCACCCACGGCTTAGATCATTACTCCCGAAAATGTGGTGGATGTTTTTCCTTGGGAGGTGGTGGTGAGTTTCCCCGGCTGGATGACGAGAGCCGGTGGCGACCTGCCGTCTAGCGCAGTTTTCCCCAACCAGGTATCTCCCAGCGCCCCTGTCCGGACAAGCTCTAAAAGCCCGACCGATCTGCCGCCATGTCTGGCCGACCGCCTGGTAGTGTAGTGCATGTTAGTGTAAGTGTGTGTGTGTGTGTGTGTGTAATGGGAGAGGATAGAACAAGGAAGATGAGAGAAAGATTGCGTGAGGTCCGTGGCCCGTTTCTTAGGATACTGCTCCGGCATTCGCCTGTTGTTGGTGGGAGAAACCAATGTTAAACTACCGATCAGAGCAGCCAGCCGCTGTATTAGGCATAGCTATGTAACTAGTGTCGAAAATTTTGCCACCGTCGGGACTCGAATTTAAGACCTCCCGGTCAGAGGGACTGCAGTGACATCAGTTGATGCCCGTAGCCATCTCTTCTCGTAAGAGAGTGTTAGTAGTACAGGTGTGTTGTACAGGTGTGTTGTAAAAAAAGAATACAGAGGTTACTTATTGACAGTATTTCAAGAATGGATAACTAAGCGTTTTCAGCGATAATAAATCTGACGTTCTTTGTGCTTCTTATTAAAAAACTGCACTTAAACAAGGTTCTACTACAGATGATTTGAAAATAGGCCCTTCAGATTACCACCGAGCAACGTATCAAAGTACCTTTACTCTAGGTTCTACTGCAATTCAATTTCATTTTGACTATTTTTTTTTTTTTGCTGTGAAATGAATGATGATGAATTTAATCAAGCGGGAACGGAGTTTCATGTAAATATATTTATAGCAACAAAATACCTACATTCGAAAATATTTCTTTTAGAGTTTACAAGGCATCCTGAATGAGTTCTAAGAATTTTTACTTTACATACTTTTACTATTGTGGTATAATTATATATTATTGCCTGTTTTGCCTATTACCACATATTTACTTATATTTTAATATATTTGTACGTCGAAACTAAACATTTTGCATACGAGTTTGCAATATTTGTTACAGGAATCATATTTCTTGCAAAGCAATGTAATCCTTCTGAGCTTTTATGACCAAGGAGCCTTCACCGTGTATTATCAAACTTACTCCCCTCTCTTGTGAACCGCGTATTCAGAATCAAGAATGAGAAGATGTTTGCGAGGCAGAATTAATTACAATCAAATTCTTGCTGATGTTTCTTAGAAGTCATGCGTAACTCGATACAAAAGAAATAAAAAATATATTCAGATTATTATCTTGAAGGTTGTTGAATTTGGGAGGAACGTATTTTCCCTTTTACCCCCCTCCAAGATCCATCACTGGCTTCATTTGAACACCGGTTCTTCGCAAACAACATTGTATATACTATGAATGTATTTTATACATCGAATAAAACTCTTATGTGGTGAAGACAAGGATATAATTACTTCTGTAGAAGAAAAACTCTGTTTCAGTCGCTGCGAATCCATGTAAAGATTTGATTGCTAATGTTCTGTGCTTGTAAAATGCTTGTAGAGAGCAATTTTAAACATTATAACGAATTTTTATTTTACATTTTTTGTTATATATTTTGGAAAAGACTCAGTACATATGTATGTACATATTTTTATTTTTTGTTACAATAAATTTTGTTCCCTTCTCTTCAACAGAAAAAAACAGTCGACAAATTACTCCTGAAAGGATATGAAGTAAGCACCAAAGAAGTGAAAAAAGTTTTGGATCAAACTGCTGAGGTGGAAGGCAAATGAAGGGAAGAAGTACAAAGTCGTATCATTATTGTCAGGGGTTTGGTAGAAATTAATACAATTTACCAAGACAACAGCTGCAAGAAGTTGTTTTTAACCGAAGAGGTGCAAACAGTACAAAGCGGTGTCCTTTTGATAACTGTGCATCGATAACTGTGCATGAGCTTTACAATTTTGTTAATGAGATAATGGTTGTTAGTTTTCCTTGGATTATCTAATGAAAATGATCTCTAGGGGAAAATCCATACAAGGATAGGTCAAATTTAAGCTCTTGAAACTTATGGTGACATAAATAAGTCACACAACTGTGTAACAAAGATCTTTGGAATGTTCTCGACAACATTTTGAGCGATTTTGGATTACTGGATTTCGAGGCGTCGCGTCGTAGTAAAGAAGATGAACACTTAAGAATGTTTCAAACTGCTGCTGCTACAATTTGATGAGAAGTACTGTAATACGCCAAGAACTATATGAATAGTTTTTAATAATAAAATCAGCACCTAGGGTTGGAATATGGCATTGTTTTCAAACTCAGAAGTCAAAGAATACGCATTGTTATGACAACGGATCACCATAGTTTGATATTTCATGCTTGGGGTCATAACGTTGTGTTAATGGACACGGCTCCGAACACCTTATGTGTAGAAGGTTTGAAGAGGGCGTTGGATGGTCGTGATCTTTAGACAGGACACATGGATTCATTCTCAGAAAGATTATTGTCGCGAGAACACGTAAGCGGTTGGTGAGGTGCGATCGGATTTTCAGAATAGTCTG